>JASVEL010005986.1:0-370541 GCA_032618575.1 Nicotiana noctiflora | reverse complement strand
CTATATATGTATATACCACAAAATAATAGGATTATCAAGTAACACAATTAACAAAGGAGTGGGGGAACACAATCAACAACATATAACAAATCGGTAAAGAGAATCAGAGTGTAGTAAAAATAGCTATCACCAAAACAAGAAATTCAAATAGTTGCACGGCATCACCCTTCATGCTTTTACTCTCATCCTCACCAAATAATCAAATAAAAGTGCACGGCATCACCCTTCGTGCTTTTACTCTCATCCTCACATCCATGGCACGGCATGGAATGTTCCTTCATGCATAATCAGTATAACAAGGCACGACATGATCCTTCGTGCATAATCAATAAAACAAGGCACAGCATGATCCTTCGTGCATAATCAATAAACAAGGCACGACATGATCCTTCGTGCATAATCAATAAACAAGGCACGACATCAACCTTTGTGCATTATCACTCTTCCTCACCAAAATAACAATCACATTTAAGGGCAAAAGAATGAAATAATTAATATGAACCGTCCCGGCAAGGGACACAATAATCATCACAATAAATTCCCGGCAAGGGAAAACAATAATCAATTTCATAATAATGTCCCGACAAGGGAAAACAATAATCAACTTCACAACCCGGCAAGGGTTCAAGATTTTAACTTAAAAACATCCCACATTCACTCACAACATATGTCAACAAACAACTCACGGTCATGCTAGACGCCAGTGTATAGATACTCGTCACCACAGCCTATACACCGCACTCGACCACATAGCAATTAGCAATTATCACATTCAATCATATTCCCTCAAGATAGGATAGATCAAACACTTACCTCTAAGACTTGAAGTCCAATTATCCTTCAATTATAGCTTTACCTCGAATTTCAGCCATCAACTTGCTCGAATCTAATCACAATTGGTTCGATTACTTTAATAAATATTATACAAATTGGTTTGGATGCTTAATAATGGTTTTCTCAAAGATTAACCCAAAATTTCCCAAAACGCCCCTGGTCCCATATGGTCGAAACTCGAGGTTCAGACCAAAATCCGGTTACCCATTTCCTCACGAGTTCTTCTATGATTTGTTTCGAAATTAGACCTCAAATCGAGGTCCAATTCCCCAATTCATGAAAAACCTAGGTTCTACCCAAAAACAACAATTTCTACTATGAAAACCTTTGATTTCTCTTGAAAAACATGTTTAATGATGTTAGGAATTGAAAGAATTAAGTAAAAAGTGACTTCCAACTGATTTGGAGTGATCTTGTTCTTGGAGAATCGTGTGTGGTGTGTTGGGTTTTGAAAGAATGGTGAAAAAGGGTTTAAAATTCGTTTAAGTATCATATTGCACAGCTGTGGATATGGGAATTGCGAACATTTGTTCGCAATTGCGAACTTAGCAGGTTTTTGACTGAGGCCCTCGCATTTGCGAGAATCGGTTCGCATATGCGAACTAAGCTTAAAGCTGTGGCTATCGCATTTGCGAACTTGTGTTGTTTCCTGAAGGCTTCGCAATTGCGAGGTATCATTCGCATTTGCGAGTCAAGGCAATTTCCTACCAACTTCGCATTTATGAAGGTTGGCTCGCATTTGCGAACCAAGGCTAAATATGGGTCATCTCGCAATTGCGAGTATTTCTTCGTAATTGCAAAGATATCAGCTTGGGAAAATACCTGCTGTGTTATTTTTCAAAATCTACTCTAACGGCCTATCAAATCTTTACCCGAGCCTTCGGGCTCCAAACCAAACATGCACACAACTTCAAAAATATTTTACGAACTTGCTCGCGCGATCAAATCACCAATATAACATCATTTTCATAAGATCAAGCCTCAAATTCATGATTTTCCTCCTTTAACTTCTTAAACTTTCAAATTTGGAACTCGAGGTTCAAAACACATCAAACGACATTCAAATGTCATCAAACTTTGCAGAAAGTACTTAAATAATATTTAAGACTTGTACCGGGCGTCGGAACCAAAATACGAGCCCGATACCATGGTCGTTTAATCAATTTTCATTTATTAATTTCAGCAAAAACAATTTAACAGAAAAATCCATATCTTGGGCCATAGGCCTCAAAATTCGACTCCGGATGCATGCTCGAGTCCCATATTTTCCTACGGATCTTCCGGGACCGTCCAATCTCGGGTCCGGGTCCGTATACCAAAAATGTTGACCGAAGTCAACTATATCAATATTAATATAAACTTTCTTCAATTTTTTCATAGAATTCACATATTCTAGCACAAAATCTTTCTGGCTACATGCCCGGATTATGCATATAAATTGAGGCAATATAAAATGAGGTTTTCAAGGCCTCGGAAGCACGGGACAAATGAGGAAATCAGGTGATGACCCTTTGGGTGTTTGAGGATAAATTATGAAATATTAGTACTTTGGAGCATTGGCTCGAATTATAAATACTATTGAGTAGGAGATAGTATTGAAAAGAGTTGTGAATGATCCCTTGCCGAGACAGTTGAATTTATTAAATATTTCCCTTGCCAGGATGTGAAAGTTATTGATATTGTTCCCTTGTCGGGACTGAGTTGTTAATTGTGTTATTCCCATGCTGGGACTCAATTTTTAATTGTGTTATTCCCTTGCTGGGACTCAGTTGTTAATTGTGTTATTCCCTTGCCGGGGCATTTCTTATTATTGTTTATTTCTCTCACCCGTTTGGTTGTGATTGCAGTTTGGGTAAGGAAGAGTGATAATGCATGACGGGTCATTCCATGCCATTTTTATTACATTTGCACGGAGGGTCATTCCGTGCCATTTTAAATTATATTTGCACGAATGGTCATTCCGTGCCATATTTTGACTATTTATGCACGAAGGAACATTTCGCGCCATTTTTAATTATATTTGCACTAAGGGTCATTCCATGCCATTTTTTATTATATTTGCACGAAGAGTCATTCCGTGCCATATTTTAACTATTTATGCACGAAGGAACATTCCGTGCCATTTTTAATTATATTTGCACGAAGGGTCATTCCGTGCCATGTTATAACTATTCATGCACGAAGATAAATTCCATGCCATTATTTATTATACTTTCACGAAGGGTCATTCTATGCCATGATATGAGAGTTATGTGAGGGAAAGCACGAAGGGTGCTGCCGTGCATTCTGTTTGATTGCTTTGGGTGAGGATGAGAGTTAAAGCATGAAGGTTGATGCCGTGAGACTATTGATTTCTTATTCTTTTATAGTTATTATTGTGCCCTATTTCTTAGTTACGTTGATAACTTTTATATTCGGCTTGTACATCCCCATAGTATGTTTCCCTCCATTTTTACTGTTTACTTCGGTACTTCTTTTCCTTTTTTTTGTGTGTGTATATATATATTATTTTTTTTAACTGCACAGGTTTATGTTGGTGTCTGGTCCTAGCCTTGTCACTACTTCGCCGAGATAGGCCAGACACTTACCAGCACATGGGGTCGGTTGTGCTAATTTTACACTCTACGCTCTTTTTATGCAGATACAGGTTTCCGATAGCAGCAGCAGTAGTGGTGCGAGCATTAGTATTCCAACCATCGAGACACCGAGGTAGCCTTGCAGGCGTCCGCAGGACCCGTTGTATCTTCTATCTTCCCCTTTCAATTTGTTATGTCATGTATTCGAGACAAACAATTTTATATTTCTTTCGGACGGTTATGTGTAGTATTCATAGATGTTTGTAAGTGTTGTGACTCTAGATCTTGGGTAGTGATTCACGTGTGGATTTGTGTATCGAATTTAGTAATAATTACTAAGTCTTCCGCTAAATTAATCTATTCAGTTGTAATCATATTATTATTGCTAAATGTTTTGAAATGAAAATTCGTAAAAAAATAGAAATATAAGTAAGAGTTGGCTTGTCTAGCTTCCACTAGTAGGCGTCATCACGACTCTCGGTGGTGGGAAATTTGGGTCGTGACAAGTTGGTATCAGATCACTAGATTACATAGTTCTCACAACTCATGAACAACTTCGATAGAGTCTAAGGGATCGGTATGGTGATGTCTATATTTATCCCCCCGAGTCTACAGAGTTAGGAAAAATTTCACCTTCATTCTTACCTGTGGTGCGAAATTGTTCTTCAAAAGTTAATTGAATTTCTACTCTTGTCTTTCCACGAATGGCGAAGTCACGTACCGCTTCTTCAGCCGAACAATGGCATAGGCTGGTGATAGATCAACGACGCCTTCAGATATTTTACGAAGTTCGGATGGGTGTCATCAAACTCTTCGCTACCACCTTCAGTGGTGCATCTTTTGAGAAACCACGAGAATTTCTTGATTTTTGCTATCAGGTATTGCAGAACATGGGAATATTCGAAAGCGAGGGGATTGATTCTACTGTGCTTCGGGTGGCAAATGAAGTAGTGGAAACATAATATATTTACTAACCAGTTGTGGTTTCAACGGACCTTGACATATGGTTGATTTATTTGAGTTGTGAAGGACAAATATTGTGGATTATCAGATGTTGTGACTTTGACTTATAGCCAAAGGGGGAATTCCACTATTAGTGAATGGACCAGATGGCCATGTGTTATGTGAGTTTTGGCTTGGAATGTATATATATGGTATGGAAAGGTCCCCCAAATAAATTATACATATTTAAGTTTGGTACTTTGCAGGGGGTAAGAATTTCTCCCAGAGAATAACGAAGAGTATATGAGTAAATGGGGTAGCTCAGCAGTGTTAAGCCAGCATAGCAAAAAAGAAAATTGGCTGTTGATGTTTGTGACAAGCCTACGAAGAGGGCAGACCGGCCAATGCAAACCTACTCAACTCTATTTTAAGAAATGTTCTGAAGGAGTTTACCTTCCAGATTCTCTGCAATATGTGGTATATGCGATCTCAACGGTTATGCCAGGTCACCATGACAGTATCTAAATATATCATCATATGCAACAAGTTAGCTAAGCCTCAAAGTAATTATTGTGAATGTGGTAGTTTAGAGAAATATAATTTAGTAAAGCACTCAGGCTACGTGCTCTATTACAGTCAATACTTATCTTACATGACCAGCCAAAGGTAGAGGTCAGGATGTTAGAGGTGGAGGTGATACTCCTAGAGATGGAGACCTAGTTGTTGATATAATTTCTATGGTGTGGCTGAGGTCACAACACCAGATGGTGTCATCACATGTACAATTCTGATCGTTATAAAAAGGATATTTTTCCTTAATTTGATTTGGTTTTTGAAAAAAAAAAAAATTAGGCGAGTCCTCTTAATATGTTCCACTCTTGAGTGAGCTTCGTAATCATCAAATCTACTTATGTGAATACTCACGTTGGGATATTATATGGAGATAGCTATCCCTATTATTATGTGTTGGTCACTAAGAATAATTATGAGGCTAAAAGTGACTTTATATTAGTTACTACAGTGGGTTTTGATGTAAATTCTAGAATAATTAATTTCAATTGTTAATTGTATGCCCTATCGATATGAGGGTTTATTTTATGTCGTGATTTTCTTTGACGAACAATTATTGAAAAGAATAAAGAACGGAAATGAAAAATTTCAGCTTGTATAATGTGCAAGTACTTGTGATTCAAGAGTTGAGGATGAGATCCTCAAATTTTTGTATAACGTGAAATATTTTTTAACCGAGCTACAAGCTGCGGTGGATATTATATGAGGACAAGGTCCTGGTGGTGAAAAGTTTGTGTTTAAAATTTTCTCTTTTATGAAAATAATAATCTTGTACTATATCCTAAATTTGAGCCATGCCTATTAGGATTATTTGACAATTCTTGTATAGTTTCTAGTCATATTTAGCCATTTCTGTTTTGTAATCGTTGAGTTTTAGCCTTTGAAATGAGCACCCAGGCGAGGATAAATATGACTCATTAATTCGGAAAAGTAATCATTAAGGCCTACATACCTCATTGTGAGTAAAGTGGGAGATTTGGAATAAGGTATTTGATAACACACGGTTAATTGGCAATGTTGTAATTTAGGAACAACTCTTATAGCCAAAGTCTTGGCTATGTGCATACGTACGAGGTGTTCATGCCTTATTAAGACTTATTAGTGATAGTTTTCATTGATGACATATTGATATACACCCGCATTCAGAAGGAGCATGTGCAGCATCTCAGAGTGGCTCTCCAGACTCTGAAAAATAGTCAGCTATATGCAAAATTTTCAAAGTGTGAGTTCTGGTTAAGTACAGTTGCATTCCTGGGTCATGTTGTGATGGCAGAAGGTATACAGGTTGATCCAAAGAAGATTGAGGCAGTCAAAAACTGGCCAAGACTAACATCAGCCACAAAAATCTAGAGTTTCTTGGGATTAGCAGGTTATTATCGGCAGTTTATGGATGAGTTTTCATCTATTGCAACCCCGATGACCAGATTGACCTAGAAAGGTATCCAGTATGATGGTCAGATGAATGTCAGGCGAGCTTTCAGAAGCTCGAGACAGCCTTAACCATAATACCGGTGTTGGTTTTGCCTACAGGTTTGGGACCTTATACAGTCTATTGTGATACTTCCCGTATTGGGCTTGGTGCAGTGTTGATGCAGAATAGCAAGGTCATTGCCTATGCTTCGAGGTAGTTGAAAACCGATAAAAAGAACTATCCAGTTAATGATCTCGAGTTGGCAGCGATTATTCACGTATTGAAGATTTAGAGAGGCATTATCTGTATGGCATAGCATGTGAAATATTCACTGATCACAAGAGTCACCAGTAACTGTTTAAACAGAAGGAGTTGAATTTGAGGCAGGGAAGGTGGTTAGAATCGTTGAAGGATCATGATATCACCATTTTATATCACCTGGGGAAAGCAAATGTGGTGGCCGATGCTTTGAGCAGGAAGTCAACCATTATGGGCAGTCTTGCTTATATTTCGGTAAGTCTGAGGCAGCTTGCTTTGGATGTTTAGGCCTTAGCCAACCAAATAGTGAGGTTGGAGATTTTTGAGCCTAGTCGTGTGCTAGCTTGCACGGTCGCTCGCTCTTCATTATTTGAGTGTATCCACGATTGGTAGTTTAATGATCCTCATTTATGTGTCCTTAAAGACACGGCTCTGCGAGGAGGTACCAAGTAGGTCACCATAGATGTTGATTGAGTTTTGAGATTGCAAGGGCGAATTTGTGTGCCAAATGTTGATGGACTTCGTTACTGGCCTTCCTTTGACTCGGAAGAAGTTTGATAATGTTTGGGTTATTGTTGATAGGCTTACCAAGTTCAGCTGAGTACAACATTTCATCCCCAGACAGACGGTTAGTCCAAAAGGACTATTCAGATATTGGAGGATATGCTTCGAACCTGTGTTATTGATTTTGGAGGTTCATGGGATCAGTTCCTACCTTTGGCAGAGTATGGCTATAATAACAGCTATCAATCGAGCATATAGATGTCTCCTTATGAAGCTTTGTATGGTAGACAATATCGATCTCCTATTGGATGGTTCGAGCTAGGAGAGACTGAATTGTTGGGTATAGATTTAGTTTAGGAGGCCTTAGATAAGGTCAAGATCATTCAAGATAGGCTTCGTACAGCTCAGTCCAGGAAGAAAAGCTATGCAAATCGTAAGGTTCAAGATATAGCTTTCACGGTTGGTGAACGAGTATTGCTCTGAGTGTTGCCTATGAAGGGCGTGATGAGATTTGGGAAGAAGGGCAAACTTAGTCCTAGGTTTATTGGCTCATTTGAGATTATTGATCACATGGGAGAGGTGGCTTATAAAATTTCCTTGCCACCTAGTTTGTCAGATGTGCATCCAGTGTTTCATGTATCTATGCTCCGAAAGTATCATGGCGATCCATCACACGTGTTAGATTTCAGCACTGTCCAATTGGACAAGGATCTATCTTATAAGGAGGAACTGGTAGCTATTCTAGACCGGTAGGTTCGACCGCTAGGGTCGAAGAGTTTCCCTTCTATGCGAGTTCAGTGGAGAGGTCATCCTCCTGAGGCATCGACCTGAGTGTCCGAGTCTGACATACGAAGTCGTTATCCTCGTCTATTCCCTGACTCAAGTACTTATTTCTTTTGTCCGTTCGAGGACGAACAATTGTTTAGAGGTGGAGAATGTGATGACCTAGAGTGTTATCACTTATTTTCTGAGCCATTTCGAGCTTCTGAGGACTTGAAAACCTCACTTGTAGTTGCCTCGATTTGTGTGAGCAGTCCGGGCGCGAAGTCAGAAAAATTTTGATATTGAACTATATAAATTATGTGATAAATTTGAAGAATTTTGATACTTATATTGTTAAAGTTGACTTTGGTCAATATTTTTTGTAAATGGAACCGGACCCATGATTTGACGATCACGGGAGATCCATAGAAAAATATGGGACTTGGGCGTATGCGCGGAATCGAATTCCGAGGTCCCATGCCCGAGAAATGAATTTTTCCGTTAAATTATTTTCTTAAAATATTTAAGGAAAATGAAAATAACATTTGAGCAAAACGTAATGGTATTGGGCTCGTATTTTGGTTTTGATGCCCGGTACAAGTCATATTTGTCGGTTGAGCACTTCATATAAAGTTTGGATGAAAACGGACGTCGTTTGACGTGTTTCGGCCTTAAATTAGAAAATTTGAAAGTTTATGAAATTTGAAAGATTTCTTGGATTTAAGGCTCACATAATTGATTTTGATATTATTTTGGCTATTTGATCGCTCGAGCAAGTTTGAATAATGTTTTAAGATATATTTGTGCTTTTGGTTGAGGTCCCGGGGACCTCGGGGTAATTAACGGGAACTTTTGAAGTTGGAAAGTTTCAAAATAGACAAAGTTATAAATGAGTGTGCATAAGACCTAATTTTAAAATATCATATCTTCAATTATATAAGGAATTGAGTGATGAACAACCTATCAAATTAAAGATCTCTGAGTCTAGTTTGTAACGCAACAAACTGTTCATCATTCGGACATTCCTATGCAAAGTTATGACCAAATTACTAAAGAAGCTCAGAAAATTGCACTACCGCGGTGCCCCCTGCAGCACCCAGCGCGTCGCGCCTGTAAAAATTCCAGTATGGTCCGAAATTTCACATCCAGAAACATTTTGCACTAACACCCTGTGCCCCACGGTGCCTCATGCGGCGCGGTAGTACGTATATGGGATTTAAGACCCGAACCCCATTTCATTTAACTGGTTTGGGGTTTGTTATTTTATGATTTTCTGGAGATTTTAGAGAGAGATGAGAGCATTTTAGAGAGAAAAGGAGGAACCCAACATTTAAATCATCCAAATCTTCCATCAATCTTCAAGAATCAAAGAACCCAATCATAAGTCCTTCATCAAAGAGGTAAGGTTTTGTACCGTAGTCTTCAATCTCGATTTTGCGTGGTTGTTGAGTAAGAATTCATGTGAAAACTAGAGATAGGTCACTTGTGGTCACTGTTAGACAATAATATGGGATTATTATCAAATTCTTAGGCCTAAACATGTGGAAATAGGTAGAAAATTAGAGAATTGGGTATAATTAGGGTTTTCAAAGAATTTATGATTTAGACCTCGTTTTGGGGTCGAACTTAAGAACAAATTATATATTCGGACTCGTGAGTGATTGGGTTATCCGAAAATGGTTCGAACCTCATGTTTTGACCATGTGGGCCTAGGATCGATTTTCACTATTTTGGGAAGAATGTTATAGAAAATATATTTAGCCATTTGAACTAGTTTGTTAAGTAGTATTGATGATATTAAATTAATTGTGTATAGATACGATTGAATTGGAGCCAAATTCGAAAGGAAAAGGCAAAGGACTGAGTTGGCCATAAATCTTCGAGGTAAATGTTTGATCTATCCTAGCTTGAGGGAATAGGAGTTGTGTATATTTGTTATTTGTTATGTGTGGATTTAAACGTATAGGCATGGTGACGAGTATCTATATGTTGGGGGTCGAGCATGACTGTGGGTCGTTGTTGTACTTATTTTTTAGATAATTTGGAACTCTTCAAAGTTAAATAATGATTTCTACATAATGTGAAGAGTTTGAGGATATATTATTTAAAATATTAATAATTTCGAGCGTTGGCTCAAATGATAAATACTATTGAGTAAGTTGAATTTATTAAATATTTCTATTGCCGGGATGTAAAAGTTATTGATATTGTTCCCTTGTCGGGACTTAGTTGTTAATTGTGTTATTTCCTTACCGGGACTCATTTGTTAATTGTGTTATTTCCTTGCTGGGACTCAATTATTAATTGTGTTATTCCCTTGCCGGGACGTTTCTTATTTTTGTTTATTTCTCTCGCCCGTTTGGTTGTGATGGTTGTTTGGGTGAGGAAGAGTGATGCACGAAGGGTCATTCCGTGCTATTTTTTATTACATTTGCACGAAGGGTCATTCCGTGCCATTTTTATTATATTTGCACAAAAAGTCAGCCATCGGACGTTCAACAGGTAGTCTCACGATCGGGCATACGTGCCATGTTTTGACTATTTATGCACGAAGGAACATTCCGTGCCATTTTTAATTATATTTGCACGAAGGATCATTCTGTGCCATTTTTAATTATATTTGCACGAATGGTCATTTCGTGCCATGTTCTAACTATTTTTGCACGAAGGAACATTGTGTGTCATTTTTAATTATATTTCCACGAAGGGTCATTCCGTGCCATATTTTAACTATTTATGGACGAAGGAACATTTTGTGTCATTTTGATTATATTTGCATGAAGGGTCATTCCAAGCCATAATATGAGAATTATGTGAGGGAAAGCACGAGGGGTGATATCGTGCATTCTGTTTGATTGCTTTGGGTGAGGATGAGAGTAAAAGCCCGAAGGTTGATGTCGTGCAACTGTTGAATTTCTTATTCTTTGGTAGTTATTATTGTGCCATGTTTCTTAGTTACGCTGATAACTTTTATATTCGGCTTGTGCTCCCCTATAGTATGTTTCCTTCCCTTTTTACTATTTACTTCGGTACTTCTTTTCCTTTTTTTGTATATATATATTTTTTAAACTGCACAAGTTTATGTGGGTGTCTGGTCCTAGCCTTATTGCTACTTCGTGTAACGACCCAACTGGTCATTTTTTAAATTTACGCCCCAAACCCTAATTAACTATTTTCCCCAAGTTCATTTCTGCTATTTAAGTTTACCGGAATGTTAGGTTCTAGAATTCTGAGTGTTTTGGGATACTTAGTCCCTAAATTAGAGCTTAATAGTTGAAAAATGGCCCGTTTTTGGAACAGTGCTAAGACGACATCGGAACGGAAATTCGATGGTTCCTTTAGCTCCGTTAGGTGACTTTGGGGTTGGGAGCATGTTCGGAATGTATTTTGGAGGTCCGTAGCTCATTTAGGCTTAAAATGCCGAAGTTGGAAAATTTTGAAAATCCGGTTGATAGGTGAGATTACGATTCGGGAGTCGGAATGAAATTCCGACAGTTCCAGTAGCTTCGTTAGGTGATTTTGGGTATGTATGCAAATTTTCAGGTCATTCGAACATCGTTTGGTTGGGTTTTTTATTGGATGTTGGTTTCGGAAGGTTTAGTTGAAACTTATGCTTTAATCTGCCTCAATTTGATGATTCGTGTGGATAAGGGTATGTTTTTATGATTGGAACAAGTTCGTATGAAGTTTTAGAGTAGGTTTGTACTTTTGGTTGAGGTCCCGGGGGCCTCGAGATGAGTTCGGGTGATTAAACGGGGAAAATTTGGAAGTGTAGCAGGTCTGGTTTCTGTCTCTTGTTGTTTTTGCTTCAGCGGAACTTGGATCGCAAAAGCGAGTCTGCAGAAGCAGCAAAAGAAGCGCAGGTGTAAATTTTTGGGGGTTTAGCTAAGTCCGCAGAAGCAGACCAATGTTCGCTGAGGCGAGCCCGCAGAAGTAATGAGGTCATTTGGTAACCTTCCGTAGAAGCGGACAAGTTTTGCATAAGCGGTGTCGCAGAAGCGACTGATAATCTGCAGAAGTGGAACTCGAGTTTTAAGTAAGGGTTGCAGAAGAGACCAGGTTTCCACAGAAGCATAACCGTTGGTGCATTCCAGGTATCGCAGAAGCAAAAGTACTTGGGGTTTAATATTCAATGCTGGTTCGATAATTCAGTAGAGAAAGAAATATTTGGGGCTTCGACCTAGAGACGAATTTGGCGATTTTGAGGAGGAAATTAAGGAGTATCACTAGGTAAGAACTCCTGAACCCAAATTATGTTAATACATTGATAAAACATGGATTAACTCTGAAAATGGAGGATTTAAGGTGTAAAAATGGGGGATTTTGCTCTAAGCCTAAGAGAATAAAAATTGATGATTTGAATGAGCAAATGGACTCCGATTTTGATAAATTTTATATAATTAGACTCGTGAAAGTGCGAGGGTTCTGAAAACGAAAAAACTTTTTGATTCCGAGTCGATGGTAGGAGGGGTATTTTTGTCATTTTACCTATTTCGTGCCTTAGCTTTAATTTTAACCATGTAATTAGTTACTTGCGATGTTATTTACACTATGTAATTGGTTTGAATAGATTTGGTCCACTCGGAGTCGGATACTCGTGACAAGGGCATTATTTCTTAGCGGGTTTTGTACCGGAAATTGAGGTACGTGGCTTGTCTAACCTTGTGTGGGGGACCTTTTCCCCTAAGATATATTATGTGTTGATTTAAATGCCTTGTATGTGAGGTGACGGGTGTGTACTTGCGCAAATTGCTGAAAATCCACTTTACTTGAATTGTTCAATCGATGCTATCTCTATTATTTGGTTGGTTAATTGCAAGACTTATACTGTGTTAGCTAGAGAAGCATGATTAGATAGTGTCGCCTATTTGTCTTAATTGAATTTTGTGGAACCAATTGAGATTGAATTTAATTGTTAATCGTAGCAGTATATTTCATTTTTCTCTGTGTATTTTGATTGTGTTTGTTCTGTGGACTGCGGGTTCAATTCCCGGACCTCCAGAAATACTCCGGGTTCACGTCCCGGAGATCCTGGTTACTGATAAAAGGACTGCGGGTTCAAGTCCCGAAGATGTTAGTTACTGATAAAAGGATTGCGGTTTTAAGTCCCGGAGATCCTGGTTACTGATAAAAGGACTGCGGGTTCAAGTTCCGGAGATCCTGGTTACTGATATAAATGGACTGCGGGTTCAATTCCCAGAGATCCTGTGCTACTGAGTTATATGGACTGTGGGTTCAATTCCCAGAGATCCTATGCTATTGATTCTGTACTTGTTGAGTTAAATATTTCTTTGTTAGTTTAACTGTAGATGATTTGTAGTTTCTACCTTCTTTTGCTGTTGTTTCAGATTTATTCCTGCTTTACACTATTCGATATTTTATTATCATTGTTCTCAATAGGGCCCTGACCTTCCTCGTCACTACTCCATCGAGGTTAGGCTTGGCACTTACTGAGTACTCTCGTGGTGTACTCATGCTACTCTTCTACACACTTTTTGTTGTGCGGATCCAGGTCCATCTGATCAGACACATTACCAGTGACTGAGGAGATATATCAGGAGACTCGAGGTACGCATCTGCTGCGTTCGCAGATCCGGAGAGTCTTCTTCTATTCTTCCCTAGTGACACTAGTCATTTCCTTTTTGTTTCGGTTGTATAGATATTCTTGGTTGATTGAGCCACATTTTTACTCTCTTTAGCCCGTGTTTGCCCGTGAGATTCCGGGTCTTTATGGTTATATATTCTAGAATTTTGGTAAAGTGTATGTGTCAGCGGCACCTATTATATTTTTGTTATGTTATTCCGCTTTTATTTTTCTTGTTGTTCGCAAAAGCTGTAAATTTCGCATTGTATTAGTCTTACCTAGTCGCGAAGATTGGGTGTCGTCATGACAAGTTCACGATTGGTGAACTAGGGTCGTGACATTTCACTGGGATAGGCCAGACACTTACCAGCACATGGGGTCGGTTGTACAGATTCTACACTCTGCACTCTTTTTACGTAGATATAGGTTTCGGACAGCAGCAACAACAGTAGTGCAAGTATTGGTATTCCGACCATCGAGACATCGATGTAGCCTTGCAGGCGTCCGCAGGATCCGTTGTCTCTTCTATCTTCACTTTTCAGGATGTTATCTCACGTATTCGAGAAAAATAGTTTTATATTTCTTTCAGATGGTAATGTGTAGTATTCTTAGAAGTTCGTGAGAATTGTGATATTAGATCTTGGGTAGTGATTCACGTGTGGATTTCTGTATCGAATCTAGTAATATTTACTAAGTCTTCCGCAAAATTAATCTTTTCAGCTATAGTCATATTATTATTGCTAAATGTTTTGAAATGAGAATTCATAAAAGAATTGAAATATAAGTAAGAGTTGGCTTGCCTAGCTTCCACTAGTAGGCGCCATCATGATTCTCGATGGTGGAAATTCCGGGTCGTGACATACTTCTTGCTTTGTTTCGCGCTTTACGCATTGAAGTGAGCAATTTTTACAACACTGGTAGGTTGTTTCTATTTTGTGGATAAACGTATAGGGGTTGACATGATATTTTTTCTATTTAGTTACCTTTGTTCCATGAAAGCCAAAACTGAGCGCAAAAAGGACCAAATTTGCCTGCAAAAAAATAAAAATGGTTGTTGTTAAAGGATAGGTGTGGTATATAATTCAAACAATGAATGAGGAAGAGAAATTTTTGAGTGACCTTCATTTCATTTTCATTGGAGTCATTGGCTCCAGTTTTTGTTTTAGCTTGAACAATTCACCTTGTTCAGTTGCTTGCTCTATTTCTCCGTTAGAGGAAGACAAATCTTCTTTATTTCTTTTGCTGCCCTCGCCTATACCCGTTGTGGTTGGTGCAGGGAGACAATGGATGATATTTTCTTTTTCAACGCACGATACACTGTACAATTTTTCAGATGTTGCTCTTGCAGTGCGTGCGAATGCTTTTTTCAATTGAATTTTGAACTGTTTTTTACTAAGCCTATTTTGTACATCCTGCATTTGCAAGGACTCATTCTAGAAAAAGAATATATATTAATGTCACGACCCTAGTTCACCAATCGTGAACATGTCGTGATGGCACCCAGTCTCCATGACTAGGTAAGCCTAACACGTTGCGGAATATACAAGTTATGAACATTTAAATAAGATTTAGTGGAATATAGCATAAAAAGAAATGTAAACAGTGCCGCTTGGCACATACATCCGTCAAACACACTGTATGAAACACCACCAAGATCCGGAACCCCACGGGTAACACAGACTAAAAGAGAACATACAATTGTAGCTCTATGTATAAAGAGTATCTAACAACGAAATGAAGGAAAAATATCTACTGGTACTATCAGAATAGAAGGAAGGCCTCCGGATCTGCGGACGTAGCAGATCATACCTCGATGTCTCCCAAAGCGCTGCCGAATCACCTAGTATGGGCCTGTCCTGATGTACTTGGATCTGCACAACAAAAGTGTGCAGAAGAGTAGCATGAGTACACCACAGCGGTACTCAGTAAGTGCCAAGCCTAACCTCGATGGAGTAGTGACGAGGAAGGTCAGGGCCCTACTGAGAGAATAATAATATAATGAGGATAACAATAATAAGCAGTTTAAATAAAAATGAATCTGAAATGACAACAGTAAAGCGATTTCTGCAACCGTCTACGATTTAAGCTAGCAGCAAGTAAATAACTCAATAAAAACTCAATCAGCAAGTCCAGGACCTGGGGGAATTGAACCCACAGTCCCACTCTATAATCAACAGTCTGGGAGCTACGGGAATCTAACCCGCAGTTCCAATAACGGTATTTCCGGGTCTCCGGAAATCGAACCCGCTGCCCATGTCTCAATACCTCAGGATGTATCTCAATGATCTCAGGATCTCCGGGAATCGAACCCGCAGTCCGTATCTCAATAATATATCAATAAACTCCGGGTCTCCGGGAATCGAACCCGCAGCCAAGGATCTCCGGGAATTTATCCCACAGTCCACCAACAATAGCAATCCGGGTCTCTGGGAATCAAACCCACAGCCCTAGGATCTCCGGGAATTGAACCCGCAGTCCACCAACACAACAAATTAAGAAAACGCACACGCAATAAAAAACATAATATGCTTAACTACAACTTCACCGAGGACTAGTGCCAACAATTATCAAGAAGTTCAAGTAGGACAATTAGGCAAGTAGACAGATAAATTATACCTAATCATGCTTCCCTAACGAATACCAGGTAAATGTCACAATTTAATAAATTAAGAACAGGAATTTCACGAATTGGACAATTCAAGTAAGGTGAGTTACAACAACTAGCGCATGTACACGCCCGTCACCTCGCGTACAAGGCATTTAAACTATCACGTAATATCCTAGGGGTAAAGGTTCCCCCACACGAGGTTAGACAAGCCACTTACCTCAATTCCGGTACAAAACCGCTAAGAAATAACCCTCTTGCCGCGAATGTCGGCCTCCACAGGTGTAGTATCTGATAAAAATCAATAGAATCGCATCAAAATAGGCCAATTGGACATTACCCAATCAAAACAACTCAAAATACACCAAAAACCCACAAGTTGCCAAAACCCGACTTTCGGTACGCTTATCAAAAAATCATGAAAATTATATATTCGGGTTCCTTATCTCAATACGAGTCAGTCCATATAAAATTTATCGAAATCGGACTTCGTTTGTCCATTCAAATAAAAGGTTTTCTAAAATTTAGGCCTAGGGCTCAAACCCACCTTTAATCTTCCATTTTCAGTGAAATAATCACAGATTTTATGATAAACCAACGAATTAATGTCAAGAAAAATACCCCCGATGATTTCCCGATGATAACCCAACGTTTCCCCTTCAATTTTCTCTCTTGGAGCTCAACAATGGCGGTTTTTGTGTGTTAGGCCGCGATTGAAATGTTCTGGACTTAAAGTCACTGCCAGGCCAATTTACTCTACGCGATCGCAGCACTGGGCTTGCGATCGCGATGCACAAAATCATGGGCGGCCTATTTTTTTTCCTCTACGCGGTCGCGTGGTCGTGGACGCGATCGCAGTGAACAACTCAGCAACCCTACGCGATCGCAATGACACGAACGCGATCGCGAAGAACAACTCGGCCGGCTCCCCCAAACTACCCTACGCGATCGCATACTACCCCACGCGATCGCGATGCTTAAACTCCCAGACTTACGCGATCGCACGCCTCACTTCGCGATCGCAGAGCTCAGGGTTTTTCCCTTACGCGATCGCATGGCCATCTCCGCGATCGCGGAGAGCAAAATTGCTCTGCAATTATTGCAGCAGAAACAGCAGTGCCTTTTGGCATAAATTGGTCCGTTTGGACCTCCGAATTCATCGCGAGGCTCCAGGACCCCAACGAAAACCACCAACATACTCGAAAACACGATACAAACTTATTCCAATCATAAAAACACGTCTAACAACATCAAAACCCATAATTCACATCGAATTCAAGCCTAAATTTCATAAAACTTTCCGAATTGCACATTCGATCTAAAACCCGACCAAACGACGTCCGAATGACCAAAAATTTTGCGAACATATTCAAAATCACATAGCGAAGCTACAGAAATTGTCGGAATTCCATTCTGACCCCCGGATCAAAATCTCACCTATCGCTCGGATTCGCCAAATTTCCAAACTTCGGCATTTCAAGCCTAATTGAGCTATGGACCTCCAAAATACATTCCGAACGCGCTCCCAACCCCAAAATCACCTAACGAAGCTAATGGAACCATCGGATTTCCGTTCCGAGGTCATCTTAACACTGTTTTGGTTACGGACCATTTTCTAACCTTAAAGCACTCATTTAGGGACTAAGTGTCCCAAAATACTCTGAATTTCAGAACCGACTCTCCCGGCAAACCACAATAGCAGAAATGAACTTAGGGGAACAGTTAAATTGGGGATTGGGGGCGTAATTTCTAAAATGACCGGCCGGGTCGTTACATCTTCCCACACTTAAAAGATTCGTTCGTCCTCGAATGAGCATAGACAACATACCTGGAGTAGTGAAAAGATGAGGGTACTGGCTGCGCATATCCTGCTCAGTCTCCCAAGTCACCTCCTCGACCGGCTGGCCCCGCCACTGAACTTTACCGAAGCGATGTTCTTTGACATTAGCTTTCTGACCTGCCTGTTTAGAATGGCTACTAGCTCCTCAACATAAGACAAATCCTTGTCTAGCTGAACATAAGTGAAATCCAACACATGCGACGGGTCACCATGGTATCTCCGGAGCATGAGACATGAAATACGGGGTGAACTCCGGCTAGGCTGGGAGGTAAGGCCAACTCATAAGCAACCTCCCCAACACGCCTCAAAATCTCAAAAGGGCCAATAAATCTAGGACTCGGCTTCCCTTTCTTCCCAAACCTCATAACGCCCTTCATGGGCGAGACTCGAAGCAGAACCCGTTCGCCAACCATAAAAGCCACATCGCGAACCTTCTTGTCCGCATAACTCTTCTGTCTAGACTGGGCTGCACGAAGTCTGTCTTGGATCACTTTGACCTTGTCCATTGCATACTGAACCATATCAGTTCCTAGCAGCCTGGCCTCGCCTGGCTCGAACCAACCCACGGGAGACCTGCACCTCCTACCATATAGGGCATCATACGGTGCCATCTGAATACTGGACTGGTAGCTGTTGTTATAAGCAAACTCCGCCAGTGGCAAGAAGTGATCCCATGAACCTCAAAACTCAATCACGTACGCACGGAGCATATCCTCCAAAATCTGAATAGTGCGCTCGGACTGGCCATCAGTCTGGGGATGAAACGCTGTGCTCAGCTCCACCCGAGTACCTAACTCCTACTGCACGGCTCTCCAGAACCGTGAAGTAAACTGAGTGCCTCTGTCTGAAATGATGGAAACTGGAATACCATGCAGCCGAACTATCTCCCTGATATAGATCTCCGCCAGTCGTTCCGATAAATAAGTAGGGCTCACCGGTATAAAACGGGCGGACTTGGTCAGCCGATCCACAATAACCTAGATGGAATCGAACCTCCTAACAGTCCGTGGAAGTCCAGATACAAAGTCCATGGTGATGCGCTCCCATTTCCATAATGGAATCTCAATTCGCTGCATCAATCCACCCGGACGCTGATGCTCATACTTCACCTGCTGGCAGTTGAGGCATCCGGAAACATAATCAACTATATCCCTCTTCATCCGCCTCCACCAGTAATGCTGTTTCAAGTCCCGATACATCTTCGCGGCTCCCGGATGGATGGAATACCGCGAGCTACGAGCCTCTGCTAGAATCAGCTCTCGAAGATCATCTACATTAGGCACACAGATATACCCCTGCATCCTCATAACTCCATCATCCCTGGTAACATCTCAAGCATCACCACGCCGAACTCTATCCTGGGGGACAAGCAAATGAGGGTCGTCGAACTGACGCTCCCTGATGCGGTCAAATAGAAAAGACCGAGAAATCACACAATCTAGAACCCGGCTGGGCTCCGAAAGATCCAGTCTAACAAACTGTCTGGCTAAAGTCTGAACATTCATCGCCATAGGCCTCTCCGAAGCTGGTAGATACGCCAAACTCCACAAACTCTCTGCCCGACGACTCAAGGCATCGGCAACCACATTAGCCTTGCCCGGATGATAGAGAATAGTAATATCATAGTCCTTCGGTAGCTCCAACCATCTCCTCTGACGCATATTCAGGTCCTTCTGCTTAAGCAAGTGCTGCAAGCTCCGGTGATCAGTGTAGATCTCACAAGGAACCCCATATAAGTAATGACGCCAAATTTTCAAGTTGTGAACAATGGAAGCTAGCTCCAAATCGTGAACCGGGTAATTCTTCTAATGCACCTTCAGCTGTCTGGACGCGTAGGCAATCACCCTACCGTCATGCATCAATATCGCAGCGAGTCCAACTCGTGAGGCATCACAATATACTGTATAGGACCCCGAACCTGTAGGCAACATCAATATAGGGGCCAAAGTCAAAGCTGTCTTGAGCTTCTGAAAGCTCGCCTCACACTCATCTGTCCATTGAAAAGGGGCACCCTTTGGGTCAACCTGGTCATAGATGCTGCAATCGAAGAGAACCCCTCTACAAAACGACGGTAATAGCCCGCCAAGCCAAGGAAACTGCAAATCTCAGTAGCGGAGGAGGGTCTAGGCCAACTCTGCACGGCCTCCACCTTCCTCGGATCTACTCGAATACCATCACTCGACACCACATGGCCTAAAAATGCTACTGAACTCAACCAGAATTCACATCTAGAGAACTTGGCATATAGCTGCTTCTCCCTCAGAATCTGAAGCACTATCCTCAAATGCCGCTCGTGCTCTTCTCGACTCCGGGAATATACTAGAATATCATCAATGAAAACAATCACGAACGAGTCCAGATAAGGACTGAACACACTGTGCATCAAATGCATAAAGGCTGCTGGGGAATTAGTCATCCCAAAAGACATCACGAGGAATTCATAGTGACCATACCGGGTCCTGAAGGCAGTCTTCGGGATATCTGGCTCCCGAATCTTCAGCTGGTGATACCCAGAGCTCAAATCAATCTTAGAAAACACCTGTGCGCCCTGTAGCTGGTCAAATAAATCATCAATGCGGGGCTAAGGATACCGGTTCTTCACTGTAACCTTATTCAGCTGACGATAGTCAATACACAAATGCATAGAACCGTCCTTTTTCTTCACAAACAACACAGGAGCACCCCAAGGCGAAACACTGGGTCGAATGAAACCCTTGCCCAATAACTCCTGTAACTGATCCTTCAATTACTTCAACTCAGGAGGAGCCATATGGTACGGTGGAATAGAAATGGGCTGAGTGCCCGGCAACAAATCAATAGCAAAGTCAATATCTCTGTCGGGCGGCATGCCCGGGAGATCAGCTGGAAATACATCAGCAAAGTCACGTACCATAGGAACAGAATCAATAGAGGGAGTGTCAATACTGACATCCCTCACATAAGCTAGATAAGATGCACACCCCTTCTCAACCATACGCTGAGCTCTGAGAAAAGAAATAACACGGCTAGGGGTGTGATCTAGAGTACCACTCCACTCAATACGTGGAATGCTTGGCATAGCCAGCGTCACGGTCTTGGCGTGACAATCAAGAATAGCATAATGGGGCGACAACCAGTCCATGCCCAGAATAATATCAAAATCGACCATCCCGAGCAACAATAGATCCGCTCTTGTCTCAAAACCACAAATGGTAACCAAACACGACTGATATACACGGTCCACGGCCAAAGAATCACCCACCGGAGTGTAAACATAAATGGGGGCACTCAAAGAATCCCGAGGCACACCCAGATCAGAAGAAAAGTAAGAAGACACATATAAAAAAGTGGAACCAGGGTCGAATAGAACCGATGCCTCCTTGCGACTAACCAGAATAATACCTGTGATAACAGAATCAGATGCAACAGCCGCAGTGCGATCGGGAATAGCATAGGATCTGGCCTGTCCCCCCTCTCGAGGGCGGCCTCTGGCACCCTAACCCCCGCCCCTGGCTGGCTGGGCAGGTGGAGTTGGAGCTGGAATGATAGCCTGCTGGCCCTGAGAACCACGCTGATGCTGTGATGACTAATGAGGGGCTCCTCTCCTGCGCCTGGGGCACTCCCTAACTAGATAGCGAGTATCCTCGCACTCAAAACAAGCTCTGGGAGGGCGCGGTGGCTGTGACTGACCGGCCTCACCCCCACTAGTCTGACCCCTGGAAGTACCCCGCGCAGGAGGTGCACTAGAAACTGGGGGAGCATAATAAGGCTCCTGAGGTGCTGGAAGAGCTGGAGTACTGCCGGCTGCTGGCAATGCTGAATGAACTGGGCTGGGGTCTCCTGTAGTGCTGGAGTAGTAGCAGCTGTAGTCGGTGTACCAGGTGCCTGCGCTCCAACCTGGTCTACCTGTGGCACCTCAGCAGCGGGGCGCGCGAGTGCTGTAGCTGCACCTCTGGCGCGTCCTTGTCCTCTACCCCGGCCCTGGCCTCTGACAGCGGCAACAGGGGGCGCGGGTACCTGATCGTCGCGAGTAGCACGTGTCCTCACCATCTGTGAGAGAATAGAAAGCAATAGTTTAGATTTGGTGCCAAAAATGTCGCACGACAAGGAGTCCAAAAGAAATGAAGAGTTTCGTAAATAGTTACATAGCCCCTCGTAGATAAATACAGACGTCTCTGTATCGATCAGTGAGAATCTAAGTAACCGGTCTGTGTCCCGTGACTCCTACGAACCTAGAGCTCTGATACCAACTTGTCACGACCCTAGTTCACCAATCGTGAACATGTCGTGATGCCACCCAGTCTCTATGACTAGGTAATCCTAACACGAAGCGGAATATACAAGTTATGAACATTTAAATAAGATTTAGCAGAATATAGCATAAAAAGAAATGTTAACCGTGCCGCTTGGCACATACATCTGTCAAACACACTATATGAAACACCACCAAGATCCGGAACCCCACGGGTAATACAGACTAAAAGAGAACATACAATTGCGGCTCTATGTATAAAGAGTATCTAACAACAAAATGAAGGAAAAATATCTACTGGTACTATCAGAATAGAAAGAAGGCCTCCAGATCCGCGGACATAGCAGATCATACCTCGAGGTCTCCCAAAGAGCTGCCGAATCACCTAGTATGGGCCTGTCCTGATGTACCTGGATCTGCACAACAAAAGTGTGCAGAAGAGTAGCATGAGTTCACCACAGCTGTACTCAGTAAGTGCCAAGCCTAACCTTGATGAAGTAGTGACGAGGAAGGTCAGGGCCCTACTGAGAGAACAATAATATAATGAGGATAACAATAATAAGCAATTTAAATAATAATGAATCTGAAATGACAACAGTAAAGCAATTTCTGCAACCGTCTACGATTTAAGCTAGCAGCAGGTAAATAACACAATAAAAACTCAATCAGCAAGTCCAGGACCTGGGGGAATTGAACCCACAGTCCCACTCTATAATCAACAGTCTAGGAGCTACGGGAATCTAACCCGCAGTTCCAATAACGGTATCTCCGGGTCTCCGGGAATCGAACCCGCAGCCCATGTCTCAATACCTCAGGATGTATCTCAATGATCTCAGGATCTCCGGGAATCGAACCCGCAGTCCGTATCTCAATAATATATCAATAAACTCCGGGTCTCCCGGAATCGAACCCGCAGCCCTTGGATCTCCGGGAATTGAACCCGCAGTCCACAAACAATAGCAAATCCGGGTCTCTGGGAATTGAACCCACAGCCCTGGGATCTCCGGGAATCGAACCCGCAGTCCACCAACACAACAAATTAAGAAAACGCACATGGAAAAAAAAATATGCTTAACTACAACTTCACCGAGGACTAGTGCCAACAATTATCAAGAAGTTCAAGTAGGACAATTAGGCAATTAGACGGATAAATCCTACCTAATCATGCTTCCCTAACGAATACCAGGTAAATGTCACAATTTAATAAATTAAGAGCAGGAATATCACGAATTGGACAATTCAAGTAAGGTGAGTTACAAAAACTAGCGCATGAACACGCCCGTCACCTCGCGTACAAGGCATTTAAACTATCACGTAATATCCTAGGGGTAAAGGTTCCCCCACACGAGGTTCGACAAGCCACTTACCTCAATTCCGGTACAAAACCGCTAAGAAATAACCCTCTTGCCGCGAATGTCGGAATCCACAGGTGTAGTATCTGATAAAAATCAATAGAATCGCATCAAAATCGGCCAATTGGACATTACCCAATCAAAACAACTCAAAATACACCAAAAACCCACAAGTTGCCAAAACCCGACTTTCGGTACGCTTATCGAAAAATCACGAAAATTGTATATTCGGGTTCCTTATCTCAATACGAGTCCGTGCATATAAAATTTATCGAAATCAAACTTCGTTTGCCCATTCAAATCAAAGGTTTTCTAAAATTTAGGCCTAGGGCTCAAACCCACCTTTAATCTTCCATTTTCAGTGAAATAATCACAGATTTCATGATAAACCAACAGATTAAGGTCAAGAAACTTACCCCCGATAATTTCTCGATGATAACCCTGCGTTTCCCCTTCAATTTCCTCTCTTGGAGCTCAACAATGGCAGTTTTTGTGTGTTAGGCCGCGACTGAAATGTTCTGGACTTAAAGTCACTGCCAGGCCAATTTACTTTACGCGATCGCATCACTGGGCTTGCGATCGCGATGCACAAAATCATGGGCGGCCTATTTTTTTTCCTCTACATGATCACGTGGTCCTGGACGCGATCGCAGCGAACAACTCAGCGACCCTACGCGATCGCAATGACACAAACGCGATTGCGAAGAACAACTCGGTCGGCTCCCCCAAACTACCCTACGTGATCGCATACTACCTCACGCGATCGCGATGCTTAAACTCTCAGACTTACGCGATCGCAGAGCTCAGGGTTTTTCCCTTACGCGATCGCATGGCCATCTCCGCGATCGCGGAGAGCAAAATTGCTCTGCAATTATTGCAGCAGAACAGCAGTGCCTTTTGGCACAAATTGGTCCGTTTGGACCTCCGAATTCATCCCGAGGCTCCCGGGACCCCAACGAAAACCACCAACATACTCCAAAACACGATACGAACTTATTCCAATCGTAAAAACAAGTCTAACGACATCAAAACCCATAATTCACATCGAATTCAAGCCTAAATTTCTTAAAACTTTCCGAATTGCACATTCGATCTAAAACCCGACCAAACGACGTCCGAATGACCTAAAAATTTGCGAACATATCCAAAATCACATAACGAAGCTACAGAAATTGTCGGAATTCCGTGCCGACCCCTGGATCAAAATCTCACCTATCGTTCGGATTCGCCAAAATTCCAAACTTCGGCATTTCAAGCCTAATTGAGCTACGGACCTCCAAAATACATTCCGAATGCGTTCCCAACCCCGAAATCACCTAACAGAGCTAATGGAACCATCAGATTTCCGTTCCGAGGTCGTCTTAACACTGTTCCGGTTACAGACCATTTTCTAACCTTAAAGCTCTCATTTAGGGACTATGTTACCCAAAATACTCCGAATTTCAGAACCGACTCTCCCGGCAAACCACAATAGCTGAAATGAACTTAGTGGAACAGTTAAATTGGGGATTGGGGGCGTAATTTCTAAAACGATCGGCCGGGTCGTTACAATTAAGTTATTTGCAAATATAATAGTGAATTGATCATGTGTGAATTATTTGCTTAGAATACGTACATTAACTGAAGCTCGCTCGTAAACTTCTTATGCAGTAAGAGATAATATTTTTTTCCTTCTTTGCCCATAACCATTCCAAGTATTGAGCCAGAGGTATCTTGAAGATTCACATCAAAGCGACACCTATGATATATGTGTAAAAGTCAACAAGAATTAAGGGCGGAGTCTAATTATGCTTTGGATGTATCTATAAAATTAGATAAGAAAGTACCTCGGAGTCAACATATTGTTTTGATTGCAATTCATACAATGAATTTCTCTTCTGACTGGACTCCTCACTTGTTATCCACATTTTAGTCATATTAGAATGTAAAACCACTTGATATCACTTGAAAGTGATATTTTTGCCTCAATGAAAAAGGTGTGTCCCTATGTTACCAAAGTGATAGTAATTCTTGTAAGAATAAATAGTTATATCATTGTATAAAATATGTGAATAGAAATTGTACTGACATCCTGCTACAATTGAACATTTTCAATTGACACTATTTCTTCATCCACTAGAATAGAAATAAGAGATTCGGATGCGAATGTGCTCCTCACAATGAAAGAACCAAGCATTTCTTTGTTTTCGACAATCCTGTGCCAAAAGTAAAAATGGTAACACCTTAGAATGTTAATAATAAGAAATAAACATGAAGAATATACAAAGGATTAATGTGATACCATTTATGTAGTTGCAGACATTGTTGATAAGGTGGATTAATATGTATGGTTGTGTGTCAATGATGTGCCTGCATAATTACATTAAAAAATTACAGAATCACATTCGTTCTTTGTATAAGATAAGATATTGCTGATTTTAGTTTATCATTGTATTTCTACACCCCAATACGTCTTGCAAGAATGATGGGATACTCTTGGGATTGCTCAAGGAGTTTCTTTCCCTCATCTTCAATTATACCTTCTTCCCATATTGTGAATGTGAAAGTTTGCTTCCTGTGTAAATGAAAGGGACAAATATTTATAGTATAAAGAAGTGTCTGAAAAGCTTTGACTTGGCTAATAGACCTACCGAGTATCAATGATGATGAGTTCCTGCAATCTTTTCTGCAGACATGCAACATATCTTGGTGGAAAGCACTTGACAACAACTGCAAGCACATCTATTGACAGAAGGATTTGTTAAAGTTAATAAGTAAATGTATAAAATAGTAAATTCACAAGTTCTATCAAATTACTTGTTTGTTGGTTAGAGAATAAACGTTCATACTATGTTCTACATTCTTAGTTGGATTCTTGATAGATTGAGAGACTTGATCCTTAATGTCTCTAAAGGATGTCACGGTAAGTTTAGTGGGCGGCGACAACTCTTCTTCATATATTTTGTCTTTGTCAATTGGAACAATTATGGTCTTTTTGTCGATAACCCACTCAAACATATGCAACAATTTTTTGTATCTCAAATTTGGTATCTGTATGCGTGCACCCGTTATCAAGTAGATATGAAATAGTCTGAAAATCTTTTCATAATTGGGGATGTCATCACCATAAATGATTGCTTTGATTTGGTCTTCCTGTAAGCAACCAACAAAGAAATTGCGGAAGACTCGTATGTAGAGAATGTAAGCAATTAGTTTAAAGATATTTAACAAATAAAGTAAGCCTGAATGTATGCTTCCCCTTATCTTGTTTCCTTTTGGATAGGGAAAATGTAGGCTGAAAATTTATTTAAGATAGAATATCTAAAAATGGGGAACTTTTACAATCTATTTATTCTCAAAAAAATATGACATATTCATGGGTAGATAAAAATTCTTTTCTTTTTTTGTTTAGGCATACCATAAAATATTTTGTCTAAGAAGTATCTAATTATTAAAGAGGGCAAAAAGAATTAAGTTTCATTATGAAAAAAAAAATAGGCAAATTTGTAGCTAACATTGAAAAGTCATCAATGCACACGTTTATTTTGCAAAGATGCAATGGGCAAATAAAACAAAATTTTTGTCGTGCATGTATAAGTAAATAAGAATCTGTGCAAATAGAAAAAAATTAATGATACCCAAAAAGAGTATAAACTACACATATAACTCACACACCAGAGAGAGAAGAAAAATAAAATTTAGAAAACTTGCATACATGTTCATCTTGAAAGATCATGTTCAATTACTTTATCTCTTTGTCTGAACTCTCTCCTGGCCGACATATATCTACTACTTGCACCTTGCACGTCCAGTTTGGTGTAGCAGGAGTGATTGCCCATATACCAAGTCTCTCTGCCATTGTTGCCAACAATCTAAAAAATTAACCATATTATAAGCTAATAAGTATACGATAAAATAACAGAACCAAAATACAAGTAATAACTTACGTAATAATATCTTTTTTCGAGCCAATCAAAATGCTTAGGAGAATGCCTTTTTGATAATTTTACTATATACTACATTGTAAGTAGAATGGTCATCATGATTATCTACTGTTGCTGGTCGGATTAACATCTTTACACTGTTTGAGCTTGTTGCTCTTGAAAACGCAACGTAAAGTTGGCCGTGTAAAAAGATAGGTTCATGTAAATAAATTCCTACAAAATCTAGTGTTTGACCCTGAGCTTTATTTATAGTCATTGCAAAGCATAATCGAATTGGGAATTATGTTCTCTTAAATGAAATTGGTAATTTTTTATCTTGTGAAGATAATAATGGTAGTCGAGGAATGAAAATATGTTTGCCTTTAAAGTCACCACTTGCAATTTTAGCACTAATAACATGAGGTTTGAAATCAATGCAAATTAAGCGGGTACCGTTGTATAAACACTCGAAAGGATTTAAATTGTGCAGTAGCATAATTGGACAATTTTGCTTTAGAACTATCCTGTATGGAGGTAGACCGGCACAATTCAAAGTATGTAGAAAATCTTCAAATTGGCTTTGATCTTTTGGCTCTGCAGTTTTGTCAATTCTTATGAATGTCGTAGCAGTTTTAGGAAATTGATCCATGAACATCTGATTAATTTCATTGACGTTGTTAAGATAGCGCGAGATGTAATTGAGGAGGTATCATAAATGAGTGCATCTAAATTGGGATAAATACTTTTGAACAGAACATGCAATGATTCTTTCTCATTAGTGAATGAAATACGAAAAGATTTTGGAACTTCAATTTTTTTATGTTCATTAATCTTTTCTATTCCATCTCCAATCCGTAATAAGTACTCATATTGCGACCAAAACACTCACGCAAGTGTACGTGATCGACAAGTAGTATAGTAATTAGTAGAGTATCGTTCCCACGAGGAATTATTATTCGCTTATTGACTGATATTAAATTAACTAATTCTTGATTTATGCTATATAATTCGAAAGTATATAGGAATTTCTTTATAATTCAATTTATAATGTCACAATTATTCAAGATGAAATTACTACACCCAATTCACAATATTTTTATAATGATATAGACAAATATATTACAGGGCCATGGACTTGCTAGTAATCATGCTATTTTTCTACTTAGAATCGATTTATTTAATTATATGGATTATTGATTATAAGGTTAATAATATTCATAAGAATCTTTCGAGTTCTTATGAATCTATCCAAGTTAAATCAATATCTATATTTTTATGATATTAATGTTAATAAGAATGCTTTTCAAACTCTTATTATTTAACCAAACAAGGCAATTAAGTATATATCTATCTTAATTGCAAATCCTTCACTCGATGCCCGAGATTCAAATCTTGTTCTATTTGATTTTATATGCAACCAAGAATTTCCTTTGTCAAGTTTAATTCAAAGTTCGTAGAAAATATTTCACTGTTAGCTACGCAGTAAAATAATTAAGATCAAAATCAAATAAACAACCCATATCAATAACTTTAATAAAATCAATCTAAGCTTCAAATAACAAGATCAACTAACATCCATGACCCTAGAATACTAGAGAGTTTAGCTACTCATGTTCATACTAAAATCAATAATATTGATGTCTAAAATACTACAAAGAAAAATACAAGATGAAGGTTTAGATGAACTCTTTAATTTGTTGCTCTTCAAAGCTTGATCTTCAACTCCTTCCTTTGCTTCAAGAACACTCTCAATAATCTTTCTCTAAAAATCTTCTCTCTAAGATGAATAGTATAATTCCACTCTACTCCAATAATGCTTAAATCTGATCTTCTCCATGATATAAGATTGCATTAATTAACTTTGAGTGGAATTGTGTGTCTCTTCATTTTCAACCTTAGAAAAATTATTTTAACCGGACTACTCTGCGCGAAGTGGACACTTCGCGCATCTGTATTCCAATAACTTCTTCATCTGCGCGAAATGGTGTGCGAAATGGTCACTTCGCGCACCTGGGAGAATTTATCATTAAAGCTTGTTTCTTGATCGTAAAGACTTAACTCCGAAGGATTGTTTTTGCTCCAAAATTGTGCCATAACATTTCCAATTGTAGATATAAGCTCCTTTTTCTGCACATTGTACAAATCACAAATTAATAGCTTATATCTTATCAAATTCATAAATTATGTTATTGGATCATAATTAAATGGACGCATAAATAATGGCTAAACTATTTAGTTTTTGCCTATTATCAACACCCCACACTTAATTCATTGCTAGTCCTCGAGCAATCACACTATACTTATAAAAGAGTCATCAACTCAACCATTTTACCTTAATTCTTTACACTTAGAACAAGAATCGTATCTCACACCTAGTAATATAAAATTCTAGTTTCTGGACTAACTTTCAAGTGCTACACAATATTCACACTTCTTTGAAGCACTCTATACAAAGATCAAGACTTGTTTATCTGTCACGAATCATATGCCCTCACAATTTTATCAACATTACATATATCAATATGTACAAGAGAGTTCCCTAATTATTTACAACAAGAAAGTTTCACTCACACTCACAAAAGAAGTCACATGCATGCAAGTGGTACCATAAGCTTGCCCTTAATGTAAATCTCTACTAATGCAGGCTTGTTCAATCAAAACTCAATTAGGACTTTTTCTTCTGGTTGTAATGTGGGTTAAGGGGCTGGTAGGATTTATTTTGGGATTAGTGACTAGCACTCCTAAGCACTTTAACATTTTACTCAATCATTTTTAGCGCAAATTTTTCAATCTTAATAACAATTGCGTAAATCAATTTACTCCTAGCAGTGTTCCATTTTTCTTTTATGCACTGCTTTAATTCACACTCCACTGGCAGTAACAAAACAATATACAAATATTTATACATAAATTTTTTTTTTCAATTAAATTTCAGTGCACCTTTCTCACTTTCATTGGTTCCGTTCACAAACCACCCCACACTTAGTTCCTTTGTACTTCTTTTAGCGCTCATTTTACGATTAAAGTGCTTTAAGAGGTTAAAGGGTTCAAAATATCAATTAAGAACAAAAATGGTATAGGCTTGTAATGTGGGTATCAAATAAAGGTTTCAAGGCTAGAAATGGTTAACTAGGGATAGATTTTATTTGATTTGAGCAATTGAGTTCAAAAAGATCAAGGAAAGCCTAACATCATTTTTTTAAAACCGAGTGTTACCTGAAATTACGCTTCAATTCACATACTAGGCAAGTTCTAGACACAATTACACTACATGGACTCATCAAAAATCTCTCCACACATGGCATAAGATTCATTAAGATCAACTCATCAAGACACACTGTTGTGAATATTCATTTCAGTAGTAAATATGCAATAAAATCACTTTCAGTTTAGAATCCAGTAAAACTAGGCATTATACTCTAGGATCTGGTATGTTCAAGTGTATTAACAATATGGATGGCCATAAGGTAAAATATTATCTAAAAGCAATAAAAAAAATTTTAAATTAAAATCTATCTATACCCGGTTCAAATTGAAACCCTTGGAAAAGAACCGTGGCCTAAACAAAAACCAAGGGGAGATATTCATACTAATCACAAAATTAAGAAAAAAGGACAGAACTCCTCACAAATAAAATGACCCTAAAATTTATATATATATATATATATATATATATATATATATATATATATATATATATATATATATATATATTATTTTTTTTTATAAACAAAAAAAACAACTTCAAAAAAATTTTAATAACAAAGACAACCAAATTTAATTAATCTACTATCCATCAACTTCAAAATAAGCAATACTTTAAAACAAACAAAACATCAACATAGAAAATTCTAATATCCGAAACTATCCAAATATGCTAAACACACCCCCACTTAAGAATAGACATGTCCCCATGACTACAACTTATAAACACAGAGAAAAAAATACTTCCCCGACGATCTATTCTTGATCTGACACTGTGTCGGGGTTGACATTACAGGCTCGCCCCAATGCTCGCAGCCATCCTATGAATTTCTTTTTCGACTTGACTTGTCGGTCTGCAATTTCCTCCATACGGGTGCTTAGCGTGTTTACTGTTTGTCGCAATTCACCTATGTCTTGCACCCATGTGTTGTGGCTCGGCATGCCAGCAGTTCCTGAAGATGATGTTGCTCTTGGCAGTGCAACTGCTAGTGCATTGGGAGGTTGGGCTTGCTCTCCTCTATCTGTGTCCATTGGTTGATTACCTCCATCATTCTCTTCATCTTTTGAGCTATCTTCTTCAGCTCCACCTCTCTTGGGTTTGATATTCAATGCCTTCCTTACAGCTATATCCACATCAGGATCCTCTGGTACCTGTGCTTGCCTCGAAAGTAAAGTGACTAGTGATGGGAAGAAAAAGCCAAACTTACGATTTGGGATTCTAATAAACATTTCTTCATGAATGATCTTTGCCACATCAAAAGCCAAATTCTCTACAAGACACCATATCAGTGCAGCTCTGGGACCGTTAACTTCAGTTATATTCTTAGAAGGAAATAGCCTACTATTGATCACATAAAGCCAGGTTTTTGCTTCTTGAGTTAGAGATGATGAATGAATTTTTTCACCACTCTCTAACCATTCTATATCAACTCCTGGGATGCAAAGTTTTGAAAAGAATATTTCCCAGTTTGCATTATTCGGACATTTTCCATACTCATAGAAATCTTGATTCTCTCGCACAGCATCAGGTAAATTGTAACTTGCTCTAATTGCCTCAATTGAGGCATTGACATGTCTTCTGCACACAGTCACAATGTTATTTTGATGCTCAGGTACATTCGCATAGAATTCGCGAACTACTGTTTCATTTGCAGTCTCAGGTTCATTGATAAAAACTTGAAGCCCCCGTTCAATCAACTTTTGGTACATGTTAGCGCAAATTTCTTGAAGATTTTTAGCATCAATGCCCCTTTCTGGAATTGGTTTCTTTGTCCTTTTGTTGTTGAACCGGGTTTGAGCTTCGAGCGAAGTAAACCTTCTTGAATCATAATTGGTTGCAGGATTGGCTCTTGATCGGCTGGAAGATGCTCCTGAAGTTAATCGTCTTTTTGGTGCCATAATTCCTACAAGACAATGACACATTAATCTAAGATGAATAGATAATGTGTTTCAATGCGGTTACTCAGAATTCACACGCAAAATTGAGTACAATTGCTCTATCAAACTTCTTTGAGGACTTTCCTCAAACACATTGTGGGCAAGCCTAATTCATCTTTATTGTTAATGCTTTGGTTAGTAATTTCCCAACCAAAATTCAGCTATAACCAATTCATGTCCTACCCATCCCATTTTGTCACGACCCGGATTTTCCCCCAACATCGGGATCGTGATGCCGCCTACTCATGGTAGCTAGGCAAGCCACTGTATTCATATTATCCTGTTTTTAATAAAATTTCATAATTAATTTATCAACAAACCATAACTTAACTAAATAAGTGCAGAAGACTTTATCGAAATAGTATTAAGCAGTTTCAAGGTAAAACCATACTGGAATCCTCTACCCAAGACGTGGAGTCACCAACTCACGAACTACTACTGAATACTACACGTAAAAGTCTGAAAGAAATATAACATAATCTGTTTGTCTCGGAACAAAGAGACTACAACTAGTAACATAAGCAAAGAGAGAGACGCCGGGCCTGCGGACGTCTGCAAGCTACCTCTGTCTCAAATATGATCAACTCCCACGCAAAAGATTTACTGCTGCTGCTCCTGATCGTAACCTGGAAGTGTAGTATCAGCACAACCGACCCCATGTGCTGGTAAGTGCCTGGCCTATCCCGGCGAAGTAGTGACAAGCCTAGGACCAGACACCCACATAAACCTGTGCAGTTCCATATATATGTATACCATAATTAACAAGAATTAACCAAGTAAGAACACAATAAGGAATATCTCAAAAGAACTCAACAATTAACAACAGTTGATAGGTTCACAAGGAAAAACAAAGTATAATGGAAAAACAAGTAATATCAAGTCAAGGAATAGCAAGTAGTTGCACGGCATCACCCTTCGTGCTTTTACTCTCATCCTCACCAAATAAGTAAATAAAGTGCACGGCATCACCCTTCGTGCTTTTTCTCTCATCCTCACATCCATGGTACGGCATGATCCTTCGTACATGGTTCAATAACAAGGCACGGCATGATCCTTTGTGCATAATCAATAAAACATGGCACGGCATTAACCTTCGTGCATAATCAATAAAACGTGGCACGGCATTAACCTTCGTGCATAATCAATAACAAGGCACGACATTAACCTTCGTGCATAAATAATAAATCAAGGCACGGCATCACCCTTCGTGCATTATCACTCTTCCTCACCCAAATAACAATCACAGTTAAGGGCAAAGAATGAAACAGTAAATCATAAACCGTCCCAACAAGGGCAATCAATAATCATCTTCACAACAAGTCCCGACAAGGGAGAACAATAACAATTCTACAACCCGGCAAGAGTTCAACAGTTTATCTTCAAATATGTCTCGCAAAAAGTATTAACAATGACTCATGGTCATGCTAGACGCCAGTGTATGGATGCTCGTCACCACAGCCCATACACCGCACTCAATCACATAACACATAGCACATAATCCTATTCCCTCAAGCTAGGATAGAACAAACACTTACCTCGAATGTTTATGAACAATTCGATCCGTGGCAATGCCTTTTCCTTTCAAATTTGGCTCCAATCCAATCATATCTATACATAATTGATTTAATATCATCAATACTACTCAACAAACTAATTCATAAGGCTAATTACAACTTTTACAACATTCTGCCCGGAATAGTGAATTTCGACCCCGGGCCCACATGGTCGGAACTCAGGGTTCAGACCAAAATCCGATTACCCATTCCCCCACGAGTTCAAGTATATGATTTGTTTCAAAATCGGACCTCAATTCGAGGTCCGATTTCCTAATTCATGAAAAACCCTATATTCTACCAAAAACAAGAAATTCTACCATGAAAACCTTTGATTTCTATTGAAAAACATGTTTAATGTAGTTAGGAATTGAAAGAATTAAGTAAAAAGTGACTTACAATTGTTTTGAAGAAGAGGGAGTCTGTGAAGTATCGCAAATGGGTGTTTTTGGGTTGTGAAATGTGAAAAATGAAGCTGGAAATCGTGATTTACAGGTCTCTGTGTTCGCATTTGCGAACATGGGTTCACAATTGCGAACCCCGACCAATTTCCGGAGTTTGAAAAATAAGCTAAGGATGGGAAGTTCGCATTTGCGAACTTTTGTTCGCATTTGCGAAGCCAAGGCAAATGCTGGGGGTTTCGCATTTGCGAAATAATGTTCGCATTTGCGAACAAGCTAGGCTTCGGGGTTCTGTCGCAATTGCGACAAATGCTTCGCATTTGCGAAGCTAGGCAACATACCGAAGGCCTTGCATTTGCGAGGTTAAGTTCGCAATTGCGAACTCTGGCCCAGGTCTGCCAGTATCGCATTTGCTAGATTTCCTTCGCATTTGCGAAGGTGAGCCTACTTGCCCAGGATCGCATTTGCGACCCTTTGTTCGCATTTGCGAACTTGGCTTGTTTCTGGCAGACATCGCATTTGCAATAAAGGGTTCGCATTTGCGAACCCAGCCTTGACTTGCCTTCTTCGCATTTGCGAGAAATTCTTCGCAAATGCGAAGCAAACAGCTGGGTGTAAAACCAGCAGTGCAAAAATTCAGAAATTGATCCTACGGCCTATCAAATCTTTACCCGAGCCCCCCCCGGGCTCCCAACTAAACATGTACATAACTTCAAAAACACATTATGAACTTGTTCGTGCGATCACATCACCAATATCACATCGTTTTCATCAAATCAAGCCTCAAGTTCATGATCTTCATACTTTTGGTTTTCAAAACTTTCAAACTTGGAACTCAAGGTCCAAAACATATCAAACGACATCCGAATGTCACCAAACTTTGCAGAAAGCACATATATAATATTTAAGACTTGTACCGGGCGTCAGAACCAAAATACGAGCCCGATACCAAGGTCAATTAATTCATTTTCCTTTAACAATTACATCAAAAACAATTTCACGAAAAAATTCATAACTTGGGCTCTAGGCCTCAGAATTCGACTCCGGACGCATGTCCAAGTCCCATATTTTCCTACGAACCATTCGGGACCATCCAATCTCGGGTCCGGGTCCGTTTACCAAAAATGTTGACCGAAGTCAACCATATCAATATTAATATCATTTTTATCCAAATTTCTCATAGAATTCATATTTTCTATCACAAAATCTTTCCGGCTACATGCTCGGATCGTGTACGTAAATCGAGGCAACATAGAATGAGGTTTTCAAGGCCTCAGAAGCTCAACATGATTAATAAAATAAGTGATGACCCTTTGGGTTGTCACAATCTCCACCTCTAAAACAATCGTTCGTCCTCGAACGGACAAAAGAAAGAAGTACCTGAGTCGGGAAACAAATGTGGGTAGCGGCTCCGCATATCAGACTCGGACTCCCAGGTCGATGCCTCAGGAGGCTGACCTTTCCACTGAACACGCACAGAAGGAAAACACATGTGTGGGATCGCCGGTCTAGAATGGCCACCGGCTCCTCCTCGTAAGATAGTTCATTGTCCAATTGGACAGTACTAAAGTCTAACACATGTGTGGAATCGCCGTGGTATTTCCGAAGCATAGATACATGAAAAACTAGATGCACGGCTGACCCACTCTGTCTAGAATTTCAAAAGGGCCAATATACCTAGGGTTGAGCTTGCCCTTCTTCCCGAACCTCATCACGCCCTTCATAGGCGACACTCGGAGCAATACTCGCTCACCAATCATGAAATCTACATCTCGAACCTTACGATCCGCATAAGTCTTCTGTCCGGACTGAGCTGAACGCAATCTCTCCTGGATAGTCTTGACCTTATCCAAGGTCTCCTAAACTAAGTCTGTACCCAACAACCGAGCCTCTCCCGGCTCAAACCATCCGACTGGAGATCGACATCGCCTACCATACAATGCCTCATACGGGGCCATCTGGATGCTAGACTGGTAGCTGTTATTGTAGGCGAACTCTGCTAATGGCAGAAACTGGTCCCACGAGCCTCCGAAATCAATAACACAGGATCGAAGCATGTCCTCTAAAATCTAAATAGTCCTCTCGGACTGGCCATCCGTCTGAGGATGAAATGTTGTACTCAACTGAACCTGGGTACCTAATTCCTGCTGGACCGCTCTCCAGAACCGCGAGGTAAACTGCGTACCCCGATCAGAAATAATAGATACTGGCACCCCATGAAGACGAACAATCTCCCTAATGTAAATCTCCGCTAACCTCTCTGGCGAGTAGGAGACAGATACTGGAATAAAGTATGCTGACTTGGTCAGCCTATCAACAATGACCCAAATAGCATCAAATTTCCTCCGAGTCAAAGGAAGTCCAGTAATGAAATCCATAGTGATCCGCTCCCATTTCCACTCGGGAATCCCAATCCTCTGGAATACACCAACAGGTCTCTGGTGCTTATATTTCACCTCCTGACAATTTAGACACCGAGCGACATACGCAATGATATCTTTCTTCATTCTGCGCAACCAATAGTGCTGCCGCAAGTCCTGATACATCTTCACGGCGCCCGGGTGAATGGAATACCGCGAACTGTGGTCCTCCGCTAAGATCAACTCTTGAATCCCTTCGACATTGGCCACACAAACTCAGCCCTGCATTTTCAATACCCCATCATCATCAAGATTTACCTGTGTGGCACCTCCCCGTTGTACTGTATCTCTCAAATCACGCAAATGAGGATCATCAAATTGCCTCTCATGGATCTGCTCTAATAGAGATGAAAGAGCCACCGTGCAGGCTAACACCCTGCTAGGCTCAGAAATGTCTAGTCTCACGAACTGGTTGACTAAGGCCTAGACATCTAGAGCAAATGGTCTCTGACTAACCGGGATAAAGGCAAGACTACCCATGCCGGCGGACTTTCTACTCAATGCATCGGCCACCACATTGGCCTTACCTGGGTGATATAGGATAGTAACATCATAGTCCTTCAGCAACTCTAACCATCTCCGCTGTCGTAGATTCAACTCCTTCTGCTTGAACAAGTACTGTAGGCTTTTGTGATCAGTGTATACCTCACATGTCACACCATATAGATAATGTCTCCAGATCTTTAAGGCGTGAACCACTGGTGCTAACTTAAGATCATGAACTGGATAATTCTTCTCATGTATCTTTAACTGCCTCGAAGCATAAGCGATAACCTTACCATCCTGCATCAATACCACTCCAAGCCCTGTACGAGATGCGTCACAATAAACCGTATAAGGCCCTGCATCTGTAGGTAGTATCAATACTGGTGCGGTGGTTAAGGCTGTCCTGAGCTTCTGAAAGCTCGCCTCACACTCCTCTGACCACTGGAACTGGACACCCTTCTGGGTCAACCTGGTCATCGGGGCTGCAATAGAAGAAAACCCCTCTACAAATCGACGGTAGTAACCTCCTAATCCCAAGAAACTCCGGATCTCAGTCACTGAAGCTGGTCGAGGCCAATTCTGGACTGCCTCAATCTTCTTTGGGACTACCTGAATACCTTCCACTGATTCAATGTGACCCAGAAATGCTACCGAACTCAACCAGAACTCATATTTAGAAAATTTGGCATATAGCTTGTTATCTTTCAGAGTCTGAAGAACCACTCTGAGGTGCTGCTCGTGCTCTTCCTGGCTGCGGGAGTATACCAGGATGTCATCTATAAAGACTATCATGAACAGATCTAAGTAAGGCCTGAATACCCGATTCATCAACTCCATTGATGCTGCTGGGGCATTGGTCAATCCGGAGGACATGACCAAGAACTCATAATGCCCATATCTAGTGCGAAAGGCTCTGTCTTAGGAATGTCAGCCGCCCTGATCTTCAGCTGATGGTAGCCCGACCTCAAGTCTATCTTTGAGAATACCCTCGCTCCCCGGAGCTGGTCAAACAAATCATCAATCCTCGGCAGTGGATACTTATTCTTTATTGTCACTTTGTTTAATTGCCGGTAATCAATACACATCCGCATCGAGCATCTTTCTTCTTTACAAATAATACAGGTGCTCCCCAGGGGGAAACACTGGGCCTGATAAAGCCCTTCTCAAGAAGGTCTTGCAACTGATCTTTCAATTCTTTTAATTTCGGCGGGGCCATACGATAGGGTGGAATAGAGATGGGCTAAGTGCCCAGTGCCAGATCAATACAGAAATTAATATCCCTGTCGGGTGGCATGCTCCGCAGATCTGAAGGAAAAACCTCAGGAAACTCCCATGCAATATGGACTGACTCAATGGAAAGAACCTCTGCGCTGGAATCGCGAACATAAGCCAGATAAGCTAGACACCCCTTCTCGACCATGCGTTGAGCCTTCACATAGGAAATAATGGTGCGAACGGAGTGGCTTGAGGTACCTTTCCACTCTAGCCGGGGTGATTCTGGCAAGGTCAAGGTCACGATCTTAGCATGACAATCTAGAATAGCATGGTATGGGGACAACCAGTCCATCCCCAATATGACATCAAAATCCACCATATCCAAAAGCAACAGATCAACACGGGTCTCAAAACCCCCAAATATAACTACGCATGAATGATGCACCCGGTCGACTACAATGGAGTCACCCACCGGTGTAGACACATAAACTGGAATATCCAGAGCATAGCTGGGCACGGCCAAATACGGTGCAAAGTAGGAAGACACATATGAATATGTAGATCCGGGGTCAAATAATACTGAAGCACCTCTGCCACACACAAGAATAGTACCTACAATCACGGCATCTGATGCCTCTGCCTCTGGCCTGGCTGGTAAAGCATATAATCGGGGATCTGAACCTCCCCTCTGAGCTGCGTCTCTAGGACGACCATCAACTGGCTGACCTCTACCTCTGGCTGGACGATCTCCACTTTTACGGTCTCGACCTCCACCTCTATAATCTCTACCCCCGCCTCTGGCTGGCTAGGCAGGCTGAGGGTCAGCTGGGGCCTGAATCATAGGACGAGGGCCCCGCTGCTGAGAGTTGCCCGTTGCCCGAGGGCAGTACCTGACAAAATGACCTGGGTCACCACAACCGTAGCAACTCCTAGGCTGATGGGGCTGCTGGCCCTGACGACCTAAATGGCCTCCACGAACACTCTGAAGAGGCTGAGCATTAATAGGAGACTGATCTGAATACTGCCCACGAAACCCACGATCACCTGGTCCACCCTGTGAAGCCCGAAGGGCGGAATGGAAAGGCCCGGAAGACTGGACTCTGTCAAAAGATTCTCTACCACCAGAAGAAGTACCACTAAACCTGCCTGAATAACGAGGCCTCTTGTCTGAAGAATAACCACCTCCCCGAGCAAGAGCCATCTCAACTCTACGTGCTGCATTAGCTGCCTCCTGAAATGATATGTCACTCCCCACGCCCATAGCCATCTGGAGTCTAATTGGCTAATTAAGCCCATCTATAAACCTGCGGACCCTCTCCCGCTCTGTGGGGAGTATCACCATTGCATGACGAGCCAAATCAACAAATCTCGTCTCATATTGAGTGACCGTCATAGTGCCCTGATATAGGCGCTCAAACTGCCACCGAAGTGTATCCCGCTGAGTAGCAAACTTCTCTAGAAATAGCTCTGCAAACTGATCCCATGATAAAGCTGGGGACCCTGCTGGTCGAGTCAAGCAATAATCCCTCCACCAAGTCTTGGCGGATCCTGAAAGCCTGAATGTACAAAAGTCAACTCCATTTGACTCCACGATGCCCATAGTCTTGAGAATCTCATGGCAACTAAATAAGAAATCCCGAGGATCCTCCGATGTGGCACCGCCGAAAGTAGTGGTAAACGAGCTTGGAGAACCGATCAAGTCTCCAAAAGGAATCGAAGTCATGGCCGCTCCATCTCCCGCACGAGCCGTGGTACCTAACTCGTGTGACCACGACTGGCCGAACCACCGGTGCTCGAGGCCGAGGAGCCACCGGCTCCGGAGTACGAGCAATGAAGTCCGGGCCCCTCCTCCAGCCTCGAGAAGCGGCTGGTGCAACCGATAATAAGCCTGCTCTGGCAACATTGTCCATAAATCCCGCTATCCTGACCAAAGCTTCCCAAAGATCCGGGGTAAATAAAGCCTCTCCCGGGACCCGAGCTGGGCCCATTGGAGCTGCTGGGACCGGAACCTTCTCGTCAATCTCAATATGAGGCTCCACCTCCGGAGTAGCTGCCGGGGCTGAGCTCTACCCCTACCACGGCCTCTTATACGGCCTCGGCCCCCGCCCTCACGGAGCCGCCCGGGGCTCGGCCGCTAGTCGCCGGACAAAAAGCGCGTGTCCTCACCATCCGCGAAAGGACGTAATAGAAGTTCAATCGGCATTTGAGGAACAAGTCGCACGACAAGAAAGAACAAATGAGAGACTCTTTCCTAACTCAATAGACTCGGAGGACAAGTACGGACGTCTCCGTACCTACCTCTCAAACTCTACTAAGCTTGTTCGTGAGTGGTGAGACCTATGTAACCTAGAGCTCGATACCAACTTGTCACGACCCGGATTTTCCCCCAACATCGGGATCGTGATGGCGCCTACTCGTGGTAGCTAGGCAAGCCACCGTATTCAAACTATCCTGTTTTTAATAAAATTTCATAATTAATTTGTCAACAAACCATAACTTAACTAAATAAGTGCGGAAGACTTTATCGAAATAGTATTAAGCAGTTTCAAGGTAAAACCATACTGGAATCCACTACCCAAGACGTGGAATCACCAACTCACGAACTACTACTGAATACTACACATAAAAGTCTGAAAGAAATATAACATAATCTATTTGTCTCGGAACAAAGAGACTACAGCTAGTAACATAAGTAAAGAGAGAGACGCCGGGCCTGCGGACGTCTGCAAGCTACCTCGGTCTCAAATATGATCAACTCCCACGCAAAAGATTTATTGCTGCTGCTCCTGATCGTAACCTGGACCTGTGCAAAAATGCACAGAAGTGTAGTATCAGCACAACCGACCCCATGTGCTGGTAAGTGCCTGGCCTATCCCGGCGAAGTAGTGACAAGCCTAGGACCAGACACCCACATAAACCTGTGCAGTTCCATATATATGTATACCACAATTAATAAGAATTAAACAAATAAGAACACAATAAGGAATATCTCAAAAGAACTCAACAATTAACAACAGTTGATAGGTTCACAAGGAAAAACAAAGTATAATGGAAAAACAAGTAATATCAAGTCAAGGAATAGCAAGTAGTTGCACGGCATCACCCTTCGTGTTTTTACTCTCATCCTCACCAAATAAGCAAATAAAGTGCACGGCATCACCCTTCGTGCTTTTACTCTCATCCTCACATCCATGGTATGGCATGATCCTTCGTACATGGTTTAATAACAAGGCATGACATGATCCTTCGTGCATAATCAATAAAACATGGCACGACATTAACCTTCGTGCATAATCAATAAAACGTGCCACGGTATTAACCTTCGTGCATAATCAATAACAAGGCACGACATTAACCTTCGTGCATAAATAATAAATCAAGGCACGGCATCAACCTTCGTGCATTATCACTCTTCCTCACCCAAATAACAATCACAGTTAAGGGCAAAGAATGAAACAGTAAATCATAAACCGTCCCAACAAGGGCAATCAATAATCATCTTCACAACAAGTCCCGACAAGGGAGAACAATAACAATTCTACAACCCGGCAAGAGTTCAACAATTTATCTTCAAATATGTCTCGCAACAAGTATTAACAACGACTCACGGTCATGCTAGACGCCAGTGTATGGATGCTCGTCACCACAGCCCATACACCGCACTCAATCACATAACACATAGCATATAATCCTATTCCCTCAAGCTAGGATAGAACAAACACTTACCTCGAATGTTTATGAACAATTCAATCTGTGGCAATGCCTTTTCCTTTCAAATTTGGCTCCAATCCAATCGTATCTATACACAACTGATTTAATATCATCAATACTACTCAACAAACTAATTCATAAGGCCAATTACAACTTTTACAACATTCTGCCCGGAATAGTGAATTTCGACCCCGGGCCCACATGGTCGGAACTCGTGGTTCGGACCAAAATCCGGTTACCCATTCCCCCACGAGTTCAAGTATATGATTTGTTTCAAAATCGGACCTCAATTCGAGGTCCAATTTCCTAATTCATGAAAAACCCTATATTCTACCAAAAAAAAAAAATTCTACCATGAAAACCATTGATTTCTATTGAAAACATGTTTAATGTTGTTAGGAATTGAAAGAATTAAGTAAAAAGTGACTTACAATTGTTTTGAAGAAGAGGGAGTCCGTGAAGAATCGCAAATGGGTGTTTTTGGGTTGTGAAATGTGAAATATGAAGCTGGAAATCGTGATTTACAGGTCTCTGTGTTGCGAACCCCGACCAATTTCTGGAGTTTGAAAAATAAGCTAAGGATGGAAAGTTCGCATTTGCAAACATTTGTTCGCATTTGCGAAGCCAAGGCAAATGATGGGGGTTTCGCATTTGCGAAATAATGTTCGCATTTGCGAACAAGCTAGGCTTCTGGGTTTTATCGCAATTGCGACAAATGCTTCGCATTTGCGAGGTTAAGTTCGCAATTGCGATCTCTGGCCCAGGTCTGCCAGTATCGCATTTGCTAGATTTCCTTCGCATTTGCGAAGGTGAGCCTACTTGCCCAGGATCGCATTTGCGACCCTTTGTTCGCATTTGCGAACTTGGCTTGTTTCTGGCAGACTTCGCATTTGCAATAAAGGGTTTGCATTTGCAAACCCAGCCTTGACTTGCCTTCTTCATATTTGCGAGAAATTCTTCGCAAATGTGAAGCCAACAGCTTGGTGAAAAAACAGCAGTGCAAAAATTCAGAAATTGATCCTACGGCCTATCAAATCTTTACCCGAGCGCCCCCCCCGGGCTCCCAACCAAACATGTACATAACTTCAATAACACATTACGAGCTTGTTCGTGCGATCACATCGCCAATATCACATCGTTTTCATCAAATCAAGCCTCAAGTTCATGATCTTCATACTTTTGGTTTTCAAAACTTTCAAACTTGGAACTCAAGGTCCAAAACATATCAAACGACATCCGAATGTCACCAAACTTTGCAGAAAGCACATATATAATATTTAAGACTTGTACCGGGCGTCGGAACCAAAATATGAGCCCGATACCAAGGTCAATTAATTCATTTTCCTTTAACAATTACATCAAAAACAATTTCACGTAAAAATTCATAACTTGGGCTCTAGGCCTCAGAATTCGACTCCGGACGCATGTCCAAGTCCCATATTTTCCTACGGACCTTTCGGGACCATCCAATCTCGGGTCTGGGTCCGTTTACCAAAAATATTGACCAAAATCAACCATATCAATATTAATATCATTTTTATCCAAATTTCTCATAGAATTCATATTTTCTATCACAAAATCTTTTCGGCTACATGCTCGGATTGTGCACATAAATCGAGGTAACATAGAATGAGGTTTTCAAGGCCTCAGAAGCTCGAAATGATTAATAAAATAAGTGATGACCCTTTGGGTCGTCACAGATTTATACACAAATTTAACCCCAAAAGTATATCAAACTATGCTAAATTCAATTAACATTGCTCAAATATTATAAGTTTGAACAAGAACTTCTAATTTATCATAAACAACATAAATACTTACAAAAACATTATACAACCTATAATTTCTAACATATATATCAATTATTTTGACAAATTAAAGTCTTGTGTAGTTATAAAAAACGAAATTAAAAAACAAATAAAGAAATTAAAAGTCTAGGGTTCTTACCTTGATGGGATTAGGATGAAATTTGACAAAGGATGAAGAGCTTTTACTAGTTGTTGAAGAGTTTTAGAGCAATTAGGAAGAAGAATTATGGTATTTGAGGTTAGGGTCTGGAGAAGAGAGGAGATTTTAGGTTATTTTGAGAGAAAAATTGGAAGAAGTATGAATAGTGTCGGTTAAAATAAAAATAAACTAAGTAAATACACACCCCGTCTCAGGTGCGCGAAGTGGTCACTTCGCGCACGACTTCTGAACATTCTGCTTAAGGTTTGCGAAGTGTGCGCGAAGTGATGACTTCGCGCAGTACTTCGCGCAACTGGGTGGAAGAAATTTTTTTTTTATATTTAACAAACAAACAATGAAGTCATACCTTAGCATCCCTCCTTGTTATCCTACAATTATCAACACACAATTCACACCCAAACAAACTAAAAACGAAGAAAATAACACACTAAAAAAATGACAAATATCGTTATTATTGGGTTGCCTCCCAATAAGCGCCTGATTTACTGTCGCGGCACGACTTAACAATTCATCAAACATCATTTATTTCAATCGAGGTCTTGTGACGATTAACGTCAGTACCCCAATAATGTTTCACTCTTTGTCCATTCACCAGAAAAGTTTCACTTGAGTTTTGGTCCCTTAATTCTATTGCTCCATAGGGACTCACACTTACCACCACAAAAGGTCCTGACCAACGGGATTTGAGCTTTCCCGGAAAGAGTTTCAACCTAGAATTGAATAATAGAACTTGTTGCCCCAGCTCGAACTCACGATGTTGGATATGCTTATTGTGCCATCTCTTGGTCCTTTCTTTATACAACTTGGCATTTTCATAAGCATTCAATCTAAACTCATCAAGTTCGTTGAGTTGTAGCAGCCTTTTTTCACCAGCTAAATCCATATCCACATTTAACTTTTTGATTGCCCAATAAGCTTTGTGTTCAAGTTCAACAGGCAAATGACATGCCTTTCCATAAACTAACCCGTATGGAGAAGTACCTATTGGAGTCTTGTATGCAGTTTGGTAAGCCCACAAAGCATCTTCTAATTTAACAGACCAATCTTTCCTGTTTGCATTAACTGTTTTCTCCAAAATCTATTTTATCTCTCGATTAGATACTTCAACTTGACCACTCGTTTGAGGGTGGTACGCAATAGCAACTTTGTGTTTTATCCTATATTTTGATAAAACATTTTTAAACAGTTTGTTGCAAAAGTGTGTTCCTCCGTCACTTATCAACACCCTTGGAGTTCCAAAGCATGTGAAAATGTGTTTCTTAACAAAACTTACCCCAACTTTTGCATCATTAGTAGGAAGAGCAATGGCTTCAACCCATTTAGACACATAATCTACTGCAACCAGAATGTATCTATGACCATTAGAACCTGGAAATGGTCCCATGAAGTCAATTCCCCATACATCAAACAATTCCACCACCAAAATATTCTGCAAAGGCATCTCATTTCTCTTTCTGATTGTACCAGTTCTTTGACACATGTCACAAGTTTTAACAAATGCATGAGTATCTTTAAATAAGGATGGCCAGTAAAAACCTGATTGGAGAACCTTTTGTGTTGTTCTATATCCACCATGATGACCTCCATATGAAGAAGAATGACAGTTATGCAAGATGGCATTCATTTCTTCTTCAGGTACACACCTTCTTACCAATTGGTCAGCACATTGTTTGTAGAGAAAGGGCTCATCCCACATATATGATTTCACATCATGGAAGAATTTTCTCCATTGATCCGCTGTGATTTTTGATGGCATCACTCCACTTGCAATATAATTCACAAAGTCAGCATACCATGGAGTTTCATTAGTTGTGATGGCTAACAGATGTTCATCTGGGAACGTTTCTTTTATTGAGTCTCCTTCAATCACATGACTTCTGTTTTCCAATCTGGATAAATAATCTGCCACTTGATTCTCAGTACCTTTTCTATCACGTATCTCCAGGTCAAATTCCTGCAAAAGGAGAACCCATCGGATTAGTCTTGGCTTTGTATCTTTCTTTGCAAATAGATACTTGATAGCTGAGTGGTCAGTATAGACTATGACTTTAGTTCCTACTAGGTAGGATCTAAACTTGTCAAATGCCCATACTACTACAAGTAATTCTTTCTCTGTGACAGTGTAATTCATTTGAGCGGGATTTAGAGTTCTGCTCGCATAATGAATGGAGTACAAAATTTTTCTCATTCCTCTGTCCCAACACAGCACCAATGGCTATGTCACTTGCATCACACATTAATTCGAAAGGCAATTCCCAATCTGGAGCAACAATGATTGGTGCAGAGACCAATTTTCTTTTAAGCTCTTCAAATTCCTTCAGAAAAGCATCATCAAACTTGAATGGTGTATCTTTCTCAAGGAGCCTGCAAAGAGGAGATGAAATTTTTGAAAAATCTTTAATGAATCTTCGATAAAATCTTGCATGGCCTAGAAAACTGCGTATGCCCTTAACAGATATGGGTGGGGGCAATTTTTCAATTGCTTCCACTTTTGCCTTGTCTACTTGCAATCTGTTTTTGGACACTTTGTGTCCTAGGACAATACCTTCTCTTTCCATGAAATGGCATTTTTCCCAGTTTAGGACCAAGTTGGTCTCTTCACATCTGGCTAGCACTTTATCAAGGTTAGTTAAACATTTATCAAAAGAGCATCCGAAAACAGAGAAATCATCCATAAATACTTCTACAAACCTCTCGACCATATCAGTGAAAATGGCCATCATACACCTTTGAAATGTCACGGGTGTATTGCAAAGACCAAAGGGCATTCTTTTGAACGCATACGTGCCATAAGGACACGTAAAAGTGGTCTTCTCTTGGTCCTCTGGGGCTATAGTAATTTGATTATACCCAGAGTAACCATCCAGGAAGCAGTAATACTCCTGGCCGGCCAATCGATCAAGCATTTGATCCATGAAAGGAAGAGGAAACTGGTCCTTCCTGGTGGCATTATTCACTCTTCTATAATCAATACAAATTCTCCACCCTGTGATAGTTCTTGTTGGTATTAAATCGTTATTATCATTAACTATCACAGGTTATACCTCCCTTCTTAGGAACACACTGAACTGGACTCACCCATTTGCTATCAGAGATAGGAAATACAATACCTGCATCAAGCCATTTGATCACCTCTTTCCTTACCACATCTTTCATGTTAGGATTGAGGCGACGTTGGTGTTCTATACTTGGTTTGTGTCCTTCCTCCATTAGGATTTTATGCATGCAAAACGCAGGACTAATACCTTTTATGTCTGACATTGTCCACCCAATGGCTCTCTTGTGCTCTTGCAATACTCTCAGCAACTTTTCCTCCTGCAATTCAGATAAATCAGAAGAAATGATAACAGGCAATGTATCAGAATTACCCAAATAAGCGTAATGCAAGTGAGATGGTAGTGGTTTAAGCTCCAATTTCAGAGCTTCCTCAATTGATGGCTTTGGAGGAGGTCCATGTGGTCTGTTTAACGGTTCAAAAGGATATGTTCCTTGCAAGTATGCACAAGATGTATCAAGGATGTACATCATCTCTTCAACCTCTTCATCAGTTGCCAAATTATCAAATATTGTAAGTGCTTTCTCTAATGAATCATTGAGATACACACTTGAATCGCGATTTTTTTCATCATTCTCAATCACTGATATCATAGAAAGTTCTTCATATTGACAAGGAAGTTGAATTGCTTTGTATACGTTAAATACCGCTTCCTCATCATCAACCCTTAGAATCATCTTCCCTTCTTTCACTTTAATGATCGCATCACCAGTAGCCATCAGAGGTCTCCCTAGAATGATTGGCACCAATTCATCTGCTTCATAATCAAGAATAATGAAATCCGCAGGAAAGATGAATTTTCCAATCTGCAGCAATACATCTTTTATCACCCCTTCAGGGTGTGCTATGGACCTGTCTGCTAACTGTAACATCACAGTGGTTGGTCTAGGAGCTCCAAGACCCAATTGTTTGAACAATGACAAGGGCATTAAATTTATGCTCGCCCCCAAATCACAAAGAGCTCGGCCTACATCGATATCACCAATACGCACAGGAATTGTAAAACTACCGGGATCTTTAAGCTTTTGTGGAAGCTTGTTTTGTACCCTTGGCAGTGCACTCTTCAGTAAGTGCGACTGTTTCATATTTAGTCAATCTTCTTTTATGAGCCACTATATCTTTGATGTACTTAGCATATATAGGGATTTCTCGAAGTACATCAACAAGTGGAATGTTTAATTGAACTGGGCTCAACATGGACAGAAATTTACTGAACATTCGATCATCGTTCTTCTTTTGTAGTCTCTGGGGAAAAGGTGGGGGTGGCCTTGGGACTTCCATTGGTTCAAGACTTTCAGTAGTCTTCTTTGGATCATTTATCAATTTAGGGATCAATTCTCCCTTAGGCACAAATTTCTCTTTCTTTTTCTTTGAGATTTCCTCAAGTTCTCTCCCGCTTCTAAGTGTTATAGCACTTACCTGTGGGTTCTTTTCTGTGTCACTGGGAAGAGCTCCTGTAGGTCTAGTGTTCTGGTTCGTTGCTATCTGCCCCATCTGCCTTTCTAGATTCCTAACATCAGTTCTGAGCTGCTAATTGTCGATCAACAACTTTTTCAGCAAATCATTTGTGCTTTCTTCCACCTGCTGAGGTGGTCTCTGCGGTTGATTAAAACCCCCTTGCGGCCTGTAATAATTTGGATTTTGCTGATTTCCCCCCCATGAGAAGTTAGGATGATTCCTCCAATTTGGATTGTAGGAATTTCCATACCGTGCGTGCTGATTTGCTGGGCCTCTGTTTTGTTGTCCCACATAATAAATAGATTCTGGATTCGTAGGGCACATATCACTTGTATGGCTATCACCACACATTTCACAGCAAATAGCCATTTGTTGTACCTGTTGCATGGGTTGAGGTTGTTGCATTGTCATCCTTGTCATTTGGTTGGATAGTCTTGCAATTTCAGCTCTCATTGCTGATACATCATCCAGCTCAAGCAACCCTGCTGATTTTTGTTTCATTGACTTTCTGGAATCTCCATCACCTTGCCAGTTATTATCATTTGAAGTGAATGTATTTAACAAGAGTTGGATTTCCGTGTAAGATTTTGTCATGCAACTTCCTCCACAAGCGGAATCAAGATTCATTTTTGAAGCTTCATCTAATCCATCAACAAACGTATGACCTAACACCTCGTCTGTTTGACAATGATGAGGGCAGTCCCTGAGTAGCTTCTTGTACCTTTCCCATGCTTGACGAAGTGTTTCGCCGGAGCGTTGTTCAAACCCAAGAATTTGACTCCTCAGCATCTTTGTCTTTTTAGTAGGAAAGAACTTGATTAAGAACTTCCTTGCTAGATCATCCCATGTGAGGATTGAATTTGATGGTTCCTTGTTTAACCACTCTTTAGCTTCCCCAAGCAGAGAAAAGAGAAAAACTGTCAGTCGTACATAATCCTTGGAAACATTTGGATAATTGTAAGTATCCGTAATTTCCAAAAAATTCTGAATATGTCTTTGTGGATCTTCATGAGGTAGACCCACAAATTGCCCTATAGACTGAATCAGCTGCACCATATATTGTTTCAACTCAAAGTGCCCAGTAATATCAGGCTTCACAATAGCCTGAGTCATATTAGCCAGACTGGGTCTTGCGGCTTCAATCACCGCTCGTTCCTCATTTCCTGCCATCACTGTTGGCTGTGGTTGAATTTGAATGTTCAACTCTTCTCCTGTTTTATATTGAGCTTCCCACTCTCTCCTTGTTCTATGAATTGTTCTTTCAATTTCAGGATCAAATGGGAAGAGATTGTGTGTGCTTCTGCTCCTCCGCATTCAAGAGAAGAACCTGTATAACAAAAACAAATAGATGAAAATTTCTTTTTATATTTTCTATTAACAACTACAAAATAGTAAAATAGTCAAGGAGCTAATTTCAAATTCCCCGGCAACGGCGCCAAAAACTTGTTGCGACCAAAACACTCACGCAAGTGTACGTGATCGACAAGTAGTATAGTAATTAGTAGAGTATCGTTCCCACGAGGAATTATTATTAGCTTATTGACTGATATTAAATTAACTAATTCTTGATTTATGCTATATAATTCGAAAGTATATAGGAATTTCTTTATAATTCAATTTTTAATGTCACAATTATTCAAGATGAAATTACTACACCCAATTCACAATATGTTTATAATGACATAGATAAATATATTCCAGGGCCATGGACTTGCTAGTAATCATGCTATTTTTCTACTTAGAATCGATTTATTTAATTATCTGGATTATTGATTATAAGGTTAATAATATTCATAAGAATCTTTCGAGTTCTTATGAATCTATCCAAGTTAAATCAATATCTATATTTCTATGATATTAATATTAACAAGAATTCTTTTCAAACTCTTATTATTTAACCAAACAAGGCAATTAAGTATATATCTATCTTAATTGCAAATCCTTCACTCGATGCCCGAGATTCAAATCTTGTTCTATTTGATTTTATATGCAACCAAGAATTTCCTTTATCAAGTTTAATTCAAAGTTCGTAGATAATATTTCACTGTTAGCTACGCAGTAAAATAATTAAGATCAAAATCAAATAAACAAACCATATCAATAACTTCAATAAAATCAATCTAAGCTTCAAATAACAAGATCAACTAACATCCATGACCCTAGAATACTAGAGAGTTTAGCTACTCATGTTCATACTAAAATCAATAATATTGATGTCTAAAATACTACAAAGAAAAATACAAGATGAAGGTTTAGATGAACTCTTTAATTTGTTGCTCTTCAAAGCTTGATCTTCAACTCTTTCCTTTGCTTCAAGAACACTCTCAATAATCTTTTTCTAAAAATCTTCTCTCTAAGATGAATAGTATAATTCCACTCTACTCCAATAATGTTTAAAATCTGATCTTCTCCATGATTTAAGATTGCATTAATTAACTTTGAGTGGAATTGTGTGTCTCTTCATTTTCAACCTTAGAAAAATTATTTTAACCGGACTACTCTGCGCGAAGTGTTGTGCGAAGTGGTGCGCGAAGTGGACACTTCGCGCATCTGTAGTCCAATAACTTCTTCATCTACGCGAAATGGTCACTTCGCGCACCTGGGAGAATTTCTCATTAAAGCTTGTTTCTTGATCGTAACTCAACTCCGAAGGATTGTTTTTGCTCCAAAATTGTGCCATAACATTTCCAATTGTAGATGTAAGCTCCTTTTTCTGCACATTGTACAAATCACAAATTAATAGCTTATATCTTATCAAATTCATAAATTATGTTATTGGATCATAATTAAATGGACGCATAAATAATGGCTAAACTACTTAGTTTTCGCCTATTATCTCATGTTCATTAATCTTTTCTATTCCATCTCCAATCCGTAATAAGTACTCACAAAAGGCGGGATCTTTTCTTGCACGCATATTTTTTGATAATCGAAATTTTTTAAGATGATTCCAAATGTATGAATATAGTAAGCTTTTGCAAATGAAATCTTCTTTCGTCCCACTTTGTACAACTGGAAAAGCCTATCTGAAATCGCCTCCAAAAATGATGACTTTACCACCAAATAGTGTATCTTTGTCTATAATATCTCTGAGGAGTAAATCAAAAGTTTCTACAAGTTTTTTCTTTGCCATTGACACCTCATCCCATACTATTAGTTTTGCATCTTGGATTAAAGATGCAAGTGAACTTTGTTTACTTATATTGCAATTATAATTTTCAATGGTATCAATATGACATTTAAAACGGGAGTGAGCAGTCCGACCACCAGGAAGTACAGAAGCCACAACACCAGAAGTTGTTGTAGCTAAAGCTATAAATTCCTTGGATCGTACAGTAGCTAGTAGAGCATGATATAAGAAGCTTTTTCCTGTTCCTCCAAGACCATCAATAAAAAAAGCTCCTGATCCATTTAAAAATACTCTATCAAGGATGGCGTCATATGCTATTAGTTGTTCGTTATTTAGTTTTTTCAATAGCAACAAATCTTCTTCAGTCATAATTATGTTCCGCTCTAAATAAATGTCTCTAGCTTCTTGTGTTATTGTGGAAGATGTAGAAGATGTGAAAGTTTTCATTTATACTCCGTCCCATGGAATGTAATATGTTGTTTATATGATTTAGGACCAAATAACGAATGTTGTTTGTTTGTATATTTTGTATAATTGAGAAATCTTCAGACATGGATCTTTCAAATCGTTCCCATAAATCTCTTGGATTAGCGGGGTTACAATACATTAATAGCGTTGCAAATAAACGCCTTAGACTATATGGCATTTGGTAATTAGAGGCTTCGGACGTACAATCAATTAGGTTATTATCACAAGCTAGCAATCTTCTTTTTTCTGCAGATTCTCTAAATGTGCTACAATGCTTTCCATTTACAGTTTTGAGGTCTTTGTATGACTTTGGGCCTCTTATGTTCATCAATAATAGGCGAAGGTAGTATCTTTCCCCTTTTGTTGGATGACACGTGACAATACATCCAATAGCATAATCTTGTTGTCTCGGTGACCATATTTTATCATTCACTGACCATACAAAATATTCTGAAAATTCTATGTACAATAACTGAAGCTCTTTGGCATGCTTATTTGTTTCATTCATTGTAAAGAATTCTGTTAACATTGTTTTATCTGCCTTTTTTTGGATTTTTTAAACTGTTTGGTTTTCTATTTATACTATATATGTAAATCTGATCCATTTTCTATTACGAAATAGGGAGATGGGAATCAAGTCTTCCTATTTTTTATATTTTCGATTCTGCTCGCTAGCAAGTCATGCAAAAAGGGAAGATTGTTCTTCATTTGAATGAGATAAATTTGTGTGCTACTAAGTCATGCAATGACATAATGTAAAAATCTTCATTTGGGATCAAATTGAGGTTTCCTGCTTCTTAATGGTCAGCAAACTAAAAATCTCAACAAAATCCAAAAGGAACAACATATAATAAGCAACAAATAACAAAAAGAAAAAGAAAATTGTTATAGAAACTAAGCAGAAAAAATAGAAATTGAAAACACATTAAGAAGAAATAGAAATAGAAAAATGAACAATTAATTCCCCAAAAGAAAGACCAGAAGAGTACACAATAACCAGGAATCTATTTTCATAGATACATGTGCAGATCAGATAGAATTACTGACATGCAGTTAAAAATATAGCAAGAAATTATGGAAAGTGTAGAAAACCAAAAATGGACAAACCTTCACAGAAAATCCAGAAGTGAGGAGCAAAAATCACTCCAAGAAAGAAAAAAAGTAAGGAAAACTTATTAGAACAAACAAATGAAATAGAACTAGGCTACAAATTTTGGAATATAGAAGAGAAGTAGATGAATGAGAGAGAGAGAAACCAGTGATGACCCAAAGGGTCATCACCTGTTTTCCTCACTTGTTTTGCGCTTTCGAGGCTTTGAAAACCTCATTTTATGTTACTTTGATTTACGTGCATAGTCCAGGCATGTAGCCGAAAAGATTTTTGTGCTAGAATATGTGAATTCTATGAAAAATTTGAAGAAAACTGATATTAATATTGATATCGTTGACTTCGGTCAACATTTTTGGTAAACGGATCCGGACCCGAGATCGGATGTTCCCTGAAGGTCCGTAGAAAAATATTGGACTTGGGCATGCGTCCGGAGTCGAATTCTAAGGCCTAGAGCCCAAGATATGAATTTTTCTGTTAAATTGTTTTTGCTGAAATTATTAAATGGAAATGGATTAAACGATCATGGTATGAGGCTCGTATTTTGGTTCCGACGACCGGTACAAGTCTTAAATATTATATGAGTGCTTTCAGCAAAGTTTGACGACATTGGTTGTTGTTTGATGTGTTTTGAACCTTGAGTTCCAAATTTGAAAGTTTATGAAGTTAAAGGAAGATAATCATGAACTTGAGGCTTGATTTGATGAAAACGATGTTATATTGGCAATTTGATCACACGAGCAAGTTTGTAATATGTTTTTGAAATTGTGTGCATGTTTGGTTTGGAGCCCGATGGCTCGGGTAAAGATGTGATAGGCCGTTAGAGAATATTTTGAAAAATAACACAGCTGGTATTTTCACCGAGCTGGTATCTTCGCAAATGCGAAGAATTACTCGCAATTGCGAGAAGACACAGATTAGCCTTGGTTCGCAAATGCGAAGATGGCAGGGGAGTGCATGGGTTCACAAATGCGAATTTTACCTCGCAAATGCGAGGCCTTCAATGAACAACCCATGTTCGCAAATGCAACTAAAATGTCGCAAATACGAAGGTCCCAGTAATCAGCCAACTTCGCAAATGCAAACTATTTCTCGCAAATGCTAGGGCAGCAGTCCAAAACCTACTACGTTCACAATTGCGAACAAACGTTCGCAATTCGCATAACCGCAGTTGTGCAATCGGATACTTAAACAAATTTTACACCTTTTTTCTTCATTCTTTCAAAACCCAACACACCACACACGATTCTCCAAGAGCAAAATCATTCCAAAACACTTGTAAGACACTTTTTACTTAATTCTTTCTATTCCTAACATCGTTAAACATGTTTTTCAAGAGGAATCAAAGGTTTTCATGGTAGAAATTCTTGTTTATGGGTAGAACCTAGGTTTTTCATGAATTGGGGAATTGGACCTATTTGAGGTCCGATTTTGAAACAAATCATATAATTAAACTTGTGAGGGAATGGGTAACCGGAATTTGGTCCGAACCCCGAGTTCCGACCACGTGGAACTAGGGGTGTTTTGTGAAATTTTGGGTTAAACTTTGAGAAAACCATTTTTAAGCATCCAAACCAATTTATATAGTATTTATTAATGTAATTGAACCAATTGTGATTAGATTCGAGCAAGTTGAAAGTTGAAATTCGAGGTAAAGCTATAATTGAAGGATAATTGGACTTCAAGGCTTAAAGGTAAGTGTTTGATCTATCCTAGCTTGAGCGAATAGGATTAATGTGCTAATTGCTATGTGATCGAGTGCGGTGTATGGGCTGTGGTGACGAGCATCCATACACTAGCGTCTAGCATGATCGTGAGTCATTTGTTAATATCTATTGTGGGGTGTTTTTAAGATATAGTCTTGAACCCTTGCCGGGCTGTGAAATTGATCATTGTTCTCCCTTTCCGGGACTTTTATTGTGAAGTTGATTCTTGTTTTCCTTGCCCGGACTTTGTTGTGATGATTATTGTGTCCCTTGTCGGGACGGTTCACGATTATTGTTTTCATTCTTTTGCCCTTAACTGTGATTGTTATTTGGATGAGGAAGAGTGATAATGCATGAAGGGTGATGTCATGCCTTGTTTATTGATTATGCACGAAGGGCGATGCCGTGTCTTGTTTTATTGATTATGCACGAAGGATCAGGTCGTGCCTTATTTTAATGATTATGCACGAATGGTAATGTCGTGCCTTATTATTGATTATGCACGAAGGAACATTCCGTGCGGTTGTTATATGAACCATGCACGAAGGATCATGCCGTGCCATGGATGTGAGGATGAGAGTAAAAGAACGAAGGGTGATGTCGTGCAACTATTTGAAATTTTCTTGTTTGATGATAGTTGTTTTATTTATACTCTGATTTTCTTTATTGATTTAATACATGTTGCTGATTGTGTTTCCCCAGTATGATACTTCTTTATTAATTTTGTTACTTGATCATCATGTTATTTGGTGGTATGTACATATATAGAACTGCACAGGTTTATGTGAGTGTCTGGTCCTAGGCTTGTCCCTACTTCGCCGGGATAGGCACTTACCAGCACATGGGGTCGGATTGTATTGATACTGCACTTCTGTGCGTCTTTGCACAGGTCCAGGTTTTGAGCAGGAGCAGCAGCAGCAGTAGGGTACTCGTGGGAGATTTGAGCATTTCGAGACCGAGGTAGCTTGCAGGCGTCCGCAAGCCCGGCATCTCTTCTATTAACTTATGTTATTTGTTGTGGTCTCATTATTTCGAGACAGACAGATATTTATTATTTTCTTTCAGACCATTATATGTAGTATTCTTTAGTCGTTCGTGAGTTGGTGACACCACATCTTGGGTAGAGGATTTATGTCAGTTACTTTACACTACTATTCATATTCTATTCGAAAGACTTCCGCATTTAAAGATTTGAATAATTATTTCTTGCTATTAAATATGAGAACAAAAATGATGGTATGAACAAAGAAATATTGAATGAGTTGGTTTGCCTAACTACCATGAGTAGGCGTCATCACGATCCCGATGATGGGAGAAATCCTGATCGTGACAAAACCTTACCTTTTTCCAAGTGAAGAAGACGAAGTGGATGGACATTAGATAATGGAAAGTGTAAATGTCACGACCCAAATCCGGTGTGATGGTGCCCAACCCTAAAGTTAGGCAACTAAGACCAATAATTGCTTCCACAGTTAAAGACCAGTCCCAAAAGGACAACTCAAGAAGAATATATGAGCCAAATAATACTCCAAGAATAATATTACGAATAAATACTGAGAAGTACGAATATTGAAATAACACTCCCAAAATATATGTGGTCACGAGTCTAGAGCCTCTAAACAAAACTAAATAGTAATAGAAAAACTGAATGAAATATTCAAGTCTGAAACATATAGTAATAACTCAATGGAAAGAGAAGATAGGTTCTGCGAACGCTGGCAGCTACCTCAGCAACTCGAATAACTCTGATAAAGGTTAGAGTGCTCGTCTAACCCTCATGTGTACCTGAATCTACACACAAAGGTGCAGGGAGTAGGGGTGAGTACTAAGTACTCATTGAGTAAAAAATATATAATAATAGCTAAAAGCAGGAAATCCACAAAATACCACAAAGCAAAGCTAAACAACAGTCCGATACCTACCACGAACTAACAACAACAGAAAAATCACAAATAGCATAGATAATTTATAGATAAAGATGCAATGCAATGCACATGACCGCTACGGCGTGTATCCCGATCCGTTTAACGTCGACGGCCCTTACTTGGGGTGTGTACAGACTCCGGAGGGGCTCCTTCAGCCCAAGCGCAATAATCATATCATCTGCTGCGGCGTGCAGCCCGATCCATCCTCAGTCCAGAACATGCATATGAGTCACACAATAGTTCAAATTATTTATTTCCAGGTTCCAGTTCATTAATAATGAAAATATTTTAATTTTTATTTAATTTTCCAAGAACATGTGACTTAGCATTTCATTATAGTAATTTCAAACTAGGACTGAGATTAGTGATTAAGAAACCCAAGCTATCACATATATATCTATCCCCTAGGGATACTACAGGTCGGCACAAGGCCCAAAACATGGCTTACAGCCCACATAACACAGTGTTCATTTCAACTGCCAATAACATATTATTCATATTCGGGATGGACCAAGTCTCAATCCCCAGTCATAATCAATCCCACGCCTGCGATGGGGTGCGAGTCACGCCCTAAATAGTGTCACAATGTGCTAAGCCGGGGTTTCAAACCCTCAGGCTACCATATACACTAACTACTCACCTCTAGCCGGTCGTGGACCCATCCGCGGTGCCTTTTCCCTTTGAATTTGCCGCCTCGTGCGTCGAATCTAGTCAAAACCATAGCAATTTCATCAATATAGGTCAAAGAAACATAACCCAATCAAATTTACTTGAAAATTGCAATAATGCACCAAGTTGGTAAAACCTGAGCCCCGGGCCCACTTCTCAAAATTCCGAAAATTATACCAATGGATTCCTCGTCTTTCCACGAGTCAATGCATATAAATTTATCAAAAACGGAGTCCGTTTGACCCCTCAACCTCCACTTTTATCTTCCTAAATTTTCAAGCCCTAACCACCATGTTTTTCACTTAAATCCTCAGTTTTTGGGGCATTTAATCTATGTTTTTGCGTTATAACAACATAATTTGAGTATAGGAACCCTTACCTGATGATTTCCCACTGTTTCTCCTTGAAAACCCTCGCAATTCGCCTCTCTCCGAAGTTAAAAGTGTGTGTTTTGAACTCTGAAATTCGATACACTGTTTCATTTAATTCACAGTGATTTTTGCTTTCGCGGAAATATACTCGCTTAGGAGAGTCCTCTTCTGTGGATTTAATGTCTCTTCTACAACTATTTCCTTCATGGCCAGGACCGCTTCTGCGGCCCAAATTTCGCACCTGCGAGACCGCTCCTACGGCTCGTTGTCCGCTTCTGCGGAAATCCCTCACCAGCCAAATCTCGCTTCTGCGAGATTTTTCCTCGCTTCTGCGGAACCATGCCCAGCCTCCCCAAGTCGCTTCTTCGTTCAAATGGCCGCATCTATGGAACCGCTTCTGCGATCCTATTTCCGCAGATGGGAAAATACCAGAAGCCAGAATCTCAGAACTGTTATAACTTAAAAAATTTCCTGTTTAACCTCCCGAAAATATCCCGAGGCCCCCGGAACCTCAACCAAAAGTAAAAATATCTTACATTACCTAATTCAAACTTGCTCGCAACATAAAAACACCATCATAAACATCAAAATCATCGAATTCTCACGTATTCAAGCCTAAGTTTCATTAAAACTCCCGAAACTAACATTTGATCTGAAACCCGACCTAAATACCTCTGAATGACCTAAAATTTTGCACACATATCCAAAATTACCTAACGGAGCTACTGCAACTCTCAAAATTTCATTCCGAGCCCGGATCAAAATTTCACCCATTGTTCGAATTTCACCAAAATTCAACCTTATTAAATTCAAGCCTAAATCTACACCGGACCTCCAAATTTGATTCTGATTGCTCTATCCTAAGTCAAAAATCATCTCCCAAAACTAGTCGAATCATCAGAAATCCATTCCGAGCTTTCAAACTCAGCGGTCAATATTTGGTTGACTTTTTCAAACTATTCTTCTCATAAAGAAGTTTATTGCCTTATTTCTATCAAAATTCCATCCGATTTGCTTCTAACTCTCCAAACACATTTAAATTAGCATATTAAAGTATAAAATGAAGAAAACTGGGCAATAACTCCCGTAACGACGGGTCGGGTCATTACAATTCATGTATGTAAAATTACCAGAACACCCTTGGTTAATATAATAAGAATGGGTCCAGGTTAGAAATATCCATGTATGTCAAAATTACCAGAACACCCATGGTCGTCCAAGGAACCTTGTCTTATTATATGGTTAAATTTCCAGTTCCTTATCTTTACATGTTGTGTCATATGCTTTTGTTACCCTATTACATTATTGTTGCGATTGTTTGGTGCTTTATTTTCATTGCTCCTTGAGCCGAGGGTCTATCAAAAATAACCTCTCTATATTTAAAAGATAGGGATAAGGTATGAATACACACTGCTCTTCTCAAACCCCACTCATAAAAATACACTAAGTTCTTTGTTATTGTTGCTTTTATTCCTTTTGCTAAAACAATAGTACTTGGTTTTCAAAAAATAATAACTATTCTTGTCACGACCCGGATTTTCCCCCAACATCGGGATCGTGATGGCTCCTACTCGTGGTAGCTAGGCAAGCCACTGTATTCATACTATCCTGTTTTTAACACAATTTAATTAAATAAATGCGGAATACTTTATCGAAGTAGAAATAACTAATTACAAGATGAAAATCATACTGAAATCCTCTACCCAAGACGTGGAGTCACCAACTCACGAACTACTACCGAATACTACACATAAGAGTTTGAAAGAAATATAACATAATTCTGTTTGTCTCGGAACAAAGAGACTACAGCTAGTAACATAAATAAAGAGAGAGACGCCGGGCTTGCGGACGTCTGCAAGCTACCTCGGTCTCAAATGTGATCAACTCCCACACAATCGATTTACTGCTGCTGCTCCTGATCGTAACCTGGACCTGTGCAAAAACGCACAGAAGTGTAGCATCAACACAACCGACCCCATGTGCTGGTAAGTGCCTGGCCTATCCCGGCGAAGTAGTGACAAGCCTAGGACCAGACACCCACATAAACCTGTGCAATTCAATATATATGTATACCACAGAAGAACAAGAAATAACCAGGTAATAACACAATAAGGAATATCTCAAAGAATTCAACAATTAACAACAGTTAATAAATTCACAAGGAAAAACAAAGTATAATGGAAACACAAGTAATATCAAGTCAAGGAATAGCAAGCAGCTGCACGGCATCACACTTCGTGCTTTTACTTTCATCCTCACCAAATAAGCAAATAAAGTACACGGCATCACCGTTCGTGCTTTTACTCTCATCCTCACATCCATAGTACGGCATGATCCTGCGTACATGGTTCAATAACAGGGCACGGCATGATCCTTCGTGCATAATCAATAAAACATGGCACGGCATTAACCTTCGTGCATAAATAATAAAACAAGGCATGGCATCACCCTTCGTACATTATCACTCTTCCTCACCCAAATAACAATCACAGTTAAGGGCAAAGAAAGAAGCAGTAATTCATAAACTGTCCCTACAAGGGCAATCAATAATTATCTTCACAACAAGTCCCGACAAGGGAGAACAATAACAATTCTACAACCTGACAAAGGTTCAACAATTCATCTGTAAATATATCTCAAAATAAGCATTTTCAACGACTCGCGGTCATACTAGACGCCAGTGTATGGATGCTCGTCACCACAGTCCATACACCGCACTCGATCACATAACACATAACACATAATCCTATTCCCTCAAGCTAGGATAGAACAAACACTTACCTCGAATGTTTATGAACAATTCAATCTGTGGAAATGTTTTTTTTTTCTTTCAAATTTGGCTCCAATCCAATCGTATTTATACACAATTGATTTAATATCATCAATACTACTCAATAAACTAATTCATATGGCCAATTACAACTTTTACAACATTCTGCCCGGAATAGTGAATTTTGACCCCGGGCCCACATGGTTGGAACTCGGGTTAGGACCAAAATCCGGTTACCCATCCCCCACGAGTTCATGTATATGATTTGTTTCAAAATCGGACCTCAATTCGAGGTCCAATTTCCCAATTTATGAAAAACCCTATATTCTAACAAAAACAAGAAATTATACCATGAAAACCTTTGATTTCTATTGAAAAACATGTTTAATGATGTTAGGAATTGAAAGAATTAAGTAAAAAGTGACTTACAATTGTTTTGATGAAGAAGGAATCCGTGAAGAATCGCAAATGGGTGTTTTTGTTTTGTAAAAAGTGAAGAAATGAACCGAAAATCGTGTTTTACAGGTCTCTGTGTTCGCATTTGCGAACATGGGTTCGCAATTGCAAACCCCGACCAATTTCCGGAGTTTGAAAAATAAGCTAAGGCTGGGAAGTTCGCATTTGCGAACTTTTGTTCGCATTTGCGAACTTTTGTTCGCATTTGCGAAACCAAGGCAAATCTGGGGGCTTCGCATTTGCGAACATATGTTCGCATTTGCGAACCAGGCTGGAAAGGGCAGTGTTCGCATTTGCGAACACAGGCAATAAAGGGCATTGTTCGCATTTGCGAACTATTGTTTGCATTTGCGAACATAGGCAGGACAAGGGGATGTTCGCATTTGCGAACAATTGTTCGCATTTGCGAACAAGGCTGGGCATGAGGGGCTTCGCATTTGCGATCAGGGTTCGCATTTGCGAGCCCTGCCTTGATCTGCCCCCTTCGCAATTGCGAGAAATGCTTCGCAATTGCGAAGCCAACAGCTGGGTGAAAAACCAGCAGTGCAACATTTCAGAATTTAATCCAACGGCCTATCAAATCTTTACCCGAGCCCCCGGCTCCAAACCAAACATGTACACAACCTCAAAAACACATTATGAACTTGTTCGTGCGATCACATCGCCAATATCACATCGTTTTCATCAAATCAAGCCTCAAATTCATGATTTTCATACTTTTGGTTTTCAAAACTTTCAAACTTGGAACTCAAGGTCCAAAACATCTCAAACGACATCCGAATGTCACCAAACTTTACGGAAATCACATATATAATATTTAAGACTTGTACCGGACATCGGAACCAAAATACGAGCCCGATACCAAGGTCAATTAATTCATTTCCTTTAACAATTACATCAAAAACAATTTCATAGAAAAATTCATAACTTGGGCTCTAGGCCTCGGAATTCGACTCCGGACGCATGTCCAAGTCCCATATTTTCCTACGGACCTCTCGGGACCATCCAATCTAGGGTCCGAATCCGTTTACCAAAAATGTTGACCGAAGTCAACCATATCAATATTAATATCATTTTTATCCACATTTCTCATAGAATTCATATTTTCTATCACAAAATCTTTCCAGCTACATGCTCGGATTGTGCACGTAAATCGAGGCAACATGGAAATGAGGTTTTCAAGGCCTCAGAAGTTCGCAATGATTAGTAAAATAAGTGATGACCCTTTGGGTCTTCACAATCTCCACCTCTAAAACAACCGTTCGTCCTCGAACGGACAAAAGAAAGAAGTACCTGAGTCAGGAAACAAGTGTGGGTAGCGGCTCCGCATATCAGACTCGGACTCCCAGGTCGATGCCTCAGGAGGCTGACCTTTCCACTGAACACGCACAGAAGGAAAACACATGTGTGGGATCGCCGGTCTAGAATGGCCACCGGCTCCTCCTCGTAAGATAGTTCATTGTCCAATTGGACAGTGCTGAAGTCTAATACATGTGTGGGATCTCTGTGGTATCTCCGAAGCATAGATACATGAAAAACTGGATGCACGGCTGATAAGCTAGGCGGCAAAGCTAGTCTGTAAGCCACCCCTCCCACTCTGTCTAGAATTTCAAATGGACCAATATACCTAGGGCTGAGCTTGCCCTTTTTCCCGAATCTCATCACGCCCTTCATAGGCGACACTCGGAGCAATACTCGTTCACCGACCATGAAATCTACATCTCGAACCTTACGATCCGAATAAGTCTTCTGCCTGGACTGAGCTGAACGCAATCTCTCCTGAATAGTCTTGACCTTATCTAAGGCCTCCTGAACTAAGTCTGTACCCAACAACCGAGCCTCTCCCGGTTCAAACCATCCAATTGGTGATCGACATCGCCTACCATAAAATGCCTTATACGGAGCCATCTGGATGCTAGACTGGTAACTGTTATTGTAGGCGAACTCTGCTAATGGAAGAAACTGGTCCCACGAGCCTCCGAAATCAATAACACAGGCTCGAAGCATGTCCTCTAGAATCTGAATAGTCCTCTCGGACTGGCCATCCGTCCGAGGATGAAATGTTGTACTCAACTGAACCTGGGTGCCTAACTCCTGCTGGACCGCTCTCCAGAACCGCGAGGTAAACTGCGTACCCCGATCAGAGATAATAGATACTGGCACTCCATGGAGACGAACAATCTCCCTAATGTAAACCTCCCCTAACCTCTCCGACGAGTAGGAGACAGATACTGGAATAAAGTGTGCTGATTTGGTTAGCCTATCAACAATGACCCAAATAGCATCAAATTTCCTCCGAGTATAAGGAAGTCCAGTAACGAAGTCCATAGTGATCCGCTCCCATTTCCATTCGGGAATTTCAATCCTCTGGAATACACCACCAGGTCTCTGGTGCTCATATTTCACCTGCCGACAATTTAGACACCGAGCGACATACGCAACGATATCTTTCTTCATTCTGCGCCACCAATAGTGCTGCCGTAAGTCCTGGTACATCTTCGCGGCGCCCGGGTGAATAGAATACCGCGAACTGTGGGCCTCCGCTAAGATCAACTCTCGAATCTCTTCGACATTGGGCATACAAACTCGACCCTGCAATTTCAATACCCCATCATCATCTAGATTTACCTGTGTGGCACCTCCCCGCTGTACTGTATCTCTCAACTCACGCAAATGAGGATCATCAAATTGCCTCTCACGGATACGCTCTAATAAAGAAGAACGAGCGACCGTGCGGGCTAACACTCTGCTAGGCTCAGAAATGTCCAATCTCACGAACCGGTTGGCTAATGCCTGGACGTCTAGAGCTAATGGTCTCTGACTGACCGGAATGTATGTAAGACTACCCATGCTGGCATACTTTCAACTCAATGCATCGGCCACCACATTGGCCTTACCTAGGTGATATAAGATAGTAACATCATAGTATTTTAGCAACTCTAAACATCTCCGCTGTCGTAGATTCAACTCCTTTTGCTTGAACAAGTACTGTAGGCTTTTGTGATCAGTGTACACCTCACATGTCACACCATATAGATAATGTCTCCAGATCTTTAAGGCATGAACTACCGCTGCCAACTCAAGATCATGAACTAGATAATTCTTCTCATGTATTTTTAGTTGTCTCGAAGCATAAGCAATAACCTTACCATCCTGCATCAATACCGCTCCAAGCCCTGTACGAGATGCGTCACAATAAACTGTATAAGGCCCTGCACCCGTCGGTAGTATCAGCACTGGTGCTGTAGTTAAGGCTGTCTTGAGCTTCTAAAAGCTTGCCTCACACTCGCCTGACCACTGGAACTGGGTACCCTTCTGGAAACCTGGTCATCGGGGTTGCAATAGAAGAAAACCCTCTACAAATCGACGGTAGTAACCTGCTAACCCGAAGAAACTCCGGATCTCAGTCAATGGAGCTGGTCGAGGCCAATTCTGGACTACCTCAATCTTCTTTGGGCCCACCCGAATACCTTCCACTGATACAATGTGGTCCAAAAATGCCACCAAACTCAACCAGAACTCACATTTCGAAAATTTGGCATATAGCTGATTATCCGTCAGGGTCTGAATAACCACTCTGAGCTGTTGCGCATGCACTTCCTAACTGCGGGAGCATAACAATACGTTATCCATGGGTACTATCACGAGCCAGTCTAACTAAGGCATGAACACTTCGTACTTATACACATAACCATGACTTCGGCGATAAGAGTCGTCCCTAAATTACAACATTGCCAATTAACTACGTGTTATCAAATACCTTATTCTACAAATACCACCTTACTCAGAATGAGGTATGGAGACCTCGTGATTATTTTTTTGAATTAATGAGTCATATTTTACGCACCTGGGTGCTCGTCTCAAAGGCTAAGCTCAACGGTTTCAAAATAGAAATGGCTAAATATGAATAGAAACTATACAAGAATTGTCAAATAGTCCTAACGGGCATGACTCTTATTTACGAATGCAATACGAAAATATTAATTTCATAAAAGAAGAATATTAAACACATAAACTCTTACTACCAGGACCCAGTCCTCATATGATATCCACCGCAACTTGAAGCTCGGCTTAGAAATATTTCACATTATGCCAAAAATTGGAGGATCTCATCCTTAACTCTGAATCACTGTGCTTGCGCATCATATCATCTAAAATTTATATCAATGGCTGGGTCTCCACCTCTAGGATTTTCACCTCCACCACTAACATCCTGACCTCTACATCTGGTTGGCCATGTAGGATAATTATTAACTGCAATGGAGCGTGTAGCCTGAGTGCTTTCCTAAAATTGTATTTCTCCAAAATTCCACATTCACAGCAATTCCTTTAAGGCTCGGTTAACTTATTGCTCATGACAATATATATTCGGACACAGTCATTGTGACCTGGTACAACCGTTCAGATCGCATATACTACATATTGCAGAGAATCTCGGGGGTGACGTCTTCGAAACATTTTCTTAAAATAGAGTTTAGTAGATAGCGTTGCGTTGGCCGGATTTCCCTCTTCGTAGTCTTGTCACAAACATCGACGGCCAATTTTCTTTTTTGCTGTGTTGGCTTAACACTGCTGAGCTACCCCATTTACTCATATACTCTTCGTCATTCTCTGGGGGCGATTCTTACCTCATGAAAAGAACCAACCTTAAATATGTATAAATTATTTGGAGGACCTTTCCATACCATATATATACATTCCAATAACTCATCATATTTGTCCTTCACAACTTCAACACATCGACCGGACGTCTAGGTCCGTTGAAACCCAACACGATTTATTAGGTGATCTCCTGATATAATTGCATCTTCCGTTGGGACCATAACTGGTGTGGTAAATACATTATCTTCCCACTACTTCTGTTTGCCCTCTGTAGCACAGTAAAATGAACCCCCTCGCATTCGACTATTCCCATGTTCTGTAATTTCTCATAACAGCGGTCAAGCACGATCCCGTGGGTTCTCAAAAGATGCACCGCTGAAGGTGGTAGGGAAGAGTTTGGTGAAACCTATCCGACCTCCGTAAAACTTTTGAAGGCATAGTTGATCTATCACCAGCCCGTGCCATTGTTCGGCTGAAGAAGCGGTACGTGACTTCGCCATTCGTGGGAAGACAAGAGTAGAAATTCAATTTAACATTTGAAGAAAGAATTCGCACGATAAGAAAGAACAAATGAGAGACTTTTCCTAACTCAATAGACTCTGGAGGACAAGTATAGACGTCTCTGTACCTACCTCTCAAACTCTACTAAGCTTGTTCGTGAGTGGTGAGACCTATGTAACCTAGAGCTCTGATACCAACTTGTCACGACCCGGATTTTCCCCAACATCGGGATCGTGATGGCGCCTACTCGTGGTAGCTAGGCAAGCCACTATATTCATACTATCCTGTTTTTAACACAATTTAATTAAATAAATGCGGAATACTTTATCGAAGTAGAAATAACTAATTACAAGATGAAAATCATACTGAAATCCTCTACCCAAGACGTGGAGTCACCAACTCACGAACTACTACCGAATACTACACATAAGAGTTTGAAAGAAATATAACATAATTCTGTTTGTCTCGGAACAAAGAGACTACAGCTAGTAACATAAATAAAGAGAGAGACGTCGGGCCTGCGGACGTCTGCAAGCTACCTCGGCCTCAAATGCGATCAACTCCCACACGATCGATTTACTGCTGCTGCTCCTGATCGTAACCTGGACCTGTGCAAAAATGCACAGAAGTGTAGTATCAGCACAACCGACCCCATGTGCTGGTAAGTGCCTGGCCTATCCCGGCGAAGTAGTGACAAGCCTAGGACCGGACACCCACATAAACCTGTGCAATTCAATATATATGTATACCACAGAATAACAAGAAATAACCAGGTAATAACACAATAAGGAATATCTCAAAGAATTCAACAATTAACAACAGTTAATAAATTCACAAGGAAAAACAAAGTATAATGGAAATACAAGTAATATCAAGTCAAGGAATAGCAAGCAGTTGCACGGCATCACCCTTCGTGCTTTTACTCTCATCCTCACCAAATAAGCAAATAAAGTACACGGCATCACCCTTCGTGCTTTTACTCTCATCCTCACATCCATAGTACGGCATGATTCTTCGTACATGGTGCAATAACAGGGCACGGCATGATCCTTCGTGCATAATCAATAAAACATGGCACGGCATTAACCTTCGTGCATAAATAATAAAACAAGGCACGGCATCACCCTTCGTGCATTATCACTCTTCCTCACCCAAATAACAATCACAGTTAAGGGCAAAGAAAGAAGCAGTAATTCATAAACTGTCCCAACAAGGGCAATCAATAATTATCTTCACAACAATCAATAATTTTCTTCACAACAAGTCCCAACAAGGGAGAACAATAACAATTCATCTGTAATATATCTCAAATAATCATTTTCCAACGACTCACGATCATACTAGACGCCGGTGTATGGATGCTCGTCACCACAGCCCATACACCGCACTCGATCACATAACACATAACACATAATCCTATTCCCTCAAGCTAGGATAGAACAAACACTTACCTCGAATGTTTATGAACAATTCAATCCGTGGAAATGTCTTTTTTTTCTTTCAAATTTGGCTCCAATCCTATCGTATCTATACACAATTGATTTAATATCATCAATACTACTCAACAAACTAATTCATAGGGCCAATTACAACTTTTACAACATACTGCCCGGAATAGTGAATTTTGACCCCGGGCCCACATGGTTGGAACTCGGGGTTAGGACCAAAATCCGGTTACCCATCCCCCCACGAGTTCATGTATAGGATTTGTTTCAAAATCGGACCTCAATTCGAGGTCCAATTTCCCAATTTATGAAAAACCCTATATTCTAACAAAAACAAGAAATTCTACCATGAAAACCTTTGATTTCTATTGAAAAACATGTTTAATGATGTTAGGAATTGAAAGAATTAAGTAAAAAGTGACTTACAATTGTTTTGATGAAGAAGGAATCCGTGAAGAATCGCAAATGGGTGTTTTTGTTTTGTAAAAAGTGAAGAAATGAACTGAAAATTGTTTTTTACAGGTCTCTGTGTTCGCATTTGCGAACATGGGTTCGCAATTGCGAACCCCGACCAATTTCTGGAGTTTGAAAAATAAGCTAAGGCTGGGAAGTTCGCATTTGCGAACTTTTGTTCGCATTTGCGAAGCCAAGGCAAATCTGGGGGCTTCGCATTTGCGAACATATGTTCGCATTTGCGAACCAGGCTGGCCTCTAGGGTCTTTCGCAAATGCGAACATTTGTTCGCATTGTTCGCATTTGCGAACTATTGTTCGCATTTGCGAACATAGGCAGGACAAGGGGATTTTCGCATTTGCGAACAATTGTTCGCATTTGCGAACAAGGCTCGGTCATGAGGGGCTTCGCATTTGCGATCAGGGTTCGCATTTGCGAGCCCTGCCTTGTACTGCCCCCTTCGCAATTGCGAGAAATACTTCGCAATTGCGAAGCCAACAGCTGGGTGAAAAAAAACCAGCAGTGCAAAAATTCAGAATTTCATCCAACGGCCTATCAAATCTTTACCCGAGCCCCCGGGCTCCAAACCAAACATGTACACAACCTCAAAAACACATTATGAACTTGTTCGTGCGATCACATCGCCAATATCACATCGTTTTCATCAAATCAAGCCTCAAATTCATGATTTTCATACTTTTGGTTTTCAAAACTTTCAAACTTGGAACTCAAGGTCCAAAACATCTCAAACGACATCCGAATGTCACCAAACTTTACAGAAATCACATATATAATATTTAAGACTTGTACCGGGCGTCGGAACCAAAATACGAGCCCGATACCAAGGTCAATTAATTCATTTCCTTTAACAATTACATCAAAAACAATTTTATAGAAAAATTCATAACTTGGGCTCTAGGCCTCAGAATTCGACTTCGGACGCATGTCCAAGTCCCATATTTTCCTACGGACCTCTCGGGACCATCCAATCTCGGGTCCGGATCCGTTTACCAAAAATGTTGACCGAAGTCAACCAAATCAATATTAATATCATTTTTATCCACATTTCTCATAGAATTCATATTTTCTATCACAAAATCTTTCCGGCTACATGCTCGGATTGTGCACGTAAATCGAGGCAACATGGAAATGAGGTTTTCAAGGCCTCAGAAGCTCGCAATGATTAGTAAAATAAGTGATGACCCTTTAGGTCGTCACAATTCTCTTTGGTCTAAATTAGTTATGTTTCGCTTCTCAAGTGTTAATTTAGTTAGTTTTTGAAGCTAAATTAATTTAATACTTTAAAATTAAATTTTTCAAATATTAAAACTATACAAGAAACTAAAAATCATATTTTTCCTCATGTCAATATGTTATGAATATATATTTTTTAAAATATTAGTAAAAATTCACATGGTTTGACTCCGAAAGTAAAAGAAACATGATAAATGATTTAGGATGAAAAAATAGTAATAATAAGGAAAAAGGGCCAAATATATCCCTCTACTTTCAGATTTTTCTTATATTTAACCTATGTTATAGTATCCGATCAAATTTATCCTACCTTTATATTATCCAACCAAATTTACCCATGCCATCATAAATTTTTTATAAATTACCCCTTGATCTGTTAGATAATCCAAAATCTCTGAACTTTCTTTTATTTAAATCATTTGTTCTTCTTCTTGCTCCACTATTTTCAAAAATTACTATTGATGTGAATGCTAAAGGTACTAGATTATATAAATTATTTATGGATTTCTTAGCTATCATTGCACCCACTTCTCTTCTTATGATAATGGGATTGAAATTAGTTTAAAAGTTTATTAATTTTTCAACCATATACACACCATAAAATTGTGGGTCTATTTATGTCACGACCCCGTCACGACCCCAAATCTGGTCGTGATGGCGCCCAGCACATTGCTAAGCCAGCCTGACCATTCAATATCAACAACGGTGCTAGAAGCTCTCTTTAGCCCATTTAAGCATATTAATTCACGAAGCAACAGCAACGATACATATAACGAAAACGGGGAACCAAGTCCCATAATACATCAACTCCCATAGACCGAAGGGTCAAGAGTCATGAGCCTCTACCGAACATGAGTGTATAAAGGTTTACAAGATACCAAGTGCGGAAAGAAAAGTCAATACAAAATCAAGAGACGATAAGAAGGAATATCGGGTCCTGCGGACTCTGCAGCTACCTCGAATATCCACAAATGTCGCCTCGCACAGCTACTGGATCACTGCTGAGAGGTACCTGGATCTGCACACAAGGTGCAGGGAGTAAAATGAGTACTGCCAGACTCAGTGGTAATAAACAGGGGTAAGACAGCGCAGATAAGAAATCCGCAATAAAGCACTATGTAAAGCTGTATTCAAATACCCTGTCACAGAATCAATATCAACTGTACCGGTACCAATAAGTACTAGCAAAACAGTATAACAGCTAGCAGATGTAGCTAAATGCAATGCAATGCATGATATGACCGCTACGGCGCGTAGCCCGATCCGATTTGGGTACCCGTGCTCACTGTGGGGGTTCAGACTCCGGAGGGGCTCCTACAGCCCAAGCACAATATTACTGCGGCGTGCAGTCCGATCCAACATATATACCGCTGCGGCGCGTAGCCTGATCCACTACCAGTCAGCTAATATGCAAATACAGCCTCGCAGGCCCAAAAGTAGTTGAAAACATCATTTATCATTATTCAGTTGGAAAAACAGTAATATCAGTGTTCCAGAGATTGGAAATAGCATGATAACAGAAATAGCTACGGACTGGTAGTAACTAACATGTCAATATGATAAGACAATGATAACGATTCTCGCGGGATCCAATAACTGGCTCACGGCCCACAAGTATACTCAACCATCCAAGGAGGGGGTTCAACGGCTCAAAAGTAGCCAATATCACAGTATAATATGCAACCATCCGAGAAGGAGGTTCGACGGCTCATGAATAGCCTAATATCATAACACAGTATCAACAAGTCGGACTAAGCCATAGTCCCCAATCACAATCGACCCCGCACTCACAAGAGGGTACGTGTCTCGCCGCTATACAGCGTCACAAAGTGGTATACCGGGGTTTCGAACCCGCTGGTCATCACCCACATCTATTACTCACCTCAATACGGCACGACGACTACTCCGCAATGCCCTTTCCACGAGAATCAAGCTCCGCACGCGTAGAATCTGATCAAATACAGTAGAAACACAACAAATTAGGCCAATGGAACGACACCCAATCAATACAACTCAATTTACATCAAAATTCTCAAAGTTGTCAAAACCCGACTTTCGGTACGCTTGTCGAAAAATTACAAAAGTCACATATTCGGAACCCTCATCTCAATATGAGTCTAAGCATATCAATTTTACCAAATTCGGACTCCATTTGCCCATTCAAAACCTTGATTTTCTAAAGTTCAAGCCTAGGGTTAAATCTTCCATGAATCACCCCAAATTCCTCCATTTTCATGATATAATTGCATAATATTATCAATACTAATCATAGTTTAAGTCCATAGTTGATTACCTGATTATTTCCCTTGAGTTTCTCTTCAAAATCGCCCAAATCGCCTCCTTAAGCCGAGACCCAAATGTGTGAAATGTTTCTGAAATTTTCTAACTTCTGATACACTTAACTCACTGCGATTTTCGCTTCTGCGGACCATTTTCCGCCCATGCGGAACCGCTTCTGCGGAATACCCTCCTCCTCTGCGGTCCTTTCCGCTTCTGCGGACAGGAGTCCGCTCCTGCGAGCCCGTATCCGCGACCAGAGGGTCGCTTCTGCGTTTCCAGGCCTAGCAGGCCAATTCCGCTTCTGCGGCTCACATTCCGCACCAGCGGTGCCGCTCCTGCGGATGAAACTCCGCTTCCGCGATCAACGGCGCTTCTGCGCTCCTGTATCCGCTTCTGCGGACTCGCTCCTGCGCCCCCATTTCCGCAGGAGCGAAAACAACAGAACCAGAATCCCAAACCTGCAATTTTCCACATTTTCTCCCGTTTAGCCATCCGAAAACACCCCGAGGCCCCGGGACCTCATCCAAACACACCAACACATCCTAATACTTTATTCGAACTTGCTCCAATCCTCAAAACACGTCTAACAACATCAAAACCCATAATTCACATCGAATTCAAGCCTAAATTCCTTAAAACATTCCGAATTACACAATCAATCAAAAACCCAACTAAACGATGCCCGAATGACCTGAAATTTTGCAGGCACGTCCAAAATCACCTAACGGAGCTACTGCAACTGTCGGAATTCTATTCCGACCCCCGGATCAAAATCTCACCTACCGTTTAGATTTCGCCAAAATTCAACCTTAGCCAATTCAAGCCTATTTCTACACCGGGCCTCCAAATTCAATTCTGATTGCTCTCCTAAGTCATAAATGATCCCTTGAAACTAGTCGAATCATCAGAATCTGATTCCTAGCACTCTAACTCGATAGTCAACTCTAGGTTGACTTTCCATATTTAAACTTCCTTCAAACATGCTATTTGCTTCATTTTCAATTCAATTCACTCCTAACTCACCCGATAGGCTCTAACACTAATATAAAAGCATAAAACATGTAATTGCAACATGACGGGGTGGTAAATTCCCGTAGCGACGGGCCAGGTCATCACATTCTTCCCAACTTAAACAAACGCTCGTCCTCGAGCGTACCAGAGTGGTACTAGAAGCAACTCAATAGCTGAATGACCTTACCAAGCATATATTCGGACGATCACACGTCACCCTATCTCTCATAAGCCTGAAACACCATATAGCTGAAATCTCACAGACCATCTGAACCATAAACCACATTGCACTTTCCAAAATCATATACCAATTGCAAATCCCATGCCTATACTCAGGATACACTAGAATCCACTGCAATAACCCACACTTACCACTCCGGGTGAGATCATATGATGTATCAAACAACCCAATCACTCGAGACAATAGTCTCTAATCACAGTAATTTCTCACGATAACCAAATACCAACTAAAAAACCTTTTTCATTAGATAGAGTCTTTTTCCAACACCTTCATATCATGTCCACGGCAACTGAACACGCGGTATATCGAACCCATCTCTCAGGTCAACCATTCATGAATCCATTTCACTTTTAACTAATACCACAACAGATTTCGGACCCAAATCTCGGTATTACCTTTCTAGCCCACTGAAATCACATATGCTCGCTCTCCATAATGACTCAAATGATCATTTCGATTATAACACACGCACTGGTGATATGTCACCTCAACACCGGCCTAAGCCCCGACGAGCACAACACAGGCTCCAATAGAGACATCCGAACATACTCAAATCATGACAATTGTCTTCAACAAGAGAGCTGTAATTCAATTCCTTTGTGCCATCATAACATAGAATTGAGATCGTGTCTCGCATTATAGAAATAGATTACATGACTCCTTCTCGAAAGGTCATAACATCACGTGGCCTTGCCACGATTCATGATTTTATCCAAACACTATTACTCATGAAGCACCTCAATTTACCAAGCTCAAAATGATCAGCCCCGCACATATTTAGGTCTGAACCCAAGCAATCAACCTCACCCACGGTGAAACAATTAACGTATGCTATCAAATCGTGAAAGAACGCAATCGATGTGCCATTCTCCAAGCGACACTCAATACAAACTCTTCCTCAGAAGCCAGGAGGTATTGTATACCAGGTAACATATAACTAACTTTATTTTCACATTACACTGTTGCGGCGTGCAACCCGCTCCAATGACATACCCGTGGCGGCGTGCCACCCGATCCAGATACCATACCTGTGGCGGCGTGCCACCCGATCCAAATAACAGTACCTGTGGCGGCGCGCCACCCGATCCATATAGAACCCTCGCCAAAGAAATGTGCGTCGAGTCAAGTTGCTCATTATGGTAAACATATATAGCCTCAAGTTCGGCCATAAGAAACGTATCCGACAAAGTTACTCAATACCATAACCAAATCAACGATAGAAACCTCTGCACTAATATCCGCCACAAAGGCCCAACCGACAAAGCAATACCCACCAGCCGTCTGCTGGTCCTGAGGTACAACTACCCCGCTGGAGCATACTCTGATGCACTCTGCTACACAATTTGTGCCATACCATCATAGTCTATATCACATTAGTCTAGACAACCTGGCCCAATGATGACCAGTCAGCAATCAAGTATCATAATCCAAATTCGTCATATCAAGCCGAGAGAGAAAGCCACTAGAGCTTCTGATTTTCGATAATCACAAAACAGTGTCGATACACATGATATACAACCACTGCATAGGCGGACTAACGAGAACTTCAAGTCTCCAACACATATATAACACTTGAATCACAATGCCTGATCTCGTACTTCACTGTACAAATACATAATGCACATCAAGCGTCCATTCATACCACGAAAGACATTCAGAAATTTCACTATGCCATCAACGACTCAATTATTATAGTCGATCCAACAAGAGAATACCACCATACCACTGGATATTATCAGTTTACATTACCTTGTCCTTTTGGACCATATACCCTGCCAAATTACTAGAATAGCAGTACCATTTTCTTTAATCACCAGAAAGATCGATTCTTTAAATCACCTGCAGCTGCCCGCGCTGCTAAATAATTTTAATGACTCCCCATATATTATGAACTGATCACAAAACCTTGAATATGCCATTATCAACTTTCCATAACACATCGCATATACCATACCACACTAAGATAACATGGAAATTCATATTCCTATCCTACGCCGCAAACATCGGCGCACTCAACTAGTCAAGGGCTTTCATGATCCCATATAGAGAAAACTCATTACACATTCCAAGTCTTGCATACCAATAGGAAAAATACACTTATTTTCGAACCACGGTAAAACACATCATAAACGCTTTCTCCCAATTACATTGCATAAGTTAAACTGCCAGGACTGAGTCCTTATACCCATATCAAGTGACACAACTGCCTGTTGTCAAGAGCTTTGTTGCACAATATCTGCAAAACTCATTCCTTCAAACACATACCAGGAATTAATCGCATTCCTTATCATATCGCTTCGGTTTATTAACAAGTTGCTCCATTTACTCAATTTCTTTTCTGAACCATTTTTAACTTAGTATTAGCCTTTACTGTAGCACTACCATAACTCAACCCATGTTACCACACGGGACTCGTACATAAGACCACACGGTCTAAAACCCATAGGCCACTCTCAATGTTTCCCAGGAGTACCACATTCTACAATACTTGTTTTGAAGAACTTCATGCGATTTTTGAATTAGTATTTTTACCTTCCAATACGGATACATAGAATCCCATCATTCACATAACATAGAACAAGTCTTGATCCCTTCTAACAAAAACACCATCTTTAGCCACATACATAATCTTAAGGCATCCGTTACAAGCAAAATCTGGAACACCACAGGACTATTCTCGGGCTTTATTTACCCTTATTCGGTTGTAATTCAACTGTCTTATTGAACATAACCACTCGTTCCTTGCTAGAACTTTGACACCGCAAAACATGATTACATACCGATACAATTAGCTATCTTTCTTTTCTATACACCGAACATTCTTCACCAACATAAGTTCACAACATCCTAGTATTTTTTCATATCTATGAAGCACCATAACCTTTATCAAAATTTCCCAACATACCTAGAGACAGAGCTAACACAGCACACGACAGTGCAATCAGTTAATCAATAACAACCTCCCCAACTTAGCTCAGAGTGATACATCAAAGCACTTTTAGCCACTCATAGCCTTCTTACTCAAATGATGCAACAAAGTTCTAGTTAGATTAAACTCAAGTCATTTACAAGCTTCGGCGGAGGTTCGAATCATCAGAAATATTAATTCTTTTGCAATTCTTGCATTCATTCACACACAACAGTTACGCCCACTCTTTAGGTGACAAAAAGCTTTTCTAAGTCCCAAATTTTCCAAAAACAATTCGACAAAGTTTCCTTTGTAAATTGGCCTATCCACCTGCCAGAGATTCACCAAACCATTCTAACAATACACCCACAACTCAACAAGATATCACAATGTATTTCAACAACATTAACTCTCAATACTATACGAATCATATTATCACAATTTATACTTGAACCTGCGCTGTACCTGCACATATCAAATACCTTTCAATTACACATGAGGATCAACCCTCCTACTTCTTCTCAATTTAGCATTTCATCACAATACCTTCCACCAGGATACACATAGCAAAATCACTTTAGTCTTCCCGAGTTTAAACTTGTTCCACTACACATAAGGCATTTTACCTTCCCATTACGAGATATGATAAATATTTACCACGCCCATAGCTCAGGGCTACACAACAGTTTAGATAAGAGTCGAACAATTTACAGCTCATCCATTAGTAAGCCTCCCTAATACTCTACAGATCGGCGCAAGGCCCCAAACATGGCTACTAGCCCAAGTACATAGATATAAGCCCGGTCTCAGTCACTTTACACAGTAATTTATCAATTGGGAAGGATCAAGTACAAATCCCCAGTCACAATACCACCACGCTTGTCACATGACGCATATTCCATCTCAGCACAGCACTGTATAGTGCAAAAATACGGGATTTCAAACCCTCGGTACATTATCTATTGCCACCACTCACAAAATCAGCACCTCAATGCTCAAGTCATAAACAAGGTCCAGCCTCAAGTCATCCTGACTGGCCCAACATGAACTCACCGAGATTATATCTCGCCCCTCGTTCGAGGAAATCACAAGCCATAAGGCAATCACATTACCGAGCGCTCGATGCGTACACGGACGTGTGGAAGGAATTTCAAAAATTATATCTCAAGCTGAATCAAGTGCGCACGATAAGAATTCCAAGAAATGTGAAGTGTTTCCTAAAGGTTCGCGGCCTCCCGAGGATAAGTACAGGCGTCCCCGTACCGATCCACAAGACTCTACTAACCGGCTCAAGACTCATGAGGCCTAGTAAACCTAGGCTCTGATACCAACTTGTCACGACCCCGTCACGACCCCAAATCTGGTCGTGATGGCGCCCAGCACATTGCTAAGCCAGCCTGACCATTCAATATCAACAACGGAGCTAGAAGCTCTCTTTAGCCCATTTAAGCATATTAATTCACGAAGCAACAACAATACATATAACAAAAACGGGGAACCAAGTCCCATAATACATCAACTCCCATAGACCGAAGGGTCAAGAGTCATGAGCCTCTACTGAACATGAGTGTATAAAGGTTTACAAGATACCAAGTGCGGAAAGAAAAGTCAATACAAAATCAAGAGACGATAAGAAGGAATATCGGGTCCTGCGGACTCTGCAGCTACCTCGAATATCCACAAATGTCGCCTCGCACAGCTACTAGATCACTGCTGGAGAGGTACCTGGATCTGCACACAAGGTGCAGGGAGTAAAATGAGTACTGCCAGACTCAGTGGTAATAAATAGGGGTAAGACAGCGCAGATAAGAAATTCGCAATAAAGCACTATGTAACGTTGTAATCAAATACCCCGTCACAGAATCAATATCAACTGTACCTGTACCAACAAGTACCAGCAAAACAGTATAACAGCTAGCAGATGTAGCTAAATGCAATGCAATGCATGATATGACCGCTACGGCGCGTAGCCCGATCCAGTTTGGGTACCCGTGCTCACTGTGGAAGTTCAGACTCCGGAGGGGCTCCTACAGCCCAAGCACAATATTACTGTGGCGTGCAGTACGATCCAACATATATACCGTTGCGGCGCGCAGCCCGATCCACTACCAGTCAGCTAATATGCAAATATAGCCTCGCATGCCCAAAAGTAGTTGAAAACATCATTTATCATTATTCAGTTGGAAAAACAGTAATATCAGTGTTTCAGAGATTGGAAATAGCATGATAACAGAAATAGCTACGGACTGGTAGTAACTAACATGTCAATATGATAAGACAATGATAACGATCCTCGCGGGATCCAATAACTGGCTCACGGCCCACAAGTATACTCAACCACCCAAGGAGGGGGTTCAACGGCTCAAAAGTAGCCAATATCACAGTATAATATGCAACCATCCGAGAAGGAGGTTCGACGGCTCATGAATAGCCTAATATCATAATACAGTATCAACAAGTCGGACTAAGCCATAGTCCCCAATCACAATCGACCCCGCACTCACAAGAGAGTACGTGTCTCGCCGCTATACAGCGTCACAAAGTGGTATACCGGGGTTTCGAACCCGCTGGTCATCACCCACATCTATTACTCACCTCAATATGGCACGACGACTACTCCGCAATGCCCTTGCCACGAGAATCAAGCTCCGCACGCGTAGAATCTGATCAAATACAGGTAGAAACACAACAAATTAGGCCAATGGAACGACACCCAATCAATACAACTCAATTTACATCAAAATTCTCAAAGTTGTCAAAACCCGACTTTCGGTACGCTTGTCGAAAAATTACAAAAGTCACATATTCGGAACCCTCATCTCAATATGAGTCTAAGCATATCAATTTTACCAAATTCGGACTCCATTTGCCCATTCAAAACCTTGATTTTCTAAAGTTCAAGCCTAGGGTTAAATCTTCCATGAATCACCCCAAATTCCTCCATTTTCATGATATAATTGCATAATATTATCAATACTAATCATAGTTTAAGTCCATAGTTGATTACTTGATGATTTCCTTGAGTTTCTCTTCAAAATCGCCCAAATCGCCTCCTTAAGCCGAGACCCAAATGTGTGAAATGTTTCTGAAATTTTCTAACTTCGATACAATTAACTCACTGCGATTTTCGCTTCTGCGGATAGAATTCCGCTCCTGCGAGTCCGTATCCGCGACCAGATGGTCGCTTCTGCGATTCCAGGCCTAGCCGGCCAATTCCGCTTCTGCGCGCCCGCTTCCGCGAAAACATAACCGCTCCTGCGGTGACTTTCGCCTCTGCACTCCATAGTCCGCTCCTGCGGACTCGCCCAGGCGATAAAGAATCTGCTTCTGCGGACTTTCCCCTTACTCATCAAGTCCGCTTCTGCGGTCACCCACTCGCACCAGCGACGCCGCTTCAGCGGAAAAGATTCCGCTTCTGCGATCCCAAACCTGCAATTTTCCACATTTTCTCCCGTTTAGCCATCCGAAAACACCTCGAGGCCCCCTGGACCTCATCCAAACACACCAACACATCCTAATACTTTATTCGAACTTGCTCCAATCCTCAAAACACGTCTAACAACATCAAAACCCGTAATTCACATCGAATTCAAGCCTAAATTCCTTAAAACATTTGAATTACACAATCAATCAAAAACCCGACTAAACAATGCCCGAATGACCTGAAATTTTGCAAGCACATCCAAAATAACCTAACGGAGCTACTGCAACTGTCGGAATTCTATTCCGACCCCCAGATCAAAATCTCACCTACCATTCGGATTTCGCCAAAATTCAACCTTAGCCAATTCAAGCCTATTTCTACACTGGGCCTCCAAATTCAATTCTGATTGCTCTCCTAAGTCATAAATGATCCCTTGAAACTAGTCGAATCATCAGAATCTGATTCCTAGCACTCTAACTCGATAGTCAACTCTAGGTTGACTTTCCATATTCAAACTTCCTTCAAACATGCTATTTGCTTCATTTCAATTCAATTCACTCCTAACTCACCTGATAGGATCTAACACTGATATAAAAGCATAAAAAATGTAATTGCAACATGACGGGGTGGTAAATTCCCGTAGCGACGGGCCGGGTCGTCACAATTTATTGTGTATTATATGCAGCTGTTCATCATGTATGTACATGTATATTCGAATATATTTTGTTATTTTATGATTAGTATAGAGTTTGATCGACTAACTTAAGAGTGCAACGTGCTTAGGTTTTTGATTAAAGCAAAGTTGAATTCAACAATGTAAAGTCTTCAAGGAACTTCAACTTCTATCACTAATACTTGCAAAGTCTCCATACCTTTGGTGCAACGAATTTATCAAAGTTGGGGTGTTGTAAATACTTTTGGAACTTTAGACAAGATACCTAATTTAGATTCTTCAATTTATTATATTTTGTTTACTAACCGTTGTATTATTTTAGGAAAGCAGGTAAATATTAACTATTTAAAAAATAGTGAACTAAGAAGAAGAATAAGTGAATTAATTATAATGATTTGGTAGACTTTAGATCACCTGACAGAATGATGGTAATTTTTAAAAGTTTGATGATAGTAGCGATAAACTTAGTTAGATAGTAAAGATAAATATGACCTAATAGTATAACATTACACATAGACAATATTCTAAAGCAAGGGGGGTTAAATTTGGACCTTCATGAGACTCTACTTTTTTAGGTGCACAATGTGAAAACTGAAAACATGGATTTGGGGAAAATGTATTAGGGTTCATGTGAGAAGAATAAAGAAAAAAGATGCTTCTAGAACTGAATTTGGAAAATAAACTCGATAATCTTAGCCCGGGTTGACATTGTTTCTATATATACAGAGCAATACACATAATAATACAATAGGAAAGATAAAAGGCTAACTACTAAACATAAGTGGGCCAGGTTCGTAATTACAATAAGCCCAAACACAAGTAAAAAAATAAATAGACACTACTAATTAAATTTTTTTGCTTTTGGGCACAGATTCCAAATAGTACATGAGTCCAACATACCCCCCCCCCCTTCATGTTGGAAGGGGATAACACATATAACTTGCGAAGAAATTGGTGATGAAGTAGCCTGGTTAAAAGTTTAGTGAGAACATCAGCAAGATGCTTTGAGGTGAAAACATGAGAAAGTTGAATGAGACCATCAGAAAGCTTCCCTCGAACAAAGTGAAAATTGACTTCAATATGCTTTGTTCGCTCATAAAAAATAGGATTTTTGGCAATATGTTCCGCAACTTTGTTGCCACAAAATACAAAAATAAAATGAGAGACCTACTGTGATGATCTGACCCGTCGTTACGTGAGTTACCGCCCCATTTTACCCTCATTATGTTGTTTCATATTTTTATATCTGTGTTAGAGTCTATTGGGTGAATTCAGATTAATTCTGGTTGATAATAAGGCATATAGCCTTTTAGAGTGAAGCTTGTTTTTAAAAAGTCAACTTGAAGTTGACTAAATAGTTAAAGGGCTCGGAATCAAATTCTGATGATTCGGTTAGCTTCGGGAGGTGATTTGTGACTTAGGGGAGCGGTCAGAATTGAATTTAGAGGTCCGGTGTAGAAATAAGCTTAATTTTGGTGAAATCCAGTCGATAGGTGAGATTTTGATCCGGGAGTCCGAATAGAATTCCGATGGTCGATATAGCTTCGTTAGGTGATTTTTGGATATGTCTGCAAATTTTTAGGTCATTTGGACATCGTTTGGTCAGGTTTTTGATTGGATGTTAGTTTCGGAAGTTTTGGTTGAAACTTAGGCTTGAATCCGCCTTAATTTGATGATTTGTGTGTTTAAGGGTGTATTTTTATGATTGGAACAAGTTTGTGTGATGATTTAGAGTGGATTTGTATTTTTTGTTGAGGTCACGGGGGCCTCGAGATATTTTTGGAAGGTGAAACGGAAGAAAATTGGAAGTGGACTACTCGTATTATTGTTGCAGCAGTGATTTCCGCTTCTGCGGGAGGGAGACCGCAGAAGCGGCTCCGCAGAAGTGGACTATGAATCGTAGAAGCGATTCTTGGGGATGGCCAGCAAATTCCGCAGAAGCGGGTGCCTCATCACAGAGGCAAGCCCGCAGAAGTGGGTAACAGTCCGCAAAAGCGGAAATGTGCGGATTGGGGAATGCCGCAGAAGCGGAGGTGTTCTCGCTTAAGCAATCTCGCAGGAGCGAGACTTGAACCACATAAGCAGTTTGGTGACTTTAATGAAGGTCACAGAAGCGACTATTATTCCGCAGGAGTGGACATGCAGAAGCGGCCCTTTGGCCGCCAAAGCGAAACATGACCTGAGGTTTAAGGATCAGTGATGGTCGAATTTCAGAATTTATTTACTTATTTAGGGCTTCGAACTTATAGGTGATTTTGGCGATTTTGAGGAGGAAATCAAGGGGTATCATCAGGTAAGCACTCTTGGACTCAATTTATGTTAATATACTGATAAACCATGGATTTAATCTTTGAAAATGGAGGAATTAATGTGTACCAATAAGGGATTTTTGCTCTAAGCCTGAGATATAGAATATCAATAATTTGAATGAGCAAACGGAGTCTGAATTTGATAAATTTTATATATATGGATTCGTGTCGAGATAAGAATTCTGAAAATGTCACTTTCGTAATTTTTCGAGAAGCGGGCCCGAAGCTCGAGTTTTGCTAGTTTCGAGATTTTTCATGTATTTCGATTGTTTTCAATTGGGTCTTATTTCATTAGCCTATTTTGATATATTTGTACTGATTTTGGCTAGTTTTGACATGCGTGGAGGCCGGTTCGAGGAGTTAAGGTGTTGAGGGCTTGAGATTTCGCCGGATCGAGGTGGGTAATACTTATAAATGATGTCCTGAGGGTTAGTAAACCCCGGACTTGCACATCCTAGTGTTGTATTGAGGTGACTTGCACGCCGGATAATGGGCGTGGGGTAGAGCACCATTTGGGGATTGTGACTTGGTCCGTCCCGCCTAATAAAGATACTACTGTAATGACCCGGCCGGTCGTTTTAGAAAATTATGTCCCGAACCCTAATTTAACTGTTTCCCTAAGTTCATTTCTACTATTGTGGTTTGCCGGGGGAGTCAGTTCTGAAATTTGGAGCATTTTGGGACACTTAGTCCCTAAATGAGAGCTTTAGAGTTAGGATGGTCTGTAGTCGGAACAGTGTTAAAACGACCTCGAAACAGAAATCCGGTGGTTCCATTAGCTCCATTAGGTGATTTCGGGGTTGGGAGCGCGTCCGGAATGTATTTTGGAGGTCCGTAGCTCAATTAGGCTTGAAATGCCGAAGTTTGAAATTTTGGTGAATCTGAATGATAGGTGAGATTTTGATCCGGGGGTCGGAATGGAATTCCGACAATTTCTGTAGCTTCGTCATGTGATTTTGGATATGTCCACAAATTTTCAGGTCATTCGGAAGTCGTTTGGTCGGGTTTTAGATCGAATGTGTAATTCGGAAAGTTTTAAGAAATTTAGGGTTGAATTCGATGTGAATTATGGGTTTTGATGTTGTTGGACGTGTGTTGAGGATTGGAACAAATTCGAATAAGGTATTGGGATGTGTTGGCATGTTTGGATGAGGTCCCGGGGGCCTCGGGGTGATTTCGGATGGTTAAACGGGAAGAAAACATGGAAATTGCAGGTTTAGGAGTTCTGTTTCTGTTGTTTTCGCCCCTGCGGAAATGGAACCGCAGAGGCGAGTCCGCTCAAGCGGAATTGGAAGCGCGGAGGCGGGTTTGTTCGCAGGAGTGGACGTTTGTCCGCTGAGGCGGCATCGCAAGTGCGAGGTTGAGACTGCAGGAGCGGTCAAGAGGCGGAACTGGGAAATCCGCAGAAGCGGATGCATGATTGTGAGCACGTGATTTTTGTCTCACACGAATTACTCCTAAAAAATTCAAAATAAAATACTTCTGTGGTGTTTGCAATTTTTGTGGATTTTATGTTAATTTTCTCTTATTGTTTGCGTTTGCGTGTCCGTGTTCAAATAAATAAAAAATACAAAAATATGATGCATTTGTATATGAAATTCAAGTTTGCGATTAAGAGTAATTAAGTTTGTTTTACGAAAATAATAAAAAAAAATAACAAAAATATGTATCTTCTGCATTTTGCCATTTAGTGTCCAATTGTGTGATTTTATTTTGGTACTTTGATTGTGTGTGCGATAGTTTTTATTGAGAATTAATTTGTATTTGTAAAGATAATTTTTGGTTTTTAATTTAATCTAGTATTTTGATTCTTAAATTAGGAGTTAAAAAGGATAAGAAAAGAAATAAAAGTGGAATCCGGACCAGGCCCTAAACTCTACCAGCCCAAAACCAAAACCCACCTCACCGAGTCCAATTAACCCCATCTGCCTCTAAATGATCTGGACCGTCATTTGCAATGATCCAACGGATCAGGATTAAGAGCCCAAGTTATATACCTGATCCAAATAACCCGGTCCATCTACCCACAGGGGAATGATCACGACCGTTGAATCTTATGATCCAATGGTCGAGATTGAAAGGATAATTTTAATACCCCCAAAAGAGCCGATCACCCATTCCAAGCCCAAACCCTTTTTCTCGTCTCTCTCTGAAGCGAAGAGATGCCACCGTTAACCGCCGCCCACCGCCTGCCGGAAATCGCCTCGCGGCGGTTCCGGTAGGCCAAACGCTCCCATTTTTACACCACAACACCCCCATAACCTCCTCATTCCAGTCTTGAGTTTAGTTTCTTTCGAATCACACCTCAATGCTTCGAATATTGAATCAAAGAATGGCCGTCAAACTTCGCCGCTCCCGTTTACCCCCAAACTCATCCCAAACATTCCCCTAGCCTCGCTCACACCCAAACCACCTTTGGTTTTGTTCGAATCCAACCCAAAAGCCCCGAACACAAAATCGACCCTCATGAACCCTAGAATTCAAGAATTGGGGATTTCGTCCAAGTTAACAGAAATTGATGTTAATGGACTTTAATTGAAGTGTTTTCGCTTGAAAACATTTCAATTAAAGTCCGTTTAACTTCAAAATGCCAAACGCAAATCCATTTGAGCCAAGTCTGTTCGATTTCGGATTTCTCTGCTCGAGGTATTTCACTTCTTTTTATGTTTTCATTTTATGGTCGTGATCATTGTTTGTTTTAGTAGTTCCTGTGTTCAATTTTGTGTTTAATTTAATTTTCGTTCTCTTCTCCTCCGAATCAAGACCTTTTTATTTGGCCGATTTGTATGTTGCGGATTGTTGTTAGAATGCATATTCGTCTCGATTAATATCGTCGAATGATTGTGTTTTGCATTTTTGTTTGTTTGGCCGAGAATTGTTTGAATCACTGTTGTTGCGATTGATTGTTATCGATACGTGTTGTAATCGACTAATCGAATGTCGGTGCGTAGTTTCGCATAAGTCTGTTGATTAGAACAATGTGGCAGTGAACTTGAATTTGTTTGACTGAAATTTTGTTTTGATTTGTTAGCTTTAATCTCAGTGATCCTGTGTGAGTTTATGTTTTATTAGAATTTTGATTTAAACATAATCGAATTGGTTATAGCTGATTTTGAAAGAGAGTGGAAGGGGATTAGTGTTAGAATAGTGTTGGCAGTGAATTTGAATTGGCTTGATTGGAAATTTTCCTAGGTTTGATAGTTTTAAACTAGAATTTGAACTTTTCAAACCAAATGGAGGCCATGTGATAATCAGGCATGCTTGATCCAACCTTTACTATTGATTTAGTTTAAGTTTTATAAGGAAAAGGGGATGTCCATTAGTTTGAATCACAGCTTGTCTAAGCTTTAAACCAAAATCATTGGAGTTTTAAATTGGAGTTGTGTACTGCACATGGGAAGTTGAATGGAATCTGCAAAGGGTGGTAGGCTTTTCCATTGCATTTTAAACTTTAGAGTTTTTAAATGAAAATCAAGCTTAAAACATTGTTTGAGTGAGCTGGACAGATTTAGAATTGATTAAAAAAGGGTTGCTGGATCTGTTGATGATCTATAAAGGAGAACAGATTCATACACAGAGACATACTCTCAGGACACTCACACAGGGAATCACTGGCAGAAACACATTCAGAACAGATAGAAAAACAGAGTGGGAACTCACTGGAATACATAGACTCACATTGAGAACACAGAGAAACACTGGAAAACAGAGAAAAACACATACATACACTCACACACAGATAAACACTGGAATACATAGAGCTTAGGAAAAGAAAAAGACTATTCCATTGTCCTTTGATTGCAGGCTGTGTTCTTTTCCAGTTTGACGGGTTGGATAGAACCTCTATAAGCCTTCTCTGTTTCTTTTCTCTCACCTGCGTGTTCAGTCTGTCTAAAGGTTGTTGTCTTACTTGAGTCCTCTATTAGTTTGTTGCTGGCTTTTCTGGAAACTGCAGTTGATCTTTGGGTTTGAGTTAGATTTCTGGGATCTTAGTTTGTTCCCTAGATTACGTGTTACTATTTCATAGTGGTTAGTGTTGGCTGGGATCTGTTGCTGCTGTTGTTTGTTGTGGCTTGCCGAGAATTGCTACTGATTTCTTTCCTCCATTTTCCGTGCTTTTCGAATTCCAGGTATTCTTCCAACTTCCATTGATGTATGAAGGAATGACTCAAGGTGTAGTGCTTAATTGAAGAAATAAAACCTGTATTCTGTTAATTTGTTGTTTATTGTCAAATATTAGATGTACAGTAGTGATAGATTGGTGTAAATGCTAGACTACATTAACGGATGGACTGGATGGATTGAACTGATTAGGATTGTATAAATGGCTATGCTCCAGATCTATATGATTACTGTGAGGAGAGCGTTAGTGTTAATTAGTCTCATTATAGGTTGATAGATAATTTATGCATTAAGAATTCCAGGGTCATCGATGTTAACTTGAATCCACTCAGAGTTTTGTATTTTTAGGTCGTTGGATAAGAATCTGTAATTGATGTCGAATAGGTGTTTTAAATCATAACTAAGCAGGGTATAAGATCGAATTGGACGTTGAAGTTTTGAAATAAAATAGAGAAGTTGTTGATTAATATTTGTTGTTATTTTCTGTTTTATTAGTTTTGTCAAATTGTAGTTAGTTCTATATTTTGAAGAATAAATTTGTCATTTAGTCGGCTTGTGAGGGAATACCTTTGTACTAATATAGAATAGCATTTTAAGCATGTAACTAATTAGGACTTTTTTTTCTTTTCTTTTAAAGATAAACTAAAAAAAAAATGTAGTCACTTTAGGATTATCCTTTTAAATAAAAAATGTTACGAGCATTGCTAAATAAAAAATAAAATCGCGGGGCCCCTCAATAAGAATGTTCATTTTTCTTAAACAAAAATCAAACGCGGTAAATGATTTAAAATTGCATTATAGTAGTAAACATGTTTTAAAGGTCAGATATTTAGCCATTACAATAATTTAAGCGACCGTGCTAGAACCACGGGATCCGGGGGTGCCTAACACCTTCCCTCGGGTCAACAGAATTCCTTACTTAGAATTTCTGGTTCACAGACTTCATTTGGAAAGTCAAAAATTTCCTCGATTCGGGATTTAAATAAATCGGTGACTTGGGACACCTTAATTTATTCCAAGTGGTGACTCTGAAATAAATGAATAATCCCGTTTCGAATATTGTCACTTAAATTGGAAAAACTCCCTTACGCATCTACCCTCCAGGGTAGGGGGCGCGCCAAAAGGAGGTGTGACAGCTCTGGTGACTCTGCTGGGGATAACAAACCCAGAACCACTAGTTGAGGGTTTAAGAATTCGAGCTTTGAATAATTATTTTATTTGGCTTATTTATTATCTGATTTTATTATATGTTTGTATTAATGTGCTAAATGTTGCTTTACCGCTTTGATATTTTGTGAATTATATATAAATTGTGCCGATACCCATTTTTTTTTCTCTTCTGAGACTTTTGAAATATAATATCGGGCATTTGCTGGACATAGCCCGTTTTTCTCAAGATAGCTGTGGTGCTTGGCACCCGGTGAATGATTTTGTAGTCACACATGTTTAGGCGGAGAGTTTTGTCAATTAAGCCGGAAAGCCATGCTACCGGTGCACTGACACTCTTCGGCTCGAGTTGTCCGCTCGAGTTAAAGCCAGTCTAGACACTTTTTCCAACAGAATGATGACTTAGAATAACAAAACCTTATGCCGGATCCCCGTTAGGAACGTTTATTTGCATCATGTGCATATGTGACTTAGGAGGCTCAACACAGGGGTTGGACCTGTCTAGGACAGGTGTACCTGAAACAAAAGACCAACTTGTTGCATCTTTGTGTGTGCATTTATTTGTTTCGATCTTACATGTCGACCGGTTTGTTAAAAAAGAGGGTAAGAAGTAAAAGATGTCAAATTAATGGAAAACGAAGTGTTTTTATTGGAAAATAAGTTTGAAAAAAAAAATGGAAAAAGAAAACAAAATAAAAAAAATCTCTGAATAAATGTTGTTAATTTTAAATAGTTAGTTTCTTTGAATCTGTTTTTTTTTTAAAGAAAAATTCCAAATAAATTTTCTTAAATTTTACGAAAAATAGTTTAGCTTCTTTGAAAATAATTTTTGAAAAATGCAAAAAAAAATTCCAAATAAATTTTCTTCGTTCCTTTGAAAATAATTTTTTGAAAAAAAAATGCAAAAACAATTTCCGATAAATTTTGTTAATTTTATTAAAGATAGGTTAGTTTCTCTTAAAATAATTTGTTTTAGAAATGCTGTTTAAAAACAGTTTCTTTTCTTTTCTTAAAATAATTTAGTCCTTTTAGTACCGAACTACGCTGGTTTGATTCTCACATGGTGTGAGATACGTAGGCAACCTTCATCGGGTCCAACCTCCCCTTTTCCAAAAATAACCAAAAATATCGAAATTGATTGTTTCGTTGTAAATATGTTGAGTGATGCCGTTTTCAAAAACAGCTGAATGTACCGGAAAGGGACACCGGAAGGTTGACTTTGCATAAACAGCCACTTTTGGGTCATTTTGTAGATTTTTTAGTCGATTGACCCTCACAGCCTTATAATCTTCGTCCCCGAGGCGCTGAAAGGCCGTATTTGCAATACCAGATTTTTTTGTTTTAATTTGAAAAATAAAAAGAAAAAAATATATATCTAAATTTTAATCATAAATAAGTCAGGTGATGCCGCTTTTGCCAAAAATAGTCGAATGTTCCCGAGAGGGACACCGAAAGGCTGACTTTGCATAAACTGTCACTTTTGATCATTTTTAGGATTTTTGGTCAATTAGCTAAACACAACCTTAAAATCCTCGTCCCCGATGTGCTAAAAGGTCGTGTCTGCAAAACCATGTCTTTTATTTTAATTTGAAAAAAAAAATAAGAAAAGAATCAGTGGCAAGTAAATGCTTGAATTTTTGGTTAAAATAAGTCAAGCTATTTTCGGCGGTATTTTAAATCGTTCTTGCCGAGATAGCCTTATAGCATCTTTCAGTTGTCGAACGGTTGTCTTCGTTAAAAGAATGGACAAGTTTGTAAAGAAATCCTTCCCGGCCTCAAAATTCATATGGAGTTAAGAAGGGGCCACCTTTGCGGAAATAGCCATTTGGTTGAAATTGGCAAACAGGGATGTAATCTGCTATTTGTTTTTCTTCTTAATTTATATTTCTTTTGATTAGATCATATGGTGTTTGATTTTCAAGTCTGTAAGTATTTCTTTTCATCAAAATCTGTTAGTATGGCTAGTTTTTAAAACTTTGTAATCAAGTTTGTTTTATTGTGAAAATTAAAAATTCCTGTAAAAAATATTTTATTATTATTGTCCTCTCGTATTCCGAATTACGCGGGTCTAATTCTCACCAGATGTGAGATACGTAGGAAAACCTCACCGGTTCCGATCCCAATTTATACAAAAAAATAAAAAAAATACAAAAATTATTTTCCTTTAGTTCACTCTTTAAAATCTTTCCTTAGAAAATTCAAAGAAAAAAAAGTAGGTTAACTTTTTCAAAAAAAAAATATAGGTTTCGTTCTTTCTACTGCTTTTCATGAAATAAAAAGAAGATTCAATAAAAATCAAAATTTAAAAATATGGATTTTACTCCAAAGCAAATAAATTTTTATTTTTAGAAGTCTTTCTATCAAAAAGCAAAACAAAAAGCAAAAAAAAAAATAAAAAAAAATAAGCAAAAAATGAATATATTTTCTTTTCTTCTTTTAAAGCATTTCTTTCAAGAATTAGTTGATTTACTCAATTCCCGGTTTTCCGAACTACGCCCGGTCTGATTCATGCGGGGACATGATACGTAGGCAATCCACATAAGATTCGACCATCACTAAAAAAAAATAAAAAAATAAAAATAAAAAAGGGGAGGAGAAGTTAAAAAGAAAAAAGATTGATAAAGGATGAAAGCGAAGGAAAATACAAACCGGAATGATGCATCGCAAACGAATACATGTAGCAACGTCATCACCTGTATAAGTGCATCACACCCAACGTGAGATTACTTATCTGTTATGTTGTTTCAGACTAACCGTTTGTTTGCCAAACTCCAGGTTTTAGTAAAAAGTGGTTGATTTTGTGGTAATCTGGCACCACATTCGTACTTCACAAGGTCCAAAGGAAACGTTCGGCAGCCTGAAAGTACTCATCCCTATTTCACTAGGTCAAAAAAGGGTACCGACATGTCTTCAGAAATGCCTTTAGCAACCATTCCCGTTTCAGAGGAAAGCTCATTGACAACCATCCCGGCTACTGAGTCGGCAGCTTTGGAGGAGAATAGAATTTTGCGTTGCCGCATGCTCGAGATGTTGGACGATTGGAACAACGGGAAAGAGCCCCCGAGTCTAATCCCTGGGTTCCCTGAAATTCTTCTCAGATCAAGCGAAATTTCCAATACCCCCATCAATTACCCGCCTACTCTGTTCGTGTATTCTAATGCTACAACCCTCTCTGAATCACCCTCCACCTCCCATCCGCGGGTGACACCATATGATACATCCGCAAGAACGTCGGTTGAGTTGCCAGTTCCAGTCACAACGCATCCCACCGCACATGCTCCTTTCTTCGACTCCGCATCCTTTACATTCCCGGCACCACCGCTTACACGGGACCATACCCAGGTTGCAGCCAATATATATCCTCAACCACCTCGATATGAGTTTCTACCAAGCCAAAATCCAAAGGCCCCCGAGCAGGATGAGATGGCAAAAAGAATGAGGAGTTTGGAACAAAGCCTCAAGAACATGCAAGGTCTAAGTGGACAGAAAAGTGTATCTTACGCCGATCTATGCATGTTCCCGCACGTCCACTTACCATCAGGTTTTAAGACGCCGAAGTTCGAAAAGTATGACGGGCATGGCGACCCATTTGCTCATCTGAAGAAATACTGCAATCAATTGCGAGGTACCGGCGGCAAGGAAGAATTGTTGATGGCGTACTTCGGAGAAAACTTGATCGGGATAGTATCAGAATGGTACATGGATCAAGACATATCTCGATGGCACATCTGGGACAATTTAGCCAGAGATTTTGTGAAACAGTTCCAATACAACATCGATATTGCGCCAGACAGGAATTCTTTATCGAACTTAAAGAAGAAGCCCTCAGAAAGCTTCAGAGAATATGCCATCAAATGGCGAGAGCAAGCATCCAGGGTGAAACCCCCTATGGACGAAATAGAAATGGTCACTACTTTCCTCCATGCTCAGGAACCAGACTATTTCCAGAACATGTTATCAGCAATGGGAAAGCCTTTCGCATAGGCGATCAAGATTGGGGAAATAGTGGAAAATGGTTTGAAGACGGGAAGAATTTTGAGTCAAGCGGCCATTCGAGCGACCTCCCAAGCAATCCAAGGAGGGTATGAAGGAATAGCAAAGGGTAGGATGAAAGAGGAAACATCCATGGCAACTTCGGGTGATAGAAGACACCACGCTCCTAGACCTTTCTTTTCAGAGAGAAACCCCCCGCATTATTACTCTGCTCAGGAAATGTCCTATATCCCTCAACCATACGCGGTCATGAATGCTCAACCTTTTGTGCAACCGCAACAGCATGTCAGTAGAAACCAAGCTCTATTTCCAAGAAATCAGCCTCCCCACCAGGAACCACTATAATCCTCGACCTCCGCAGAATAACTTCCGTCCTTGGGAACAACCAAAGAAATCAAACTTTACCCCAATTGGTGAATCTTACTCTAATCTATTCCCGAAACTTGTCCAAATGGGTCTACTGCAGTCGGTTCCTCAGAATAGACAAAACCCGGCATCGCCTTCCTACAAAGCTGGTGTCAGATGTGCATATCATTCAGAGGCAGAGGGCCACCATACTAATGACTATTGGACTTTGAAACAAGCGGTGGAGAATTTAATAGAGCAATGGAAGATTGTGTTGAAGGATGAGGATGTCCCAAATGTGACCAATAATCTGTTGCCTGCTCACAATAACGGGCCGATAGTTGGGATGATTTGTGAAGACGAAGAATTTGATCCAGCGCTTAAGGCCATAATTGCTATTGCTGACGTGGAAAGGAAGCCCAAGGCGGCCCCAAAACAAGAGAAAGGGGAAAAAAGAGTAAAATCACTGAGTTAGAACCAGAAAGGGAAATTGGTGCACCTAAGCAAGCCTGTGTGACATGGGGGGCAATTAAGACGCCACGGCTGAATGAGCCAGTGTTTGTTGGACGCGTACCATAAAAGCTTAAGGACCGTCAAGAGAAAGATAATGAGGATTCCATGACTGAAGAGAGTGAAGGAAAACATGAGGCAAAACTCTGCGATGCCCACATGGTCGAGCCAGGGAAAAGGACTATCACCGTTGAGATGAGATCAGACACTAAACTCCCAAACTGAAAGGCTAGGCCATTTCCGATCAGGTGGAAGCCCAGTAAACTTGTCCTGCCGCACTTTTCTGCATCCAGAATTATTTCAGGGTGTAAATTGGATGTTTCTTTTAGTTTTTGTCTTTAAATTTCCGAATGTGAACCCTGTTTTTATCCTTTTGATTCCAAGAAATGAAATTAATATTTCATCGTCCGTTTCCTTTTCTTTTGTTATTTTCTTTATTTTGGTTTAGTTTTTCTTTTTCTCTTCTCTTTAGTTCAAATCATGCAGCTTTAAATAACATGACATGCTTGCGAACTTCATGCCTAGATCCTAAAACGCTGTCAGACTTCAGAATAACGAATCGAGAGTTGAAATGCACAAAAGTTTATTTTTGAGGAAATGAAACAATGAATTGGAATAACTGAAAGAAAATTGGTTCGCATACAAAAGGGTTGTGTTGTACTCAGGGAATACCCGAGTAATTATCCCAACAAAGAATGGCCCATGCTTGCAACAAGAAAGTGCGGCCCAGGAATCTTGAAATAGAACAACCGACGTTGAGGCACATTCATCCTCATTACTAAGAGACAAAAGGAAAATTGGCTCCTAATTGGAAGGATCCATACATCATCCGAAAAATATCACTGAGAGGGACACTGTATCTGGGAGACATTGAAGGAAATAATCTTGAAACGGCAGTCAGTACAAATACAGTATAAGGTACTATGTCAGGACCTCCTGCGACGTGGGCTTTTGTGTAATTGAGATGACGAAGGCTTTCTTTCTTGCTACCCCAAACACTATAAATCCTTTGTAAAACCCTTTGAGCCGGTTACCTTTCTTTGGCTACCCTCTTTGGAATCCAAAAAAAAAACAAAACAAAACAAAACAAAGTTCCTGAACTACGTTCTGACTTGATTCCGAAAGGATACGTAGGCAACCTCTCCCTGAGGTTCAGTCACACCAAAACCAAAATCCCAATTTCCCCAAAATTGAAACTGGGGCAGATGATATGACGGTTCAGTTTAGATCCGTCAAGATGGTTCCAGAGTTGTAATTCCATTCAAGTTCCTTCTTACCCAAAAAACCTTGTTCAAGTCCTTCAGATCAATTAGCAAAGGCAAGAAAGAGAAAGATGTCATTGACGGAAATCCGACATAGCCTGAATTGAGAGAAACAAAATGAGAGAGTCTTATCGGTGAAAACCTTCGGGCACCATAAGGCGATGGCAGTTGGAGAAGATAAAAATGAGAGAGTCTGTTTAGTGAAAACTCGCGAAGAGCACTATCGGGCGACAGTGAGAGAGAAATGAGAAAGGTCGATTGGCAAAAACCTACAAAGGGCACCGCCGACCAAAAAGAAGACATTCCTTCACTAAAAGAATTTTGGCAAGGTTCCCTGGTTTTGAGATTGCGAATCAATGGGTTCATAAGAAGTTGGAAAGTTATGTGGGTCAGGCGTCCAGTCCAAGAAGCATGTCATGTTTATTTGAAGTCAGCATGCATCCCAGATAAGTCCTTCTTTTTCCCCGAAAGGGACGCTTCTCTTTAAACTCATTTCCTTGCTTTTTGCATAGTTATTCTTTGAATCCCTTTAGGTTTAATTTTAATTATGAAACTATTACAAATAAAGGCGGCAGGACCGGTTTTACAGGATTCCATCTGGTGAAAAGGCAAAGAAAGATACCCAGCCTCAGTGGTGTATTGATCCAATCCCGACTGATCATGATGGTCGATCATTTGCAAAGGAAAGGACATTAAGAAGGCAAAGGAAATCAAAGGCTAAGGTTTTAAAAAAATGGAACGAGACAGAAAGACAGAGCCCACACAGGCGAGTCCTCAAAGAATTCCGAGTTTGAACCCGGTCAGTTTGAAAAGAAGTCACCCCCAAAGACAAATGGTAGCAAAGTTCTCAATGGAAATGGGGCAAGGATCAAGCCATGAAGATAATCAAGGCCACAAAGTCAGTCACTTTTTCAACTAATAAAATGTTCTTTGTTGAAAGCAGGTCTATTTAATTGTGCAAGAAGAAGGTACAACCCAAGGAAGAGGAGTATGCAAGCATTGAAATGGCTCTGGAACAAGGAAAACGCATAAAAGGGAAGTTTCTTTTCAAAAGCTTTATCTTATGCATTGGTTATTGGTTTAAAAAAAATAAAAAATAAAAAAAATAAAATAAAAATAAAAATAAAAATAAAAAAAATACCTAAAAGAAGGCCCAAAAGGAAGAATAAAAGAAAGGAAAATGAAAACTCCAAAAAGAGAATCAAATCATGTTAGTCCAATATCCGTTTGGACCCCGGTCAGAAAACCGAGGGTCTCTCCGGCCAGAAAGTCGTGAGACATTTTGTTTGAATTACGACCAGAAAGCCATAAAAACTTTCTTTCAAAATCCCCGGTCAAAAAACCGAGGATCTCCCAGTCAGAAAACTGCGGAGCCATTTACTTTTACCCCGGCCAAAAAACCAAGGATCTGACGGCCAAAAAACCATTAGACATTGCTTTCCGGCCAGAAAGCCGCCAAAATTTTATCCCCGGTCAGAAAACCGAGGATCTCCTAGTCAGAAAACTGTGGAGCCATTTACTTTTACCCCGGCCGATAAACCGAGGATCCGACGGCCAAAAACCGTTAGATATTGTTTGAATTCCGACCAGAAAGCCGTGAAACTTTTATCCCGGTCAGAAAACCGAGGATCTCCCAGTCAGAAAACCGCGGAGCCATTTACTTTAACCCCGGCCAAAAAACCGAGGATCTGACATCCAAAAAATAGTTAGATATTGTTTGAATTCCGGCCAGAAAGCCGTGAAACTTTTATCCCCGGTCAAAAACCGAGGATCTCCCCAGTCAGAAAACTGTGGAGCCATTTACTTTTACCCCGGCCAAAATACCGAGGATCTGACGGCCAAAAAACCGTTAGATATTGTTTAAATTCCGGCCAAAAAGCCGTGAAACTCTTATCCCCGATCAGAAAACCGAGGATCTCCCAGTCATAAAACTACGGAGCCATTTAATTTAACCCCGGCCAAAAAACCGAGGATCTGACGGCCAAAAAACCGTTAGACGTTGCTTGAATTCCGGCCAGAAAGCCGTGAAACTATTATCTGTAACGACCCGACCAGTAGTTTTAGAAAATTACGCCCCAATCCCTAATTTAACTGTTCCCCTAAGTTCATTTCTGCTATTGTGGGTTGCCGGGAGAGTCGGTTCCGAATATTTGAGCATTTTGGGACACTTAGTCCCTAAATAAGAGCTTTGAAGCTAGAAAATGGTCCGTAGCCGGAACAGTGTTAAGACGATCTCGGAACGGAAATCTGATGGTTCCATTAGCTCCGTTAGGTGATTTCGGGGTTAGGAGCGCGTTCGGAATGTATTTTGGAGGTCCGTAGCTCAATTAGGCTTGAAATGCCGAAGGTTGAAATTTTGGCGAATCCGAACGGTAGGTGAGATGTTGATCCGGGGGTCGGAATGGAATGCCGACAATTTCTGTAGCTTCGTTATGTGATTTTGGATATGTCCGCAAATTTTCAGGTCATTCGGACGTCGTTTGGTCGGGTTTTAGATCGAATGTGCAATTCGGAAAGTTTTAAGAAATTTAGGCTTGAATTCGATGTGAATTATGGGTTTTGATGTTGTTAGACGTGTTTTGGTGATTAGAATAAGTTCGTATCATGTTTTGGAATAGGTTGGTGGTTTTCGTTGGGATCCCGGGGGTCTCGGGATGAATCCGGGGGTCCAATCGGGCTAATTCATGCATTTTGGAAATGCTGATAACTGCTGGTGTGTGCTGCAGACGAATGCTCTATGCGATCGCAATGGGCTAATGCGATCGCATAGAAGGTTTTGGAGAGGCCAAGTATTTGTTCTATGCGATCGCGGGCATGGATATGCGATCGCATAGTTCTGGAAAGTTGTGCTCTGCGATCGCGTACGGTCCTATGCGATCGCATAGTGTATGGAGAAGAGGGGTCCCAGGTCCAGCTTTTGTCCTATGCGATCGCGGAACAGGGTATGCGATCGCATAGGTATATATTGGTGAGCATTGCGATCGCATTGAGGGCTATGCGATCGCATAGAGTAGTTTGGCGAGGTCAAAATTTGTTCTATGCGATCGCAACAGGGATCATGCGATCGCATAGAGTAAAAATGTCTGGCAGTGACTTAAGTCCAGAAACATTTCAGCCACGACCCATAAATCAAAAACGCCATTGTTGAGCTCCAAGAGAGGATTTTGAAGGGGAAACGCTGGGATATCATCGGGAAATCATCGGGGGTAAGTTTCTTGACCTTAATTCGTTGGTTTATCATGAAATCCATGATTATTTCACTGAAATTGGAAGATTAAAGGTGGGTTTGAGCCCTATGCCTAAATGTTAGAAAATCTTTGATTTGAATGGGCAAACGGAGTCCGATTTCGATAAATTTTATATGCACGGACTCGTATTGAGATAAGGAACCCGAATATATAATTTTTCGTGATTTTTCGATAAGCGTACCGGAAGTCGGGTTTTGGCAACTTGTGGGTTTTGGTGTATTTTGAGTTATTTGGATTGGGAAATGCCCAATTGGCCTATTTTGATGTGATTCTATTGATTTTTATCAGATACTACACTTGTGGAGACCGACATTCGTGGCAAGAGGGTTATTGCTTAGCGGTTTTGTACCGGAATTGAGGTAAGTGGCTTGTCTAACTTCGTGTGGGGGACTTTCACCCCTAGGATATTATTGTGATACTTTAAATGCCTTGTACGCGAGGTGACGGGCATGTACATGCACTGGTTGTTGAACACATACTTTACTCAAAATGTTCAATGAGTGATATTACTGTTTTTAACTGTTAAATTCGATATTCCTACCCGGTAGTAGTTATAAAAGCATGATTAGATAGAATCTAACTGTCCAGTTGCTTAATTGACTTACTTGAGTTTTTCTTGGTAAATCGCTGGCGCTGTTCATCGGCGAAGTTATCATTAGGCATATTATACTTCTCTCTCTGTGTATTCCTTTACTTGCTGTGGTTATGGACTACGGGTTCGATTCCCGAGATCCTGAGATTATTGAAATATGGACTACGGGTTCGATTCCCGAGATCCCGAGATTATTGAAATATGGACTACGGGTTCGATTCCCGAGATCCTGAGATTATTGAAATATGGACTACGGGTTCGATTCCCGAGATCCCGAGATTATTGAAATATGGACTACGGGTTCGATTCCCGAGATCCTGAGATTATTGAAATATGGACTACGGGTTCGATTCCCGAGATCCTGAGATTATTGAAATATGGACTACGGGTTCGATTCCCGAGATCCAGAGATTATTGAAATGTGGACTACGGGTTCGATTCCCGAAATCATGAGATTATCGGTAGGGACTGCGGGTTCGATTCCCGGAGATCCTGAGTTATTGAGATATTATTGAGACATGGGTTGCGGGTTCGATTCCCGGAGACCCAGAGGTACTGAGAATGGGACTGTGGGTTCAATTCCCACCGATCCTGGATTTGTTTATTTGAATTGGTTATTTGTTATTAGCTTGATTGTAGACAGTTTCAGGTAAACATCGTAATGTTGTTATTTCGGAAATTATTGTTATTATCTGTTAAACTGTTTATTTTGTTATCATTATATTATTATTGTTTCTCAGTAGGGCCCTGACCTTCCTCGTCACTACTCCATCGAGGTTAGGCTTGGCACTTACTGAGTACCGCCGTGGTGTACTCATGCTACTCTTCTGCACACTTTTGTTGTGCAGATCCAGGTACATCAGAGCAGGCTCGTACTAGGTGATTCTGCAGCTTTCTAGGAGACTTCGAGGTATGATCTGCTACGTCCGCGGATCCGGAGGCTTCCCTTCTATTCTAGTATTACTAGTTGACATTTTTCTTTATTTCGTTGTTAGATACTCTTTACACATAGAGCCACAATTGTATTTCCCTTTTAGTCTGTGTTACCGTGGGGTTCCGGATCTTGGTAGTGTTTTATTTATTGTGTGACGGATGTATGTGCCAAGCGGCACGGATTACATATCTTTTATGTTATTTTCTGCTGTTTCTTATTTAAGTATTTATAACTTATAGATTCCGCAACGTGTTAGGCTTACCTAGTCGTGGGGACTGGGTGCCATCACGACATGTTCACGATTGGTGAACTAAGGTCGTGACAAGTTGGTATCAAAGCTCTAGGTTCATAGGATTCATGGGACACATGCCAGTTATACATATAGCGTATCGCTGATCGATACGGAGACGTACGTATTTATCTACGAGGGGCTATGTAACTGTTTAGGAAACTCTTCATTTCTTTTGGATTCCTTATTGTGCGACATTTTTGGCATCAAAAATCTAAACTACTGCTTTCTATTCTCTCACGGATGGTGAGGACACGAGCTACTCGCGATGATCAGGTACCCGCGCCCCCTGTTGCTGCCGTCAGAGGTCGGGGCCGAAGTAGAGGACGAGGACGCGCCCGAGGTGCAGCCACAGCACCCTCGCGCGCTGCCGCTGAGGTGCCACAGGTAGACCAGGTTGGAGCGCATGCACCTGGTACACCGACTACAGCTGCTACTACTCCAGCACTACAGGAGACCCTGGCTCAGTTCATGAGTATGTATACCACTTTAGCCCAGGCAGGACTGCTTCCTCTTGTTGCGGCTACATCTCAGGCCGGGGGAGGGGCCCAGACTCCCGCAGCCGTTACACCGGAGCAGCGTGTGCCAGTGGGACAAGTTCCAGATGTTTTGGTTATGCCCCCTGCTGCCCCAGCACAGCCCGGAGGTGGACCAGCTGCCTCTGAGGACGAGCAGCGTAGATTGGAGAGGTTCAAGAAATATGACCCTCCAGTGTTTAGTGGTTTGGCTTCAGATGATGCATTGGGTTTTCTAGAGGAGTGTCATCGTATTCTTCGTACTATGGGGATTGTGGAGACCGGCGGGGTTTCCTTCACTGCTTTTCAGTTTCGTGGGGCCGCTTATGATTGGTGGCGCACGTATGAGTTGGATAGTCCAGAGGAGTCTGCTTCATTGACTTGGACGCAGTTTTCAGATCTGTTTTTGAGGGAGTTTGTTCCACAGAGCCTTAGGGATTCTTGGCGCTCGGAGTTTGAGCGGTTGCGACAGGGCTCCATGTCAGTATCGGAGTATGCTATCAGTTTCACCCGTCTAGCCAGACATGCACCGGTTTTGGTAGCCACGGTTCGGGAGAGAGTGCGGAGATTTATTGAGGGCCTTGTTCCGCCTATCCGATCCAGCATGGCCAGAGAGCTTGAGACAGATATATCTTATCAGCAGGCAGTTAGCATTGCCAAGAGGATCGAGAGTATGCTCCCTAGAGAGCGGAGAGAGAGAGAGGCCGAGAGGTCTCGTGAGTCGGGCCATTTCTCTGGTGCCCGCACTTCATCAGCCGGTCGTTTTGGCAGGGGTTATTTCGGTCGACCAGTTCACTTGGCATTGCCCGCAGCCGGTAGTACTCCAGGTCTTCCAGTACCTCAGGAGCCTTATTATGCTTCCCCAGTTTCCAGTGCACCTCCTGTGCGGGGTCCTTCCAGGGGTCAGACTAGTGGGGGTGAGGGCGGTCAGTCACAGCCACCGCGTCCTCCCAGAGCTTGTTTTGAGTGCGGGGATACTCGCCATCTGGTTAGGGAGTGCCCCAGGCGTAGGATGGGAGCACCTCATCAGTCTTCGCAGCCTCAGCATGGTTCTCAGGGCTAGCAGGCTATCACTCCAGCTCCAGCTGCCACTCCACCTTCCCAGCCAGCTAGGGGCGGGGGTCAGGGTGCTAGAGGCCACCCTCGAGAGGGGGACGAGCCAAATTCTATGCTATTCCTGATCGCGCTGCGGCTGTTATGTCTGATTCTGTTATCACAGGTATTATTATGGTTAGTCACAGGGAGGCATCGGTTCTATTCGACCCTGGTTCCACTTTTTCATATGTGTCTTCTTACTTTGCTTCTCATCCGGGTGTGCCTCGGGATTCTTTGAGTGCCCCCATTTATGTTTCCACTCCGGTGGGTGATTCTTTGGCTGTGGACCGCGTATATCGGTCGTGTTTGATTACCATTAGTGATTTTGAGACCAGAGCGGATCTATTGCTGCTTGGGATGGTCGATTTTGATATTATTCTGGGCATGGACTGGTTGTCGCCCCATTATGCTATTCTTGATTGTCACGCGAAGACCGTGACGCTGGCTATGCCAGGCATTCCACGTATTGAGTGGAGTGGTACTCTAGATCACACCCCTAGCCGTGTTATTTCTTTTCTCAGAGCTCGGCGTATGGTTGAGAAGGGGTGTGCTGCTTATCTAGCCTATGTGCGGGACGTCAGTGTTGACACTCCCTCTATTGATTCTGTTCATGTGGTACGTGACTTTGCTGATGTATTTCCAGCTGATCTTCCGGGCATGCCGCCTGACAGAGACATTGACTTTGCTATTGACTTGTTGCCGGGCACTCAGCCCATTTCTATTCCACCGTACCGTATGGCTCCTCCTGAGTTGAAGGAGTTGAAGGATCAATTACAGGAGTTATTGGGCAAGGGTTTTATTCGACCCAGTGTTTCGCCTTGGGGTGCTCCTATATTATTTGTGAAGAAAAAGGACGGTTCTATGCGTATGTGTATTGACTATCGTCAGCTGAACAAGGTTACAGTGAAGAACCGGTATCCTTTGCCCCATATTGATGATTTATTTGACCAGCTACAGGGTGCACAGGTGTTTTCAAAGATTGATTTGCGCTCTGGGTATCACCAGCTGAAGATTCAGGAGCCAGATATCCCGAAGACTGCCTTCAGGACCCGGTATGGTCACTATGAGTTCCTCGTAATGTCTTTTGGGTTGACTAATGCCCCAGCAGCATTTATGCATTTGATGCACAGTGTGTTCAGGCCTTATCTGGACTCGTTCGTGATTGTCTTCATTGATGATATTCTAGTATATTCCCGGAGCCGGGAAGAGCACGAGCAGCATTTGAGAATAGTGCTTCAGATCCTGAGGGAGAAGCAGCTTTATGCCAAGTTCTCTAAATGTGAATTCTGGTTGAGTTCGGTGGCATTTTTGGGCCACGTGGTATCGAGTGATGGTATTCGAGTAGATCCGAGGAAGGTGGAGGCCGTGCAGAGTTGGCCCAGACCCTCCTCCGCTACTGAGATTCGCAGTTTCCTTGGTTTGGCGGGCTATTACCGTCGTTTCGTAGAGGGTTCTCTTCGATTGCAGCACCTATGACTAGATTGACCCAAAAGGGTGCCCCTTTTCAGTGGACAGATGAGTGTGAGGCGAGCTTTCAGAAGCTCAAGACGGCTTTGACTTCGGCCCCTATATTGGTGTTGCCTACAGGTTCGGGGTCCTATACTGTATATTGTGATGCCTCACGAGTTGGACTCGGTGCGGTATTGATGCAGGACGGTAGGGTGATTGCCTACGCGTCGAGACAGCTGAAAGTGCATGAGAAGAATTACCATGTTCATGATTTGGAGCTAGTTGCCATTGTTCACGCCTTGAAAATTTGGCGTCATTATTTATATGGGGTTCCTTGTGAGATCTACACCGATCACCGGAGCTTGCAGCACTTGCTTAAGCAGAAGGACCTGAATATGCATTCAGAGGAGATCGTTGGAGCTACTGAAGGACTATGATATTACTATTCTCTATCATCCGGGCAAGGCTAATGTGGTTGCCGATGCCTTGAGTCGTCGGGCGAAGAGTTTGGGGTTTGGCATATCTACCAGCTTCGGAGAGACCTATGGCGATGGATGTTCAGGCTTTAGCCAGATAGTTTGTTAGGTTGGATCTTTCGGAGCCCAGCCGGGTTCTAGCTTGTATGGTTTCTCGGTCTTCTCTATTTGACCGCATCAGGGAGCGTCAGTTCGACGACCCACATTTGCTTGTCCTTCGGGATAGAGTTCGGCGTGGTGATGCTCGAGATGTTACCATCGGGGATGATGGAGTCATGAGGATGCGGGGGCGTATCTGTGTGCCCAATGTAGATGATCTTCGAGAGCTGATTCTAGAAGAGGCCCATAGTTCGCGGTATTCCATCCATCCGGGTGCCGCGAAGATGTATCAGGACTTGAAACAGCATTACCGGTGGAGGCGGATGAAGAGGGATATAGTTGATTATGTTTCTAGATGCCTCAACTGCCAGCAGGTGAAGTATGAGCATCAGCGTCCGGGTGGATTGATGCAGCGGATTGAGATTCCAGAGTGGAAATGGGAGCGCATCACCATGGACTTTGTATCTGGGCTTCCACGGACTGTTAGGAAGTTTTATTCCATTTGGGTTATTGTGGATCGGCTGACCAAGTCCGCCCATTTTATACCGGTGAGCACTACTTATTCATCGGAGCGACTAGCGGAGATCTATATCAAGGAGATAGTTCGGCTGCATGGTATTCCAGTTTCCATCATTTCAGATAGAGGCACTCAGTTCACTTCACAGTTCTGGAGAGCCGTACAGCAGGAGTTAGGTACTCGGGTGGAGCTGAGCACGGCATTTCACCCCCAGACTGATGGACAGTCCGAGCGCACTATTCAGATTTTGGAGGATATGCTCCGTGCGTGCGTGATTGAGTTTGGAGGTTCATGGGATCACTTCTTTCCACTGGCGGAGTTTGCTTATAACAACAGCTACCAGTCTAGTATTCGGATGGCACCGTACGAGGCCCTATATGGTAGGAGGTGCAGGTCTCCCGTGGGTTGGTTTGAGCCGGGCGAGGCCAGGTTGCTAGGTACTGATATGGTTCAGGAGGCTATGGACAAGGTCAAGGTGATTCAGGACAGACTTCGTGCAGCCCAGTCTAGAGAGAAGAGTTATGCGGACAAGAAGGTTCGCGATGTGGCTTTTATGGTTGGTGAGCGGGTTCTGCTTCGAGTCTCGCCCATGAAGGGCGTTATGAGGTTTGGAAAGAAAGGAAAGGCTGAGTCCTAGATTTATTGGCCCTTTTGAGATTTTGAGGCGTGTTGGGGAGGTTGCTTATGAGTTGGCCTTACCTCCCAGCCTAGCCGGAGTTCACCCCGTATTTCATGTCTCCATGCTCCGGAGATACCATGGTGACCCGTCGCACGTGTTGGATTTCACATCCGTTCAGCTAGACAAGGATCTGTCTTATGTTGAGGAGCCAGTAGCCATTCTAGACAGGCAAGTCAGAAAGCTAAGGTCAAAGAACATCGCTTCGGTAAAGGTTCAGTGGCGGGGCCGGCCGGTCGAGGAGGCGACTTGGGAGACCGAGCAGGATATGCGCAGCCAGTACCCTCATCTTTTCACTACTCCGGGTATGTTTTCTATGCTCGTTCGAGGACGAACGAATCTTTAAGTGTGGGAAGATGTAACGACCCGACCGGTCGTTTTAGAAAATTACGCCCCAATCCCTAATTTAACTGTTCCCCTAAGTTCATTTCTGCTATTGTGGGTTGCCGGGAGAGTCGGTTTCGAAAATTTGAGCATTTTGGGACACTTAGTCCCTAAATAAGAGCTTTGAAGCTAGAAAACTGTCCGTAGCCGGAACAGTGTTAAGACGATCTCGGAACGGAAATCCGATGGTTCCATTAGCTCCGTTAGGTGATTTCGGGGTTAGGAGAGCGTTCGGAATGTATTTTGGAGGTCCGTAGCTCAATTAGGCATGAAATGCCGAAGGTTGAAATTTTGGCGAATCCGAACGGTAGGTGAGATGTTGATCCGGTGGTCGGAATGGAATTCCGACAATTTCTGTAGCTTTGTTATGTGATTTTGGATATGTCCGCAAATTTTCAGGTCATTCGGACGTCGTTTGGTCGGGTTTTAGATCGAATGTGCAATTCGGAAAGTTTTAAGAAATTTAGGCTTGAATTCGATGTGAATTATGGGTTTTGATGTTGTTAGACGTGTTTTGATGATTAGAATAAGTTCGTATCATGTTTTGGAATAGGTTGGTGGTTTTCGTTGGGATCCGGGGGTCTCGGGATGAATCCGGGGGTCCAATCGGGCTAATTCATGCATTTTGGAAATGCTGATAACTGCTGGTGTGTGCTGCAGACGAATGCTCTATGCGATCGCAATGGGCTAATGCGATCGCATAGAAGGTTTTGGAGAGGCCAAGTATTTGTTCTATGCGATTGCGGGCATGGATATGCGATCGCATAGTTCTGGAAAGTTGTGCTCTGCGATCGCGTACGGTCCTATGCGATCGCATAGTGTATGGAGAAGAGGGGTCCCAGGTCCAGCTTTTGTCCTATGCGATCGCGGAACAGGGTATGCGATCGCATAGGTATATATTGGTGAGCATTGCGATCGCATTGAGGGCTATGCAATCGCATAGAGTAGTTTGGCGAGGGTCAAAATTTGTTCTATGCGATCGCAACAGGGGATCATGCGATCGCATAGAGTAAAAATGTCTGGCGGTGACTTAAGTCCAGAAACATTTCAGCCGCGACCCATAAATCAAAAACGCCATTGTTGAGCTCCAAGAGAGGATTTTGAAGGGGAAACGCTGGGATATCATCGGGAAATCATCGGGGGTAAGTTTCTTGACCTTAATTCGTTGGTTTATCATGAAATCCATGATTATTTCACCGAAATTGGAAGATTAAAGGTGGGTTTGAGCCCTAGGCCTAAATGTTAGAAAATCTTTGATTTGAATGGGCAAACGGAGTCCGATTTCGATAAATTTTATATGCACGGACTCGTATTGAGATAAGGAACCCGAATATATAATTTTCGTGATTTTTCGATAAGCGTACCGGAAGTCGGGTTTTGGCAACTTGTGGGTTTTGGTGTATTTTGAGTTATTTGGATTGGGAAATGCCCAATTGGCCTATTTTGATGTGATTCTATTGATTTTTATCAGATACTACACTTGTGGAGACCGACATTCGTGGCAAGAGGGTTATTGCTTAGCGGTTTTGTACCGGAATTGAGGTAAGTGGCTTGTCTAACTTCGTGTGGGGGACTTTCACCCCTAGGATATTATTGTGATACTTTAAATGCCTTGTACGCGAGGTGACGGGCGTGTACATGCGCTGGTTGTTGAACACATACTTTACTCAAAATGTTCAATGAGTGATATTACTGTTTTTAACTGTTAAATTCGATATTCCTACCCGATAGTAGTTATAAAAGCATGATTAGATAGAATCTAACTGTCCAGTTGCTTAATTGACTTACTTGAGTTTTTCTTGGTAAATCGCTGGCGCTGTTCATCGGCGAAGTTATCATTAGGCATATTATACTTCTCTCTGTGTATTCCTTTACTTGCTGTGGTTATGGACTACGGGTTCGATTCCCGAGATCCTGAGATTATTGAAATATGGACTACGGGTTCGATTCCCGAGATCCTGAGATTATTGAAATATGGACTACGGGTTCGATTCCCGAGATCCTGAGATTATTGAAATATGGACTACGGGTTCGATTCCCGAGATCCTGAGATTATTGAAATATGGACTACGGGTTCGATTCCCGAGATCCTGAGATTATTGAAATATGGACTACGGGTTCGATTCCCGAGATCCTAAGATTATTGAAATATGGACTACGGGTTCGATTCCCGAGATCCCGAGATTATTGAAATATGGACTACGGGTTCGGTTCCCGAGATCCTGAGATTATTGAAATGTGGACTACGGGTTCGATTCCCGAAATCATGAGATTATTGGTAGGGACTGCGGGTTCGATTCCCGGAGATCCTGAGTTATTGAGATATTATTGAGACATGGGTTGCGGGTTCGATTCCCGGAGACCCAGAGGTACTGAGAATGGGACTGTGGGTTCAATTCCCACCGATCCTGGATTTGTTTATTTGAGTTGGTTATTTGTTATTAGCTTGATTGTAGACAGTTTCAGTAAACATCGTAATGTTGTTATTTCGGATTTATTATTATTTGAGCTGCTTATTATTGTTATTGTCTTTTTGTTATTGTTCTCTCAGTAGGGCCACGACCTTCCTCGTCACTACTCCATCGAGGTTAGGCTTGGCACTTACTGAGTACCGCCGTGGTGTACTCATGCTACTCTTCTGCACACTTTTGATGTGCAGATCCAGGTACATCAGAGCAGGCTCGTACTAGGTGATTCTGCAGCTTTCTGGGAGACTTCGAGGTATGATCTGCTACGTCCGCGAATCCGGAGGCTTCCCTTCTATTCTAGTATTACTAGTTGACATTTTTCTTCATTTCGTTGTTAGATACTCTTTACACATAGAGCCATATTTGTATTTCTCTTTTAGTCTGTGTTACCGTGGGGTTCCGGATCTTGGTAGTGTTTTATTTATTGTGTGACGGATGTATGTGCCAAGCGGCACGGATTACATATCTTTTATGTTATTTTCCGTTGTTTCTTATTTAAGTATTTATAACTTATAGATTCCGCAACGTGTTAGGCTTACCTAGTCGTGGGGACTAGGTGCCATCACGACATGTTCACAATTGGTGAACTAGGGTCGTGACATTATCCCCGGTCAAAAAACCGAGGATCTCCCAGTCAGAAAACTGCGGAGCCATTTACTTTTACCCCAGCCAAAAAATCGAGGATCTGACGGCCAAAAAACCGTTAGAAATTGCTTGAATTCCGGCCACAAAGCCGTTGAAACTTTTATCCCCGGTCAGAAAACCGAGAATCTCCCTGTCAGAAAACTGCGGAGCCATTTACTTTAACCCCGGCCAAAAAACCGAGGATCTGACGGCCAAAAAACCGTTAGATTTTATTTGAATTCCGGCCAGAAAGCCGTGGAACTTTTATCCCCGGTCAGAAAACAGAGGATCTCCCAGTCAGAAAACTGCGGAGCCATTTACTTTAACCCCAGCCAAAAAATCGAGGATCTGACGGCCAAAAAACCGTTAGACATTGCTTGAATTCCGGCCAGAAAGCCGTGAAACTTTTATCCGCGGTCAGAAAACCGAGGATCTCCCAGTCAGAAAACTGCGGAGCCATTTACTTTTACCCCGGCCAAAAAACCGAGGATCTGACGGCCAAAAAACCGTTAGACATTGCTTGAATTCCGGCCAGAAAGCCGTTGAAACTTTTATCCCCGGTCAGAACCGAGGATCTCCCAGTCAGAAAACTGCGGAGCCATTTATTTTAACCCCAGCCAAAAAACCGAGGATCTGACGGCCAAAAAACTGTTAGATATTGTTTGAATTCCGGCCAGAAAGCCGTGGAACTTTTGTCCCCGGTCAGAAAACCGAGGATCTCCCAGTCAGAAAACTGCGGAGCCATTTACTTTAACCCCGGCCAAAAAACCGAGGATCTGACGGCCAAAAAATGTTAGACATTATTTGAATTCCGGCCAGAAAGCCGTGAAACTTTTATCCCTGGTCAGAAAACCAAGGATCTCCCAGTCAGAAAATTGCGGAGCCATTTATGTTAACCCCGGCCAAAAAACCGAGGGTCCGGCGGCCAAAAACCGTTAGACATTGTTTGAATTCCGGCCAGAAAGACGTGGAACATTTATCCCCGGTCAGAAAACCGAGGATCTCCCAGTCAGAAAACTGCGGAGCCATTTACTTTTACCCCGGCCAAAAAACCGAGGATCCGACGGCCAAAAAACCGTTAGATATTGTTTGAATTCCGGCCAAAAAGCTGTGAAATTTTTATCCCCGGTCAGAAAACCGAGGATCCCCAGTCAGAAAACTGCGGAGCCATTTACTTTAACCCGGCCAAAAAACCGAGGATCCGACGGCCAAAAAATCGTTAGACATTGCTTGAATTCCGGCCGGAAAGTTGTGAAACTTTTATTCCGGTCGGAAAACCAAGGATCTCCCGATCGAAAACTGCGGAGCCATTTACTTTTACCCGGCCAAAAAACCGAGGATCCGACGGCCAAAAAACCGTTAGATATTGTTTGAATTCCGGCCGAAAGCCGTGAAACTTTTATCCCGGTCGAAAACCGAGGATCTCCTAGTCGAAAACTGCGGAGCCATTTACTTTAACCCGACCAAAAAGCCGAGGATCCGACGGCAAAAAAACCGTTAGACATTGCTTGAATTCGGCCGGAAAGCCTTGAAACTTTTATCCCGGTCGGAAACCGAGGATCTCCCTAGTCGAAAACTGCGGAGCCATTTACTTTAACCCGACCAAAAACCGAGGGTCCGGCGGCCAAAAACCGTTAGACATTGTTTGAATTCCGGCCGAAAGCCGTGAAACTTTTATCCCCGATCGGAAAACCAGGATCTCCCAGTCAGAAAACTGCGGAGCCATTTACTTTAACCCGGCCAAAAAACCGAGGATCTGACGGCCAAAAAACCGTTAGATATTGTTTGAATTCCGGCCAGAAAGCCGTGAAACTTTTATCCCCGGTTAGAAAACCGAGGATCTCCCAATCAAAAAACTACGGAGCCATTTATGTTAACCCCGGCCAAAAAACCGAGGGTCTGGCGGCCAAAAAACCGTTAGACATTGTTTGAATTCCGGCCAGAAAGCCGTGAAACTTTTATCCCCGGTCAGAAAACCGAGGATCTCCCAGTTAGAAAACTGCGGAGCCATTTGTTTTAACCCCGGCCAAAAAACCGAGGTTCTAGCGGCCAAAAACCGTTAGACATTGTTTGAATTCCGGCCAGAAAGCCGTGAAACTCTTTTACAAAATCCCGGCCAGAAAGCCGTGGAACGTTTGTTTGTGAAACCATGATTTTCTTACTCAATACCAAAGAGTCTTTTTAATCACTTTTTGTGTCACAACTAACTCACGAAATTTTCCTAGCAAAACTGGGGCAGAAAAATTTCGTTCGTTTGTTTGTTTTGTTGTCTAAATAGGTTTGACCTCGGGATGCAAGGATCGAGATAACCTACAAATGGGACATCAATCCAGAGTGAAGGAAAGAAGAAAAGAACCAAAAGAAAAGATTTCAAACGTTGGAGTAAACAAAGGCGCGGATTGCTCAGAAGATGATTGAAGTAACAAACTCCGCTAACTCCGTTTCACTCAATGTCACAGAAATAAACAAGCACGTACAGCTTGTTGAGCATCAAGATTCAGATCGAGGTCTACAGCAAATCAGCTAAGATTCAAGATCAAGTTTTCAAGAGAATCATAGATAGGAATCTTGTAACTCATAGTTTGATAGCATAGCTAGTTCAGTTTTAATTTCCTTTTGGTGTAATAAGGAGGTCAGTGAGCAGTAAGCAGCAACAGCAGCAACGATAGCAACAGTAACAGCAAAGTGTCAGTTCAAGGTAGTCCCAGCTACCAAATCTTCCCGAACTACATTGACCTGATTCCTGTTTAGCCCAGGATATGTTGGAAGCCTTCCGAAGCAAAGGTTCGGTCAAACTTTTCCAAAAAAAAATGCTTCATACGGAGTGCTCAGACGGGCAAAAATCGCTCGTATCCGCTCACTTATCTTCGCACGAAAACTCTTCATGTTTCCGCGCAAAGAGGGGCAGTTGTGAGCACGTGATTTTTGTCTCACACGAATTACTCCTAAAAAATTAAAATAAAATACTTCTGTGGTGTTTGCAATTTTTGTGGATTTTATGTTAATTTTCTCTTATTGTTTGCGTTTGCGTGTCCGTGTTCAAATAAATAAAAAATACAAAAATATGTTGCATTTGTATATGAAATTCAAGTTTGCGATTAAGAGTAATTAAGTTTGTTTTACGAAAATAATAAAAAAAAATAATAACAAAAATATGTATCTTCTGCATTTTGTCATTTAGTGTCCAATTGTGTGATTTTATTTTGGTACTTTGATTGTGTGTGCGATAGTTATTATTGAGAATTAATTTGTATTTGTAAAGATAATTTTTGGTTTTTAATTTAATCTAGTATTTTTTATTCTTAAATTAGGAGTTAAAAAGGATAAGAAAAGAAATAAAAGTGGAATCCGGACCAGGCCCTAAACTCTACCAGCCCAAAACCAAAACCCCCCTCACCCAGTCCAATTAACCCCATCTGCCTCTAAATGATCTGGACCGTCATTTGCAATGATCCAACGAATCAGGATTAAGAGCCCAAATTATATACCTGATTCATATAACCCGGTCCATCTACCCACAGGGGAATGATCACGACCGTTGAATCTTATGATCCAACGGTCGAGATTGAAAGGATAATTTTAATACTCCCAAAAGAGCCGATCACCCATTCCAAGCCCAAACCCTTTTTATCGTCTCTCTATGAAGCGAAGAGATGCCACCGTTAACCGCCGCCCATCGCCTGCTGGAAATCGCCTCGCGGCGGTTCCGGTAGGCCAAACGCTCCCATTTTTACACCACAACACCCCCATAACCTCCTCATTCCAGTCCTGAGTTTAGTTTCTTTCGAGTTACACCTCAATGCTTCGAATATTGAATCAAAGAACGGCCGTCAAACTTCGCCGCTCCCGTTTACCCCCAAACTCATCCCAAACATTCCCCTAGCCTCGCTCATACCCAAACCACCTTTGGTTTTGTTCGAATCCAACCCAAAAGCCCCGAGCCCCAAATCGACCCTCATGAACCCTAGAATTCAAGAATTGGGCATTTCGTCCAAGTTAACAGAAATTGAAGTTAATGGACTTTAATTGAAGTGTTTTCGCTTGAAAACATTTCAATTAAAGTCCGTTTAACTTCAAAATGCCAAACGCAAATCCATTTGAGCCAAGTCTGTTCGATTTCGGATTTCTCTGCTCGAGGTATTTCACTTCTTTTTCTGTTTTCATTTTATGGTCGTGATCATTGTTTGTTTTAGTCGTTCCTGTGTTCAGTTTTGTGTTTAATTTAATTTTCGTTCTCTTCTCCTCCGTATCAAGACCTTTTTATTTGGTTGATTTGTATGTTGCGGATTGTTGTTAGAATGCATATTCGTCTCGATTAATATCGTCGAATGATTGTGTTTTGCATTTTTGTTTGTTTGGCCGAGAATTGTTTGAATCACTGTTGTTGCAATTGATTGTTATTGATACGTGTTGTAATCGACTAATCGAATGTCGTTGCGTAGTTTCGCATAAGTCTGTTGATTAGAACAATGTGGCAGTGAACTTGAATTTGTTTGACTGAAAATTTGTTTTGATTTGTTAGCTTTAATCTCAGTGATCCTGTGTGAGTTTATGTTTTATTAGAATTTTGATTTAAACATAATCGAATTGGTTATAGCTGATTTTGAAAGAGAGTGGAAGGCGATTAGTGTTAGAACAGTGTTGGCAGTGAATTTGAATTGGCTTGATTGGAAATTTGCCTAGGTTTGATAGTTTTAAACTAGAATTTGAACTTTTCAAACCAAATGGAGGCCATGTGATAATCAGGCATGCTTGATCCAACCTTTACTTTTGATTTAGTTTAAGTTTTATAAGGAAAAGGGGTTGTCTATTAGTTTGAATCACAGCTTGTCTAAGCTTTAAACCAAAATCATTGGAGTTTTAAATTGGAGTTGTGTACTGCACATGGGAAGTTGAATGGAATCTGCAAAGGGCAGTAGGCTTTTCCATTGCATTTTAAACTTTAGAGTTTTTAAATGAAAAATCAAGCTTAAAACATTGTTTGAGTGAGCTGGACAGATTTAGAATTGATTAAAAAAAGGGGTTGCTGGATCTGTTGATGATCTATAAAGGAGAACAGATTCATACACAGAGACATACTCTCAGGACACTTACACAGGGAATCACTGGCAGAAACACATTCAGAACAGATAGAAAAACAGAGAGGGAACTCACTGGAATACATAGACTCACATTGAGAACACAGAGAAACACTGGAAAACAGAGAAAAACACATACATACACTCACACACAGATAAACACTGGAATACAGAGAGCTTAGGAAAAGAAAAAGACTATTCCATTGTCCTTTGATTGCAGGCTGTGTTCTTTTCCAGTTTGACGGGTTGGATAGAACCTCTATAAGCCTTCTCTGTTTCTTTTCTCTCACCTGCGTGTTCAGTCTGTCTAAAGGTTGTTGTCTTACTTGAGTCCTCTGTTAGTTTGTTGCTGGCTTTTCTGGAAACTGCAGTTGATCTTTGGGTTGAGTTACACTTCTGGGATCTTAGTTTGTTCCCTAGATTACGTGTTACCATTTCATAGTGGTTAGTGTTGGCTGGGATCTGTTGCTGCTGTTGTTTGATGTGGCTTGCCGAGAATTGCTACTGATTTCTTTCCTCCATTTTTCGTGCTTTTCGAATTCTAGGTATTCTTCCAACTTCCATTGATGTATGAAGGAATGACTCAAGGTGTAGTGCTTAATTGAAGAAATAAAACCTGTATTCTGTTAATTTGTTGTTTATTGTCAAATATGAGATGTACGGTAGTGATAGATTGGTGTAAATGCTAGACTACATTAATGGATGGACTGGATGGATTGAACTGATTTGGATTGTATAAATGGCTATGCTCCAGATCTATATGATTACTGTGAGGAGAGCGTTAGTGTTAATTAGTTTCATTATAGGTTGATAGATGATTTATGCATTAAGAATTCCAGGGTCATCGATGTTAACTTGAATCCACTCAGAGTTTTGTATTTTTAGGTCGTTGGATAAGAATCTGTAATTGATGTCGAATAGGTGTTTTAAATCATAACTAAGCAGGGTATAAGATTGAATTGGACGTTGAAGTTTTGAAATAAAATAGAGAAGTTGTTGATTAATATTTGTTGTTATTTTCCGTTTTATTAGTTTTGTCAAATTGTAGCTAGTTCTATATTTTGAAGAATAAATTTGTCATTTAGTCGGCTTGTGAGGGAACACCTTTGTACTAATATAGAATAGCATTTTAAGCATGTAACTAATTAGGACTTTTTTTTTCTTTTCTTTAAAGATAAACTAAAAAAATGTAGTCACTTCAGGATTATCCTTTTAAATAAAAAATGTTACGAGAATTGCTAAATAAAAAATAAAATCGCGGGGCCCCTCAATAAGAATGTTCATTTTTCTTAAACAAAAATCAAATGCGGTAAATGATTTAAAATTGCATTATAGTAGTGAACATGTTTTAAAGGTCAGATATTTAGCCATTAAAACAATTTAAGCGACCGTGCTAGAACCACGGGATCCGGGGGTGCCTAACACCTTCCCTCGGGTCAACAGAATTCCTTACTTAGAATTTCTGGTTCACAGACTTCATTTGGAAAGTCAAAAATTTCCTCGATTCGGGATTTAAATAAATCGGTGACTTGGGACACCTTAAATTATTCCAAGTGGCGACTCTGAAATAAATAGAATAATCCCGTTTCGAATATTGTCACTTAAATTGGAAAAACTCCCTTACGCATCTGCCCTCCGGGGTAGTGGGCACGCCAAAAGGAGGTGTGACAGCTCTGGCGACTCTGCTGGGGACACAAACCCAGAACTACTGGTTCAGGGTTTAAGAATTCGAGCTTTGAATAATAGAATGGGCCAGCCAGGCCTGGGGTTCGCAGAAGCGACAAAGTGTCGCGGAAGCGGTTCCGCAGAAGCAAAAATCGCAAGGGATTTAATTATGCCAGAAGTTAGAAATTTCAGAAACATTCCAAACATTTGAGGGCTCGACTTAAGGTGCAAATTGGGCGATTTTGAAGGAGAATTCGAGGGGTTTCTTCAAGTAATCAACTATGGACTCATCTTATGATTAGTATTGATAATATTATGCAATTATATCATGAAAATGGAGGAATTTGGGGTAAATTATGGAGGGTTTACCCCTAGGCTTGAACTTTAGAAAATCAAGGTTTTGAATAGGCAAATGGAGTCCAAATTTGGTAAAATCTTATATGCTTAGACTCATATTGAGGTAAGGGTTCCGAATATGTAACTTCCGTGATTTTTCGATAAGCGTACCGAAAGTCGAGTTTTGGCAACTTGTGGGTTTTGGTGTATTTTAAGTTGTTTTGATCGGGTAATGCCCAATTGGCCTATTTTGATGTGATTCTATTGATTTCTTCAGATACTACACCGGTGGAGTCCGACATTCGCGGCAAGAGGGTTGTCTCTTAGCGGTTTTGTACCGGAGTCGAGGTAAGTGGCTTTTCTAACCTCGTGTGGGGGAACTTTCACCCCTAGGATATTATGTGATAGTTTAAATGCCTTGTACGCGAGGTGACGGGCGTGTACATGCGCTGGTTGTGAACACATACTTTACTTAAAATGCCCAATTAGTGATATCCTTGCTCTTAGCTGATTAATTCGATATTCTTACCCGGTTGTAGTTAGAAAAGCATGATTAGGTAGTATTTAACTGTCTAGTTGCCTAATTGTCTTACTTGAGCTTCTTGATAATTGTTGGCACTATTTTTTTTTGTGAAGTTGTAGTTAAGCATATTATATTCTCTCTGTTTAATCCTTTATTTGTTGTGTTAATGGACTGCGAGTTCAATTCTCGGAGATCCCAGGGCTGTGGGTTCGATTCCCAGAGACCCGGAGTGATATTGTGGTGGACTGCGTGTTCGATTTCCAGAGATCCTGAGTTATTGAGATATGGACTGCGGGTTCGATTCCCGAAGATCCTGAGTTATTGAGATATGGACTGCGGGTTCGATTCCCGGAGATCCTGAGTTATTGAGATACTGACTGCGGGTTCGATACCCGGAGATCCTGAGCTATTGTTATATTATTGAGATGTGGACTGCGGGTTTGATTCCCGGAGATCCTGAGATTTACTAAGACATAGGCTGCGGGTTCGATTCCCGGAGACTCAGGGGTACTGTTAATAGGACTGTGGGTTCAATTCCCACAGGTCCTGGACTTGTTATTTGAGTTTTGTTACTTGTTGTTAGCTTAATTGTAGACAGTTGTAGCAATCTCTTCATTGTTGTTATTTCAGAATTATTATCCTTTAAACTGCTTATTATTGTTACTATCATTTTTGTTATTACTTCCTCTCAGTAGGGCCCTGACCTTCCTCGTCACTACTCCATGGAGGTTAGGCTTGGAACTTACTGAGTTCCGCCATGGTGTACTCATGCTACTCTTCTGCACACTTTTGTTGTGCAGATCCAGGTACATTAGGTTAGGCTCATACTAGGTGATTCCGCAGCTTTTTGGGAGACATCGAGGTATGATCTGCTACGTCCGCGGATCCGGAGGCTTTCTTTCTATTCTGATAGTATTAGCTGACATTTATCCTTTATTTCGTTGTTAGATACTCTTTACACATAGAGCCACAGTTGTATATTGTCTTTTAGTCTGTGTTACCCATGGGATTCCGGGTCTTGGTGGTGTTATATATAGTGTGTTCTTGACGGGTGTATGTGCCAAGTGGCACGGATTACATTTCATTTATATTATTCCACTATTATCTTAACTTTAATGTTCATAACTTGTATATTCCGTAACGTGTTAGGCTTACCTAGTCGTGGGGACTGGGTGCCATCACGACATGTTCACGATTAGTGAACTAGGGTCGTGACAAGTTGGTATCAGAGCTCTAGGTTCATAGGAGTCACAGGACACAGACCGGTTACTTAGAGTCCCGCTGATCGATACGGAGACGTTTGTATTTATCTACGAGGGGCTACGTAACTGTTTAGGAAACTCTTCATTTCTTTTGGATTCCTTGTCGTGCGACATTTTTGGCACCAAATCTAAACTATTGCTTTCTATTCTCTCATAGATGGTGAGGACACGTGCTACTCGTGACGATCAGGTATCCGCGCCCCTTGTTACCACCGTCAGAGGCTGGGGCCGAGGTAGAGGATGAGGACGCGCCCGAGGTGCAGCCACAGCACCCACGCGCGCTGCCGCTGAGGTGCCACAGGTAGACCAGGTTGGAGCGCAGGCACCTGGTACACCGACTACAGCTGCCACTACTCCAGCACTCCAGGAGACCCTGGCCCAGTTCATGAGTATGTATACCACTTTAGCTCAGGCAGGACTGCTTCCTCTCGCTGCAGCTACATCCCAGGCCGGGGGAGGGGCCCAGACTCCTGCGGCCGTTACACCTGAGCAGCGTGTGCCAGTGGGACAGGTTCCAGAGATTATAGTTATGCCTCCTGCTGCCCCAGCACAGCTCGGAGGTGAGTCAGCTGCCTCTGAGGACGAGCAGCGTAGATTGGAGAGGTTCAAGAAATATGACCCTCCAGTGTTCAGTGGGTTGGCTTCAGATGATGCATTGGGTTTTCTGGAGAAGTGTCATCGTATTCTTTGTACTATGGGGATTGTGGAGACCATCGGGGTTTCCTTTACTGCTTTTCAGTTTCGTGGGGCTACTTACGATTGTTGGCGCACGTATGAGTTGGATAGTCTAGAGGAGTCTGCTTCATTGACCTGGACTCAGTTTTCAGATCTGTTTTTGAGGGAGTTTGTTCCCCAGAGCCTTAGGGATTCTTGGCGCTCGGAGTTTGAGCGGTTGCGACAGGGCTCCATGTCAGTATCGGAGTATGCTATCAGTTTCACCCGTCTCACCAGGCATGCACCAGCTTTGGTGGCCACGGTCCGGGAGAGGGTGCGGAGATTTATTGAGGGCCTGATTCCGCCGATCTGATACAGCATGGCCAGAGAGATAGAGACATATATATCTTATCAGCAGGCCATGAGCATTGCCGGGAGGATTGAGAGTATGCTCCCTAGAGAGCGGGGAGAGAGAGTGGCTAAGAGGTCTCATGAGTCGGGCCATTTCTCTAGTGCCCACACTTCAGCAGCCGGTCGTTTTGGCAGGGGTTATTCCGGCTGACAAGTTCACTCAGCATTGCCAGCAGCCGGTAGTACTCCAGCTCTTCTAGCACCTCGGGAGCCTTATTATGCTCCCCCAGTTTCCAGTGCACCTCCTGTGCGGGGTACTTCCAAGGGCAAGACTAGTAGGGGTGAGGCCGGTCAGTAACACAGCCACCGCATCCTCCCAGAGCTTGTTTTGAGTGCGGGGATACTCGCCATCTGGTTAGGGAGTGTCCAGGCATAGGAGAGGAGCCCCTCATCAGTCATCACAGCATCAGCGTGGTTCTCAGTGCCAGCAGGCTATCATTCCAGCTCCAGCTACCACTCCACCTACCCAGCCAGCCAGGAGCGGGGGTCAGGGTGCTAGAGGCCGCCCTCGAGAAGGGGGACAGGCCAGATTCTATGCTATTCCCTATCACGCTGCGGTTGTTGCATCTAATTCTGTTATCACATGTATTATTCTGGTTAGTCACCGGGAGGCATCGGTTCTATTCGACCCTGGTTCCACTTTTTCATATATGTCTTCTTACTTTGCTTCTCATCTGGGTGTGCCTCGGGATTCTTTGAGTGCCCCCATTTATGTTTCCACTCCGGTGGGTGATTCTTTGGCTATGGACCGTGTATATCGGTCGTGTTTGGTTACCATTTGTGGTTTTGAGACCAGAGCGGATCTATTGTTGCTCGGGATGGTCGATTTCGATATTATTCTGGCATGGACTGGTTGTCGCCCCATTATGCTATTCTTGATTGTCACGCCAAGACCGTGACGCTGGCTATGCCAGGCATTCCAAGTATTGAGTGGAGTGGTACTTTAGATCACACCCCTAGCCGTGTTATTTCTTTTCTTAGAGCTCAGCGTATGGTTGAGAAGGGGTGTGCTGCTTACCTAGCCTATGTGCGGGATGTCAGTATTGACACTCCCTCTATTGATTATGTTCCTGTGGTACATGACTTTGCTAATGTATTTCCAGCTGATCTCCCGGGCATGCCACCCGACAGAGATATTGATTTTGCTATTGACTTGTTGCCGGGCACTCAGCCCATTTCTATTCCACCGTACCGTATGGCTCCTCCTGAGTTGAAGGAGTTAAAGGATCAGTTATAGGAGTTGTTGGGCAAGGGTTTCATTCGACCTAGTGTTTCGCCTTAGGGTGCTCCTGTATTGTTTGTGAAGAAAAAGGACGGTTCTATGCTATGTGTATCGACTATCGTCAGTTGAACAAGGTTACAGTAAAGAAACGGTATCCTTTGCCCCGTATTGATGATTTATTTGACCAGCTACAGGGTGCACAAGTGTTTTCTAAGATTGATTTGCGCTCCGGGTATCACCAGCTGAAGATTCGGGAGCCAGATATCCCGAAGACTGCCTTCAGGACTCGGTATGGCCACTATGAGTTCCTCGTGATGTCTTTTGGGCTGACAAATGCCCCAGCAGCCTTTATGCATTTGATGCACAGTGTGTTCAGGCCGTATCTGGACTCGTTCATGATTGTTTTCATTGATGATATTCTAGTATATTCCCGGAGTTGGGAAGAGCACGAGCATCATTTGAGGATTGTACTTCAGATTCTGAGGGAGAAGCAGCTATATGCCAAGTTCTCTAAATGTGAATTATGGTTAAGTTCAGTGGAATTTTTGGGCTACGTGGTGTCGAGTGATGGTATTCGAGTAGATCTGAGGAAGGTGGAGGCCGTGCAGAGTTGGCCCAGACCCTCCTCCGCTACTGAGATTCGCAGTTTCCTTGGTTTGGCGGGCTATTACCGTCGTTTCGTAGAGGGGTTCTCTTCGATTGCGGCACCTATGACTAGATTGACCCAAAAGGGTGCCCCTTTTCAGTGGACAGACGAGTGTGAGGCGAGCTTTCAGAAGCTCAAGACAGCTTTGACTTTGGCCCCTATATTGATGTTGCCTACAGGTTCGGAGTCCTATACTGTATATTGTGATGCCTCACGAGTTGGAGTCTATGCGGTATTAATGCAGGATGATAAGGTGATTGCCTACGCGTCCAGACAGCTGAAGGTGCATGAGAAGAACTATCATGTTCATGATTTGGAGCTAGCTGCCATTGTTCACGCCTTGAAGATTTAGCGTCATTACTTGTATGGGGTTCCTTGTGAGATCTACACTGATTACCGGAGCTTGCAGCACTTGCTTAAGCAGAAGGACCTGAATATGCGTCAGAGGAGATGGTTGGAGCTACTGAAGGACTATGATATTACTATTCTCTATCATCCGGGCAAGGCTAATGTGGTTGCTGATGCCTTGAGTCGTCGGACAGAGAGTTTGGGGAGTTTGGCATATCTACCAGCTTTGGAGAGGCCCATGGTAATGGATGTTTAGGCTTTAGCCAGGCAGTTTGTTAGATTGGATCTTTCGGAGCCCAGCCGGGTTCTGGCTTGTGTGGTTTCTCGGTCTTCTCTATTTGATCGCATCAGGGAGCGTCAGTTCGACGACCCTCATTTGCTTGTCCTTCGGGATAGAGTTCGGCGTGGTGATGCTCGAGATGTTACCATCGGGGATGATGGAGTTATGAGGATGCAGGGGCGTATCTGTGTGCCCAATGTAGATGATCTTCGAGAGCTAATTCTAGCAGAGGCCCATAGTTCGCGGAATTCCATCCATCCGGGTGCCGCGAAGATGTATCAGGACTTGAGACAGCATTATTGGTAGAGGTGGATGAAGCGAGATATCGTTGATTATGTTTCTAGATGCCTCAATTGCCAGTAGGTGAAGTATGAGCATCAGCGTCCGGGTGGATTTATGCAGGAGATGGAGATTCTAGAGTGGAAATGGGAGCGCATTACCATGGACTTTGTATCTGGACTTCCACGGACTGTTAGGAAGTTTGATTCCATTTGGGTCATTATGGATCGGCTGACCAAAAGTCCGCCCATTTCATACCGGCGAGCACTACTTATTCATCGGAGCGACTGGCGGAGATCTATATCAGGGAGATAGTTCGGCTGTATGGTATTCTAGTTTCCATCATTTCAAATAGAGGTACTTAGTTCACTTCACGGTTCTGGAGGGCTGTACAGCAAAAGTTAGGTACTCAGGTGGAGCTGAGCATAGCGTTTCATCCCCAGACTGATGGTCAGTCCGAGCGCACTATTCGGATTTTGGAGGATATGCTCCGTGCGTGCGTGATTGAGTTTGGAGGTTCATGGGATCACTTCTTGCCGCTGGCGGAGTTTGCTTATAACAACAGCTACCAGTCTAGTATTCAGATGGCTCCGTACGAGGCCCTATATGGTAGGAGGTGCAGGTCTCCCGTGGGTTGGTTTGAGCCGGGCGAGGCCAGGTTGCTAGGTACCGATATGGTTCGGGATGCTATGGACAAGGTCAAGGTGATTCAGGACAAACTTCGTGCAGCCCAGTCTAGGCAGAAGAGTTATGCGGACAAGAAAGTTTGCGATGTGGCTTTTATGGTTGGTGAGCGGGTTTTGCTTCGAGTCTCGCCCATGAAGGGCGTTATGAGGTTTGGGAAGAAAGGAAAGCTGAGTCCTAGGTTTATTGGCCCTTTTGAGATTTTGAGGCATGTTGGGGAGGTTGCTTATGAGTTGGCCTTACCTCCCAGCCTAGCCGGAGTCCATCCCGTATTTCATGTCTCCATGCTCCGGAGATACCATGGTGACCCATCGCATGTGTTGGATTTCACTTCGATTCAGCTAGACAAGGATCTGTCTTATGTTGAGGAGCTAGTAGCCGTTCTAGACAAGCAGGTCAGAAAGCTAAGGTCAAAGAACATCGCTTCGGTAAAGGTTCAGTGGCGGGGCCAGCCGGTCGAGGAGGCGACTTGGGAGACCGAGCAGGATATGCGCAGCCAGTACCCTCATCTTTTCACCACTCCAGGTATGCTTTCTATGCTCGTTCAAGGACGAACGAATCTTTTAAGTGTGGGAAGATGTAACGACCCGGCCGGTCGTTTTAGAAAATTACGCCCCAAACCCCAATTTAACTATTTCCCTAAGTTCATTTCTGCTATTGTGGTTTGCCGGGGGAGTCAGTTTTGAAATTTGGAGCATTTTGGGACACTTAGTCCCTAAATGAGAGCTTTAGAGTTAGGAAATGGTCTGTAGTCAGAACAGTGTCAAGACGACCTCGGAACGGAAATCCGGTGGTTCCATTAGCTCCGTTAGGTGATTTCAGAGTTGGGAGCGCGTCCGGAATGTATTTTGGAGGTCCGTAGCTCAATTAGGCTTGAAATGCTGAAGTTTGAAATTTTGGCAAATCCGAACGATAGGTGAGATTTTGATCCCGGGGTCGGATGAATTCCGACAATTTCTGTAGCTTCGTCATATAATTTTGGATATGTCCGCAAATTTTCAGGTCATTCGGAAGTCGTTTGGTCGGGTTTTAGATCGAATGTGTAATTCGGAAAGTTTTAAGAAATTTAGGCTTGAATTCGATGTGAATTATGGGTTTTGATGTTGTTGGATGTGTGTTGAGGATTGGAACAAGTTCAAATAAGGTATTAGGATGTGTTGGCGTGTTTGGATGAGGTCTCGGGGGCCTCGGGGTGATTTCGGATGGTTAAACTAGAAGAAAACATGGAAATTGCAGGTGTAGGAGTTCTATTTCTGTTGTTTTCGCCCCTGCGGAAATGGAACCGCAGAGGCGAGTCCGCTGAAGCGAAATTGGAAGCGCGGAGGCGGGTTTGTTCGCAGGAGCGGACGTTTGTCCGCTGAGGCGGCATCGCAGGTGCGAGGTTGAGACCGCAGGAAAGGTCAAGAGGCAGAACTGGGAAATCCGCAGAAGCGGATGCATGATCACTTATGCGAGTCCGCAAAAGCGGACTCTGGTTCGCAGGAGCAAGATTTTTCGCAGAAGCGGCTGATCGATCGCAGAAGCAGGCGCGCAGAAGTGTCCCTGGGATCGCAGAGGTGGAATGGGCCAGCCAGGCCTGGGGTTCGCAGAAGCGACAAAGTGTCGCAGAAGCTGTTCCGCAAAAGCGGAAAATTGTCCGCAGAAGCGAAAATCGTAGAGGTTTTAATATGCCAGAAGTTAGAAATTTCAGAAACATTCCAAACATTTGAGGGCTCGGCTTAAGGTGCGAATTGGGCGATTTTGAAGGAGAATTCGAGGGGTTTCTTCAGGTAATCAACTATGGACTCATCTTATGATTAGTATTGATAATATTATGCAATTATATCATGCAAATGGAGGAATTTGGGATAAATTATGGAGGGTTTAGCCCTAGGCTTGAACTTTCGAAAATCAAGGTTTTGTATGGGCAAATGGAGTCCAAATTTGGTAAAATGTTATATGCTTAGACTCGTATTAAGGCGAGGGTTCCGAATATGTAACTTTCGTGATTTTTCGATAAGCGTACCGAAAGTCGGATTTTGGCAACTTGTGGGTTTTGGTGTATTTTGAGTTGTTTTGATCGGGTAATGCCCAATTGGCCTATTTTGATGTGATTCTATTGATTTCTTCAGATACTACACCGGTAGAGTCCGACATTCGCGGTAAGAGGGTTGTCTCTTAGCGGGTTTGTACCGGAGTCGAGGTAAGTGGCTTGTCTAACCTCGTGTGGGGGAACTTTCACCCCTAGGATATTATGTGATAGTTTAAATGCCTTGTACTCGAGGTGACGGGCGTGTACATGCGCTGGTTGTGAACACGTACTTTACTTAAAATGCCCGATTAGTGATATCCCTGCTCTTAGCTGATTAATTCGATATTCTTAGCCGGTAGTAGTTAGAAAAGCATGATTAGGTAGTATTTAACTGTCTAGTTGCCTAATTGTCTTACTTGAGCTTCTTGATAATTGTTGGCACTATTGTTTTTTGGTGAAGTTGTAGTTAAGCATATTATATTCTCTCTCTGTACTTTATTTGTTGTGTTAGTGGACTGCGGGTTCAATTTCCGGAGATCCCAGGGCTGTGGGTTCGATTCCCAGAGAACTGGAGTGATATTGTTGTGGATTGCGGGTTCGATTCCCGTAGATTCTAAGTTATTGAGATATGGACTGCGGGTTCGATTCTCGGAGATCCTGTGTTATTGAGATATGGACTGCGGGTTTGATTCCCGGAGATCCTGAGTTATTGAGATACGGACTGCAGGTTAGATTCCCGGAGATCCTGAGCTATTGATATATTATTGAGATGTGGACTGCGGGTTCGATTCCCGGAGATCCCGAGATTTACTGAGACATGGGCTGCGGGTTCGATTCCCGGAGACTCAGGGGTACTGTTAATGGGACTGTTGGTTCGATTCCCACAGGTCTTGGACTTGTTATTTCAGTTTTGTTACTTGTTGTTAGCTTAATTGTAGACGGTTGTAGCAATCTCTTCATTGTTGTTATTTCAAAATTATTATCCTTTAAACTGCTTATTATTGTTACTATCATTTTTGTTATTACTTCCTCTCAGTAGGGTCCATCGAGGTTAGGCTTGGCACTTACTGAGTATCGCCGTGGTGTACTCATGCTACTCTTCTGCACACTTTGTTGTACAGATCCAGGTACATCAGGACAGGCTCATACTAGGTGATTCCGTAGCTTTTTGGGAGACCTCGAGGTATGATCTGCTATGTCCACGGATCTAGAGGCTTTCCTTCTATTATGATAGTATTAGCTGACATTTTTCCTTTATTTTGTTGTTAGATACTCTTTACACATAGAGCCACAGTTGTATATTCTCTTTTAGTCTGTGTTACCCGTGGGATTCCGGGTCTTGGTGGTGTTATATATAGTGTGTTCTTGACGGGTGTATGTGCCAAGTGGCACAGATTACATTTCATTTATATTATTCTGCTGTTATCTTATCTTTAATGTTCATAACTTGTATATTCCGCAATGTGTTAGGCTTACCTAGTCGTGGGGACTGGGTGCCATCACGACATGTTCACGATTGGTGAACTAGGGTCATGACAACTACCTAATTGCTTGATATTGAATTGACACCCTAATAAAGATATTAGTTATCATGAATTGGACTGATTATCATGTTTTTGGTCTTCGTGCCAAATATTTGATTCCTTCTGGGATTGGTTCACTGTCTTGGTAATATTGTGCATATTTTTATCTCAGTCTAAGGTTTTAAACTGGTATTTTGCTACTCAGCATTTTTATAAGATTTGAAAAACATGAACAAGGTTTTGATGACATTTTAGCTGTGAGGTGATATGATACTGTTGCCCAAGAGGCTTATATGCATTTATGATTATGCATGGATCGGGCTGCATGTCGTAGCATGAGTGATATTGATATTGCGTTTGGGCTGTAGGAGCCCCTCCGAAGTCTGAACCCCCACAGTGAGCATGGGCGCCTTTGCATGGATCGGGTTGTACGCCACAGTATCATATGCATTACATTGCATACATACATTGGCTTTACTTGTACTACGTGGCATGATATTTAGCACTCATACATTACTGGCATACATGTGTTATCTGCCTTATTGACCAGATACCCTGGTGGAAATTGTAAAGGAGTACTGAGCCCAAGGGGCTGATTTGAGTGCAGACTTGCATTGTTGAGGTTGTACCCGGGTATTGATCTATTATAATGAAAGGAAGAGATGTTAGAAAGAGATTTCTAAATAATCTACTCACATATGTTAAAAAGGAATACCCTGAGCGTGTACTTCAGTTTAAAAGATTATTATGTATGTTTATTAGCATGAGATAGTGCTTTGTGTGGTTTTCTTTCCCTCAGCATTATTTACTTTTATTACCGCTGAGTTGGAAGTACTCACTCGACTCCCTGCACCAAGTGTGCAGATCCAGGTACTTGGGAGCTTAGCTGAGCTTGAAGCTGATATAGAGCTCCATTTGGGATCGTCGAGGTAGCTGCCTGGCATCCGTAGGACCCAACACTGCCCCTTGTTACTATGTTATTACTTGTTTTATTCCGCGTACTCTTAGAGTTGTAGAGTATTTACAGTATTGACTGATATTCTGATAGAGGTTCTTGGCTCGTGACCCCAGATCTTTGGGAAGTTACGTTGTATTTTTGGGATATTTTCTAGATATTCTTAATACTATGCACTGTTGATGACTTAAAATAAATGTTTTTGAGCTCTAAGCTCGGGATGAGAATGTATTTGGTCGGGCTTTCCTACCAATATGCTGGGCGCCATCACAATCGGGTTTTGGGGTCATGACAAGTTAGTATCAGAGCCTAGGTTACTAGGCCTCATGAGTCTTGAGCCGGTTAGTAGTGTCTCGCGGATCGGTACGGAGACGTCTGTATTTATCCTCGGGAGGCTACAGACCTTTTAGGAAACACTTCACATTCTTGGAATTCTTATCGTGCGTACTTGATTCAGCTTGGGATATAATTCTTGAAATTCTTTCCACATGTCTGTATGCGCACTCGAGCGCTTAGCAATATATTTGCCATGATGGCTTGTGACTCCCCGATCGAGGGGCAAGATATAATCTCTGTGAGCTCATGTTGGGCCAGTCGGGAGGACTTAAGGCCGGACCTTTGTCTATGGCTTGAGCACCGAGGTGCTGATTTTGTAAGTTGGTATTATGAAATTTATATGATCACTATTGTCCCTAATTGTGGAATTGGCAGCTTGATAATGGGTGAGCTGTTAGGTATTTGACTCTTATTCTGATCCGTTGTGTAGCCCCTAGCTATGGGCATGGTGAATATGTTCATGTCTCTTAGTGGAAAGGTAAAGTGCACTACGTGTGGTAGTATGAATTCAGACTCAGGAAGACCGAGTTGGTTGTGCTATGCGTATTGTGGTGAAATGTATTTGATATATGTTATGATTTGAGCAGGTGCAGTGCATGTTCATGTACTAATTTTGATAATATAATTTGTGTAGTATTGAGATTAATGTTGTTGATATACATTGTGATGTCTTGTCGAGTTGCATATGTATTATTAGGATGGTTTCGGTGATTCTCTGGCAGGTGGATAGGCCAAATTACAAAGGAAACTCTGTCGAAATTTTTGGAAAATTTGGGACTTAGAAAAGATTGTCACCTAAAGAGTGGGCTTAACTGTTATGTGTGAATAAATGCAAGAATTGCAGGAGAGTTAAGATTTCTGATGATTCAAGTCTCCGCCAAAGCTTGTAAATGACTCGAGTTTAATCTCACTATAACATTGCGGCATCATTTGAGTAAGAATGTTATGATTGGTTAAAGGTGTTTTGATATATGGCTTCGAGCCAAGTTGGGGAGGTTGTTATTGATTAACTGATTGCACTGTTGTGTGCTATTTTGGTTCTATCTCTAAGTATGTTGGGAAATTTTGATATAGGTTATATGGTGCTTCGTAGATGTGAAGAAATACTAGGATGTTTGAAACTGATGTTGATAAAGAATGCCCGGTGTATAGAAAAGAAAGATAGTTATTTATATCTGTATGTAATCATGTTCTGCAGTACCAGAGTTCTAACAAAGCACGAGTGGTTATATTCAATAAGACAGTTGAATTACAGCTGAATAAGGGTGAATGACACCCGAGAAAGGTTTTGCGGTGCTCAAGATTTTGCTTGTAACAGTCAGGTGCCTTAAGATTGTGTATGTGGCTAAAAACTATGGTTTCATTAGAAGGGATCAAGACTTGTGATATGTTATGTTAATCATGGGATTCTAGGTATCCGTATTGGAAAGTAATGATAACGAATTCAGAATCGCAGGAAGTTCTTCAAAATAAACTATTGTAGAAGGTGGTACTTCTGAGAAACATTTGAGAGAGTATTCAGCGGCCTATGGATCCTAGACCGCGTGGTCTTATGTATGAGTCTCATGTAGCAACCGTAGTTGAGGTATTGTGGTGCTAGTGTAAAGGAAAATATTAAAATTAAAGATGAATCAGAAAAGAAATTGGGTAAATGGAACAACTTGATAAATAACCGAAATGGTATGATAAGGATATGATTAATTCATGGTATGTATTCGAAGTAATGAGTCTTGCAGGTATTGTGCAAGAAAGCTCATGAGTGCTGGCAGTCGTGTATGTCGGTAGAAGGACTTAGTCCTGGCAGTTTAGTTTGTGCAATGGAATTGGGAGAAAGAGTTCGTGATGTGTTTTACCGTGGTTTGAAAATGAGTATATTTCCTGTTGGTATGTGAAACTTGGAATATGTAATGATTTTTCTTCTATATGGGATCATGAAAGTCCTTGACTAGTTGAGTGCGTCGATGTTTACGGCGTAGGAGAGGAATAGAAGTTTCCATGTTATCTTAGTGTGGTATGGCATATGCGATGTGTTTGGAAAATTGATAATGGCATGTTCAAGGTTTTGAGATCAATTCATATTATATGGGAGGTCATTAAATTCTCGAATAGCGCAGGCAGCTGCAAATAATCTGAGAATCAATCTTTCTGGTGATTAATGAAAATGGTACTGCTATTCTAGTGATTTGACGGGGTATATGTTAAAAAGGGCAAGGTGATGTAAACTGATAATATCTGGTGGTATTGCGGTATTCTCTTGTTGGATTGACTATAATGATTGAGTTGTTGATGGCATAGGGAAATTTCTGAATGATTTTCGTGGTATGAATGGATGCTTGATGTGCGTTATGTATTCGTACGGTGGAATGTGGAATCAGGCATAGTGATTCATGTTCTATATATGTGTTGGAGACTAGAAGTTCTCGTAATCCGCCTATACAGTGGTTGTATATCGTGTGTATCGGCACCGTTTAACAATTATTGAAAATTGGAAGCCCTTGTGGCTCTCTCTTTGCTTAATATGATGAATTAGGTTAGGATATTTGATTGCAGACTAGTTGTCATAAGTTAGGTTGTCTAGACTAATGTGATATGGACTATGTCGCAAAATGCCACAAAATGCGTAGCCGAGTGCATCAAATTATGTTCTAGCAGGGTAGTTGTACCCTAGGACCAGCGGACGACTGGTAGGTATTGCCTTGTCAGTTGGGCCTTCGTGGTGGATGTCAGTGCAGAGGTTTCTACCATTGATTCAGTTCCGGTATTGATAAACTTTGTCGGATATGTTTCTTGTGGCCAAGCTGAGGCTATATATGTTTATTGAAATGAGCAATTTTACTCGATGTGCATCTCTTTTTGCGAGAATTATATGTGGATCGGGTGGCACGTCGCCACGGGTTATTTGGATCGGGTGGCACACCGCCATAAGTATGGCATCTGAATCGGGTGGCATGCCGCCACGGGTATGTTATTGGAGCGGATTGCACGCCGTAATAGTGTGATGTGGAGAATAGTTTCCTATATGTTACCTTGTATACAATATTTCCTGGTTTCTGAGGAAAAGTCTGTATTGGGTACCGCTCAGTGAATAGCACATTGGTTATGTTCTTTCAGGATTTGATAGCGTATATTAGTTGTATCACCGGGTGTGATTGATTGCTTGAGTTCAGACCTAAATATGTTTGTGGTTTGAGAATGGTGACCTGAGGTGCTTTATGGGTAATAGTGTTGATGGAATCATGAGTTTTGGCAAAGCCACGTGATGTTATGACCTTTCGAGGAGGATGACATGAGACGAGATCTCAGTTCTATGTTATGATGGTACGGAGGAATTGAATTACAGCTCTTTTGTTTGAGTCAGTTATTATGATTTAAGTATGTTCAGACATTTCTTATTGGAGCCTGTGTTGCGCTCGTCGCGGCTTAAGCCGGTGTTGAGGTGTCATATCACCAGTATAGTATGTTATAATCGAAATTACTGTAAGGGTCATGAATGAGTGCAAGCATATGTGATTTCAGCTGGTTAGAAAGGTAATATTGAGGTTTGGCTTCGAGATCTGTTGTGGTATCAGTCAAAAGGGAAATGGATTCATGAATGGTTGACCTGAGAGATGGATTTGATAGATCGCGTGTTCGGTTGCTGTGGGCGGGATATGAAGGTGTTGGAATAAGAGTTTAGCTAAAGAAAAAGGATTTTTTTCAGTTAGTATTTGGTTATCATGGGCAATTGTTGTGATCAAAGGCCATCGTCTCGAGTGATTAGGTTGTTTGATACATCATATGATCTCACCCGGAGTGGCGAGTATGGGTTATTACAGTTGGTTCGGGCGTATTCCGAGTATAGACGTGGGATTCAGATTTGGTATATGATCTTAGGAAGTGCAGTGTGGTTTATGGTTTGGATGGACTGTGAAATTCCAGCTATATTGTGTTATCAGGCTTATGTGAGATAGGGTGACATGGGATCACCCCGAGTATATGCTTGGTAAGGTCATTCAACTATTGGGTTGCTTCTAGTACAACTCTGGGTCCGCTCGAGGAAGAGCGTTGGTTTATGTTGGGGAGAATGTGATGACCCAACCCGTCGTCATGTGATGTACCGCCCCGTTTTCTCCTCATTATGTTGTTTAATGTTTCTATATCTATGTTGGAGTTTATCGAGTGAATTCGGATTAATTTTGGTTGAAAATAAGGTATATAGCCTTTTAGAGTGAAGCTTGTTTCTGAAAGGTTAACTTGAAGTTGACTATGTGGTTAGAGGGCTCGGAATCGAATTCTGGTGATTCAGTTAGTTTCAGGAGGTGATTTGTGACTCAGGGGAGTGATCATAATTAAATTTGGAGGTCCGGTGTACAAATAGGCTTGAATTGGCTAAGTTGGAATTTTGGCGAAATCCGATCGATAGGTGAGATTTTGATCCGGGAGTCGGAATAGAATTATGATGGTTGCAGTAGCTTTGTTAGGTGATTTTGGATATGTCTGCAAATTTTCAGGTCATTTGGACATCGTTTGGTCGGGTTTTTGATTGGATATTGGTTTCGGAAGTTTGGTTGAAACTTAGGCTTGAATCCGCCTTAATTTGATGATTCGTGTGTTTAAGAGTGTATTTTTATGATTGGAACAAGTTCGTATGATTATTTAGAGTGGATTTGTATTTTTGGTTGAGGTCCCGGGGGCCTCGGGATATTTTCGGAAGGTGAAACGGAAGAAAATCGGAAGTGGACTGCTAGTATTTTTGTTGCAGCAGTGATTTCCGCTTCTGCGAGAAGGAGACTGCAGAAGCAGATTATGAATCGTACAAGCGAATCTTGGGGATGGCTAGCAAATTTCGCAGAAGCGGGTGCCTCATCGCAGAGGCGGGCCCACAGAAGTGGGCAATGGTCCGCAGAAGCGGAAATGAGTGGATTGGGGAACTTCGCAGAAGCAGGGGAGTTCTCGCTTAAGCGGTCTCGCAGGAGCGAGACTTGAACCACATAAACGGTTTGGTGACTTTAATGAAGGTCACATAAGTGACTATTATTCCGCAAGAGCGGACACGCGGAAGCGGCCCTTTGGCCGCAGAAGCGAAACATGACCTAAGGTTTAAGGATCAGTGATGGTCGAATTTTAGAATTTATTTACTCATTTGGGGCTTCGTACTTAGAGGCTATTTTGGTGATTTTGAGGAGGAAATAGAGGGTTATGATCAGGTAAGCGCTCTTGGACTCAATTTATGTTAATATACTGATAAACCATGGATTTAATCTTTGAAAATGGAGGAATTAATGCGTACCAATGGGGGATTTTTGCTCTATGCCTCGGATATAGAAACTCAATGATTTGAATGAGCAAACGAAGTCCGAATTTGATAAACTTTATATGAATGGACTCATGTCGAGATAAGGATTCTGAAAATGTGACTTTCGTAATTTTTTGAGAAGCGGGCCCAGGGCTCGGGTTTCGCTAGTTTCGAGATTTTTCATGTATTTCGATTGTTTTCGATTGGGTGTTGTTTCATTAGCCTATTTTGATATTTTTGTATTGATTTTGGCTAGTTTTGACGTGCGTGGAGGCCGGTTCGAGGAGCTAAGGCATCGCGGGCTTGAGTTTTCGCCTGATCGAGGTGGGTAATACTTGTAAATGATGTCATGAGGGTTAGTAAACCCCGGACTTGTACATTCTAGTGTTGTATTGAGGTGACTTGCACGCCGGATAATGGGTATGGGGTAGAGCACCATTTGGGGATTGTGACTTGGTCCGTCCGCCTAATAAAGATAGTACCTAATTGCTAGAAATTGAATTGACACCCTAATAAAGATATTAATTATCATGAATTGGACTAATTATCATGTTTTGGGCTTCGTGCCAAATATTTGATTCTTTTAGGGATTGGTATCACTATTTTGGTAATATTGTGCATATTTTTATCTCAGTCTAAGGTTTTAAACTGGTATTTTGCTACTCAGCATTTTTATAAGATTTGAAAAACTTGAACAAGGTTTTGATGACATTTTAGTTGTGAGCTGATAAGATACTGTTGCCCAAGGGGCTTATATGCATTCATGATTATGCATGGATCGGGCTGCACGCCCGCATCAGGAGAGATATTGATATTGCGCTTGGGCTATAGGAGCCCCTCCAGAGTCTGAACCCCCACAGTTAGCGCGGGCATATTTGCATGGACCGGGTTGTACGCCACAGCGTCATATGCATTTCTTTACATACATACATTGGCTTTACTTGTGCTACGTGGCATGACATTTAGCACTCATACATTACTGGCATACATGTGTTATCTGCCTTATTGACTAGATACCCTGGTGGAAATTGTAGAGGTGTACTGAGCCCAAGGGGCTGATTTGAGTGCAGACTTGCATTGTTAAGGTTGTACCCAGGTATTGATCTATTATAATGAAAGGAAGAGATGTTAGAAAGAGATTTCTAAATAATCTACTCACATATGTTAAAAAGGAATACCCTGAGCGTGTACTTCAGTTTAAAAGATGATTCTGTATGTTTATAGCATGAGATAGTACCTTGTGTGGTTTTCTTTCCCTCAGCATTATTTACTTTTATTACCGCTGAGTTGGAAGTACTCACTCGACTCCCTGCACCATGAGTGCAGATCCAGGTACTTGGGAGCTTAGCTGAGCTTGAAGTTGATATAGAGCTCCATTTGGGATCATCGAGGTAGCTGCCTGGCATCCGCAGGACCCGACACTCCCTCTTGTTACTCTGTTATTACTTGTTTTATTCCGCGTACTCTTAGACTTGTAGAGCATTTACAATATTGACTGATATTCTGATAGAGGCTCTTGGCTCGTGACCCTAGATCTTTGGGAAGTTATGTTGTTTTTTTGGGAGATTTTCTGGATATTCTTAATACTATCTGTTTGATCTTGTTTTCCTTCACTGTTGATGACTTAAAATAAATGATTTTGAGCTCTAAGCTCGGGATGAGAGTGTATTTGGTCGGGCTGGCCTAGCAATGTGCTGGACGCCATCACGACCGGGTTTTGGGGTCGTGACACCTACACACCAAAATCAGCTAAAACTCGTGCAAGCCAAGTCAATTCAGCCACTAACTTGCTAAAGTCTCTATATTCAGCCTCAGCAGAAGAAAGAGACATAACAAGCTCCTTCTTTGACTTCCAAGAAATTAAGTTATCATCCAGAAACACACAAAATCTAGTGACAGATTGTCTGGTGTCTCGGAAAGCTGCCCAGCCACTGTTTGAATAAGCTGAAATGATGAAATCAGAGGAGTGAGAGTAGAATAGTCCAAGATCATGAGTGCCCTTAAGGTATCACAACAACCATATGAAGTACTCTTGGATAGTGAAGAAACTGACTGAGATGCACCCCAAAAAAATATCAAGTCTAGTGTGGGTGAGAAATAACAACTTCCCAACTAAACTCCTATATCTCTCAGGTTGAACCAACAGATCTCCACAATCAGCCTTTAGTTTAGAGTTTAAGTCCAAAGGGCAAACAATAGGAGCAACCTCTAGACAATCAAAGTCCCGCAAAAGTCCAAATATAAATTTCTTCTTATTGAGAAGCACACCACCAGGTAAAGAAGAAACCTCAATCCCCCAGAAATAATAAAGTGTGCCCAGATTGGGTATCCAAAAATAACTTCAAAGCAGTGAATTCAACAAGATCATCCCCTGTTAATATTGTATCATCAACATAGACAGCATGGATAACCATATGACCAGGAGAACCCTTGAGGAACATGGAATAATAATTAAGTGAATGAGTTTAGCCTCTAGAGTATAAGGCTTGAGAGAGCTTAGCATACCATTGCCTTGGTCCTTGTTTCAAACCATAGAGGGACATTTTCAAACGGCAAACCAAGGGAAAAGAAGAAGAAGAAGAAAAAGAAGAAGAAGAAGAAGAAGTGGAGAAGGAGGAGGAGGAGGATGAGGGGGAGGAGAAAGGGGAGTCAGTAATGACAGAAAGACGAGTAGTAAGTTTCATATATACCTTTAGACACTTAATAGTGGACATCTTAATAACAGTGGAAAAAGTATCATTAAAATCCACCCTCTTAATCTAGGTGTTACCCCTAATAACAAGTCTTGCTTTATACCTTTCAACAGTGCCATAAGCCTTATACTTAATCTTGTAGACTTACTTACACCTATAAGCTTCTTCCCACTAGGCATGCAACAATGCACCAATTATGATTGGCCTCTAGGGCCTCAAATTCTTTCCTCATAGCATCTTGCCAAGCTAGTATAGGTGCAGCTTGGGAATATGTGGTGGGTTTAAAACTGGGAGGAGGAGTCAGAGTAGTGGTGCAAGAGAAGAAAGGAGGCAAATGGCAAACAAAATAAGTAAAATGGGTAGGAAGATGATGAATTCTGTCAAACCTTCTGAGAGGACCAGCAGTAGGAGCAACAGTTGTAGAAACAGGACCAACTGTTGTAGGAACATGTGAAGGAATGGCAAAAATAGTAGGATTGGAAGGTATAGTTAAATGAGTTAAATCAGGCACAAGAGAAGGAATAGGAACAGAGAAAAGAGAGGGAGAAGAAAGTGAAGCATACATAAGAGAAGTAGGAACAAAAATGGTGGGAACAGAATCAAGCATGGAAGAAGAAAAATGTAAGGAATCAGAAAGAGGTGAATGCGGTGAGAATGGAACATGAGTTTGGGAACCATGGGAAGAAGAAGAGAAGGGAAAAACATCTTCATAAAAAACCACATCCCTGGACGCAAAGAATTACTTGGATTCTAGGTTATAAAGTTTGTAACCTTTCTTGTCAAAAGGATAACCAAGAAAGACACATGTTATCATTCTGCTTCTCAATTTGTCCCTATGAGGAATTCGTACACTAGTATAAGCCAGACAACTAAAAGTTTTTAAGTGAGAATAAGGGGGAGTTTTATTGTAAAGGACTTCAAAAGGTGATTCATTGTGGAGAAGCCTAGATGGGAGCCTAATGATAATATAGGTTTCTGTGAGCATACAATTCCCCCCAAAACCTAATAGGAGCTTTGAATTGAAAAAGCAAAGCGCCAAAGCCTTACAAGCCTCAAGCAGGGTTCTATGCTTCCTTCAACCACCCTATTTTTTTGTGGTGTATGAGGAAAAGTAGTTTGATAAATGATACCCAGGTTAGAGAAATAGGAAATAGCAGAATGACTACCCCTAAGTTCTAGGGCATTGTCACTCCTAATTGTTTGAATAGTAATGTGGAATTGAGTTTTGACCATGGCCACAAAGTCTTCACTCAAAGAAAAAGCATTACTTTTTTATCTCATTTAATAAGTCCAATTAGATCTAGAGAAATTATCAATTATGGTTAGAAAATATCTAAAATCAGAATGTGTAAGAGTGTGGTAGGGTCCCAAAGTATCCGCATGTATGAGTTGAAAGGGATGAATACTATGAACAGAATTACCAAGGAAATGGATCTGGTTTGTCTATCCATAGGACATATTTCACAAGGAAAATATCGTTTGGAAGATAAAGTGGAAGATATAGTAGGAATACCCTTCATTCTAACAAAAGGAACACGTGGAAGTCTTTTGTGCCAAATAATGTACATTTTATTCAATGTGGCTTAATCACAAGATGTAGTAAATTGAAACAAAAAATTCTGAGAAGGATTATAACTACACAATGCACTAGAACTAAAACTAGGATCAGCAATAGTAGGAGATAAAGATGGGAAGCTACATATACTAGGCATAGTAATAACATTCTAAGCTGAAGGAGAAAAGGCAGTAGTGTAGGAAAACTTGTAAAGCCCGTCCTCTTGCTTACCAAGCTCCAGAGGCATCTTCAGAGAAGGGCCCTGTAGCAAGCAAGAGTTAGAACTAAATTGTGAAATGCATCTCAATAACAAAACGAGTTTGTGCACAAAAACTAGATTATGTTTAAAAGAGGAAATGTAAAGAACATCTGGAAGAATGATAGAATGATATCAAGAAAAGACATAGAACAAGTAACTTTAGTTTTATATCCATTAGGAAGTGTGACAAGGTAAGGAATAGGCAAATACGTGATATTGGTTAGAAAATCCTTGTTGTAAGTCATGTGATCATATGCTCTAGAATCAATAATCCATTTATTGGGTGAAGACTGACTCAACATACAAACTACATTACAAGTCACTACTTTGGGAATGAGAGTATTACCAGCAAAATTGGCAGAAGTGTCATGACCCTAGTTCACCAATTGTGAACACGTCATGACGGCACCTAGTCTTCGCGATCAGGTAAGCCTAATACGTTGCGGAAGAAATAAAAATTGTGGAATTTATAATCAAAACTAAATAACATGAATAATGTATATAATTATCCCCTGGAACATACACTTTAACACTTAGCATTCTAAAACTATCCCAAAGAGCCGAAAACCCACAGGCAACACAGGCTAAGAGAAACATCGGATACAGATCTAATATCCGGAAATGTCTATAATAACTGAATACATGAAATGGAACAAGATAGAGTAGAAGGAGACTCTTCGGTCTGCGAATGCGGCAGATGTACCTCAAGTCTCCGAATATAGCGTCCGGATCACTGATAGTGCGCCCGAAAACATGCGCAGAAGAGGCATGAGTACACCATCGCGGTACTCAATAAGTACCAAGCCTAACCTCAGTTGAGTAGTGACAATGAAGGTCTGGGCCCTACTGAGAGTAAATATAACAACAATAATGAACAGTGTAAGGCAGGGAATAATCTAGAAGAAAAACAACGATAAAAATAGGATGGAAGTTACAAGTCAACGACAATTAAGCTAAGTAAGGAAAATAACACAACCAAGTATCCCTCAACATCTGGGTGCTATGTGGACCTCCCAGGATACTATCCGGTAGTCCTTTTTCCTCAACTGTCCAGTGGATCTCCCGGGAATCGTACCCGTAGTCCATCACATTTAAATATCTGGAATCTCCCAAGAATCGAACTCGTAGTTCATATTAATTTCTGGAGGATCTCCTGGGAATCGAACCCGTAGTCCATCATATCAATTTCTGGAGGATCTCCCAGGAATCGAATTCGTAGTCCATATATAAATGCGCAACCAAATCAGAGAAATATTCAGAGAATGAAGTACACAAATACAAGTAACAATTAAATTTTGGCCTAACATGCTTCACGTAATTTCAATTAAGGCAATTAAGCAATCAAGCGATTAATTCTATCTAGTCATGCTTCTCTAACTAGCACATACTAAATCTTGCATTGAAATCAGTCAAATAACGGAGAAAACACTTTAAACAATTCAAATAAAGTGGATTTTTCAATAATTATCACAAGTACACACTCGTCACCTCACGCACAAGGCATTTAAATCAGCACATAAGAAGTCCTAAGGGGAGAGGTCCCCCACACAAGGTTAGACAAGCCACTTACCTCGAACCGGTACAAAAATCACAATGAAACGTTGCCCTTTCCATGAGTTCCAACTCCGGGTGGCCCAAATCTATTCAAACCAATTACATATTGTAAATAACATCGCAAGTAACCAATTCCACTATTAAAATTAAAGCTAAGGCACTGAAATAGGTAAAATAACCAAAATGCCCCTCTTGTCAACGTCTCGAAATTGAATATTTTTTTACATTTATGAAAATCTCGTACTCTCACGAGTCTAACCATATAAAAATCTCACAAATCTGAGGTTAATTGCCCCCTCAAATCCTCACAATTAGGTATGAGAACTTTACCCCAATTTTCATTCAAAATCTAAAATTAAAGGTTTAATTTGATGTTAGATTAGTAGGTATTAATGATAACGGGATAAGAAATCGTTATCCAATCGTTTCCTCTGAAAAGCCCTCAAAACTTTTATCAAAACCGAGCTTTCTAGCTTTTGTTTTATTAAAAATGGAAGAACCCTTGTTTTGAAATGTTAAGTACTGCCCAGGTGATCAATGAATCGGGATCTCAAGGATAGGGCCGCGATCGCAGAGGGTTAAAATAGAGGCTCCAGAAAAAGGTCTATGTGATCGTGAGAAGAGGCATGCGATCTCGTACAAGGAGAAGTGGGCCTTACGCGATCGCATATAAAGGCACGCGAACGCGAAAAGGAATTGGTCCACTAAGTCACACGCTTAGTTTCTACTACGCGAACGCATGGTATAGGATGTGAATGCGTAAGATGGAATTTCAGAGGTATGTAATTGCGAACAGACCCATACAATCGCAATGAAGGAATTTGGGCCCCTCTAAGTTTGGCCTATGCAATCGCGTGAGAGGGGGACGCGATCGCGAAGAGGAAAGTGACCTGCAACAGCTGAAGGAAATTTTGCAATTTTTCAAACTCCAAAAATGCTCCGTTGAGCATCTGGAACACACCCGAGGCCTCTAGGACCTCAACCAAACCTACAGACATATTCTATTACGCCATAAAAACTCGTACCAATCATTAAACCACCTCAAATAATGCCGGAAACACGATTTAAGCAGAGATTCAAGCCTATGAACTTCAAATTCTAACCAAACACACTTTCGATCAAAAACCTATCCAAACCTTGTCCAAATGATCTAAAATTTTGCACGCACATCCAAAATGACATGACGAAGCTATAGCAACTTCCAGAATTCCAAACTGACCTTAAGATCAAAAATTCATTATCGAACCAGAACTTCAAAAATTCAAACTTTAGCATTTCAAGCCTAAATGAGCTACGGACCTCCAAATTACATTCCAAACACGCTCCCAGCCTCGAAATCACCTAACAAAGCTAACAGAACCATCAGATTTCCATTTTGAGGTCTTCTTCATTCTGCACTGAATACAGACCATTTTTCAACTTTTAAGCTCTCATTTAGGGACTAACTGTCCCAAAATATTCTGAATCTTAATACCGAACGCCCCGACAAGAAAAAATAGCATAATGAACTTAGGGAATGCAGTTAATGAGGGATCGAGGCATAAATTTCAAAAATGACCGACCGAGTCGTTACATCCTTCTACACTTAAACATTCGTTCGTCCTTGAATGAGCAGAGAGAACATACCTGAAGTAGCAAAAAGATGAGGGTACTGGCTACGCATATCCTGCTCGGTCTCCCAAGTTGCCTCCTTGGCCAGCTGACCCCGCCACTGGACCTTCACCGAAGCAATGTCCTTTGACCTCAACTTTCTGATCTGCCTGTCCAAGATGGACACTGGCCCCTCAACATAAGATAGATCCTTGTCCAGTTGGACTGAACTGAAATCCAATACGTGTGACGGATCACCATGATATCTCAAGAGCATCAAAACATGAAATACCGGATGATGTCCGGCTAGGCTGGGAGGTAAGGCAAGCTCATAAGCAACCTCCCCAAATCACCTCAAAATCTCAAAAGGTCCAATAAATCTCGGACTCAGCTTCCCTTTCTTTCCAAACCTCATGACGCCATTCATAGGCCAGACCCGAAGCAGAACCCGCTCACCAACCATATATGCCACATCACAAATCTTCTTGCCCGCATAACTCTTCTATCTAGACTAGGCTGCCTAGAGTCTGTCTTGAATCACTTTAACCTTTTCCATCGCATCCTGAACCATCTCGATGCCCAATAATCTAGCATCTCCTGGCTCAAACCAACCCACCGGAGATCTACATCTCCTACCATATAAGGCCTCATACGGTGCCATCTGAATGCTGGACTGATACCTATTGTTATAAGAAAACTCTGTCAGTGGCAGGAAATGATCCCATGACACTCCAAACTCAATCACGCACGCACAGAGCATATCCTCCAAAATATGAGTAGTGCACTCAGACTGTCCATCTGTCTGGGGGTGGAATGTCGTGCTCAACTCCACTCGAGTACCTAGATCCTACTGCACAGCTCTCCAAAACCGCGATGTAAACTAAGTGCCTTTGTCTGAAATAATAGAAACTGGAATACCATGCAACCAGACGATCTCCCTGATATAAATCTTCGCCAACCGCTCCGATGAATAAGTAGTGCATGCAAGGTATGAAATGAGCGGATTTGGTCAGCCAATCCACAATGACCCAAATAGAATCAAACTTCCTCACGGTCCGTGGAGTCCAGATACGAAGTCCATGGTGATATGCTCCCACTTCCACTCTGGGATCTCAATCTGCTGTAGCAACCCACCCGGACGCTGGTGCTCATACTTCACCTACTTGTAATTGAGGCATCTAGACACATAGTCAACTATATCCTTCTTCATCTGCCTCCACCAGTAGTGCTGCCTCAAGTCCTGATACATCTTCGCGGCACCCGGATGGATGGAATACCGCAAGCTATGGGCCTCAACTAGAATCAACTCTTAAAGATCATCTATATTAGGCAGACAAATCTGGCCCGGCATCCTCAACACTCCATCATTCCCGATGGTGACATCTCAGGCATCACCACGCCGAAATCTATCCTGAAGGACAATCAAATGGGGTTCATCAAATTGTTGCTCCCTGATGCGATCAAATAAGGAAGACCGAGAAACCACGTAGGCTAGAACCCGACTGGGCTCTGAAAGGTCTAATCTCATGAACATCCATCGCCATAGGTCTCTTTGAGGCTGGTAGATATGCCAACCTTTCCAAACTCTCCACCCGGCGACTCAAGGCATCGGCAACCACATTGGCATTGCCCGGGTGATAAATAATGGTAATATCATAATCCTTTAAAAACTCTAACCATATCCTTTAACGCATATTCAGGTCCTTCTGCTTAAGCAAGTGCTGCAAACTGCGATGGTCAGTGTAAATCTCACAAGCCATCCCATACAAATAATGACACCAGATTTTTAAGGCGTGACAATGGAAGCTAACTCAAGATTGTGGATAGAGGAGTTCCTTTCATGTGCCTTCCACTATCGGGATGCGTAGGCAATCACCCTACTATCATGCATCAATACCGCTCAAAGTCCAACCCGTGAGACATCATAATAAACTGTATAGGACCCCGAACCGGTAGGCAACATCAAGATTGGGGCTGAAGTCAAAGCTGTCTTGAGCTTTTGGAAGCTCACCTCACACTCATCTGTCCACTAAAAAGGTGCACCCTTTTGCGTCAATCCAGTCATAGGGGCCGCGATCAAAGAGAACCCCTCCATAAAGCAACGGTAATAACCTGCCAAACTAAGAAAACTGCGGATCTCAGCAGCTGAAGAGGGACTAGGCCAACCCTGCACGGCCTCTACCTTCCTCAAATCCACTCGAATGCCCTCGCTCAATACCACATGGCCTAGGTGTTTAACCAAAATATGGAACTTCGATTAAAACTAGAAAATAAGAGAAAATCGGGTTACTGATAACCGAGAGACCAAAGAATATAATAGGCTTTCAATAATTAGAATAAACAGTAAAGAAAAGTTGTATTTTAGTATGATATCAATAGTTGATCGTGTCATACAAATAATGTAACTTCTCCCTTTTATAGTTGATCCTAGGTTGAAGAATGAAACCTAAGCTTTAGTGACATAATTATGAGTAATAAATGACATTGAATAGGCCGTTACACAATCATTCTTATTAAATGCCAATTCTTCAACGTATCAGGTATTTAATGTTTGAATTTGGACTTCTTCCTGTCTTCAGATCCATGTTTTAAATGCTTTTTGATCTGTTGCCCTTGAATGTCTTGAATTGATATGAGATACATGTCTAAACTGCTTTCTGTATCTTTTGTCCTTAGAATTACATCCCACTCCTTTCTAAACAGGTACGGGACTCATAGCTGAATTATGTCATGTATCTAATTTGTCTTCCCGCATCTTTTATTTAATTATTGTCTATCGACCCTTTGACCGTTCCACGTGTCATGCCACATCATAAAAAACTTTTTTCCCAATACAGATAGTCCCCCCACTTTCCTTTTATTTATCCGTTAAATAATTGGGAAGTGGAAGTGGTATTTTTGTCGTAATCTATGCTGACGCTTCACTTGTCTTGTTCTTTTAATGCTTCTTACACGTGTCATCTTCTGATTTAACTCTGCAACTCTACCTCCTTCTTTCTAGGCTTTTTCAACCTTTCCTTTCAAGAAGTGACAGTTCTTTTTAACACAATCTTTTCATCATTATACCTCTTAGTTCGCCAGTTGCTTCCTTATACCCTTTCGATTCCTTCTTCCTCAGTTTTCTTCTTCATCAAGTGACTTCTTGCTTCCTTTTACTTTTCCTCTGCAAATCATTTATTTAACAATGATATCTTCAAACCCTAACCCTAGAAAAGTTCTAATTTTTTACCAATTTCCCAATGCTCCTACTCCTATTAGACACAGTAGAGACAAAGGGAGAAGACTTCGAAATTTAAGATCCACACGCAGAGATTCAACCGGTTATGCTCCTCCTTCTCCGAACCCAAATGTCAAAGGTTCTTCATCTAAAACATCTTTTTCTAAAGGTAAAGAAATTTTTGACCCTTCTCAAGAACCCTTAGTTGAAGACATTGTACCAAATGATTTATCTTTTGTGGGTGATAGAACGTCACTTGAGAAACAAGTTGAAAAACTAGAAAAAACTTATGCTTATCCTTCTCTTATAACTGAACTCTCAATCCCAACTATTAGGAAAGATTGTAATTGGAAGCAACGTCTTCGTCTATCAATTCATACTATATATCAGAGGATTTCTTCTTTTAGGAATGGGTACTCCTTTGTTTTTACCTATCCTTTTACTTGGGGATTAAAGCCTGCCATAGATCCAGTTATCCTTGATTTCTACCATTTTTTCAACATCTGCTTAGGTCAAGTTGGTCCCTTAGTATGGAGGGCAGTGGCTTGTTTGAGATTTTTATCTGCAAAAGCCAAAATCGACTTTACCTTTGCCCATCTTATTCATTTATACCATCCCAACTTGATGCGTCATGGTTTCTTCACCTTAACTACGAGGAGTAAAAAAGTTCTGGTAAACCTTGATGATGTTAATGACCGTGGATGGTATCTTTGTTACATTGTTGTCCGCACAATGGATTTGCTGGGTGAAACAAATATTCCCTTCCCTGAGAACTGGAACTTTGCACGTAAGCTTCTATTTATTTTTCCATGTCTATTTTTATAGATTTTGATTTTCTCTTTAATCTCATTCCTTTTTGGTTTTTTGTAGCAACCATGGGAGATGTGGAGCCTATTCCCAACTTCCGTGGTTGGGTAGATTTAATTTTGAAAGAGTCTCCCAGAGAGGAAAGGACTTGGAAATCTATTTCCTCTCTTCATGATTGGAAAGTAAAAACACATGGTATGTATGTTTTTATTCTTAAATACACATAGTAAATCCAATTTTTTATTAAATTGAATTCATTTTCCCTCTTTTTTTATCAGGGTTTGGCATGAGAGGGATGTTACCTGAGGTAGCTTTAGCTATGCGTACTGCTGCCAATGCTTCTCTTCATTTGGACATGACTAAGGCTTTAATAGTAGCAAAGAGAATAATATTGGCAGTTAATGCTAATAATGAAGAAGAATATGGTACCTCGCTGTTATTCAGGCCAAGAGCAAGGAGACATATTATTGAGGGGAATGAGATTGAGGATGCTCCTGCTCGTGCCTCCCTTGCCGAGCATGTTCTGATTGATGGAAAGGCTGCACCAGTAGACTTTAGTGAGTCTGCCCACTGGGGAAGGGAGGCACTAGTGCAACCTTTCCATCAATATGGCTCTGTTTTTTTTTTTTAATATTGATGGGAAAAGGTATATTGTTGTTTTTTTACATACCCATAGCCCTATCTTTATATCTGAAACTCGATATGTAGCTATTCACAGCTGATTCTTGATAGGTGGCATTTTGCAGCTGAATTTCGGTTTGCTTGAATACCCATATTTCTTTTTCTCTATGAACCCACATCTATTTTTCTGCACGAAGCTATGTATATTGTATAGTCCCCCAAGTATTTGACCGTTGAAGAATGCAGCCTTGAACACTTGTTTAGCACTCACATGTCAGTCCTTTTTCTTGAAACATAAAATATACGGGACTTAGAGACACAATTTTAGATGAAGACTGCCTACCCTGTATGTATTTCCATCAGATTGATATAACCCTAGGCTTAGAATTTAAGAATATTCTATTTTGCCATACAGGTTGTGGCTCATCATTTGGCACGAGTTAGGATTTTTGCCTAGCATCTAAAATTATTAGTAAAACTTTAATAACTTAAAAGAAAAAAGAATTTGACATGAAGATACCTGACCGTGTCTACCTCCTTAAAAGTAATATCTTTTTAAATGTACAGCATTCCAATGTGAAGGTAGAATTTTGCTGTCCATAGTCTCTAGCTCATACGCACCTTTTCCTGCAACGTTACGGGTTCTATATGGTCCTTCCCGTGTTGGACTTAGCTTTCCTGAATTAGCAGCCTTCGTAGATTGAAACACCTTTTTGAGCACAAAGTCCCCAGTTTTGAAGAACCTGAGATGTGCTTTCCGGTTGTAGTATCGTTCAATCACTTGTTTTTGAGCCGCCATTCTTATCAATGCTGCTTCTCTCCTTCCTTCAATCAAATCAAGATTAACCCGTAACTCTTCGTTGTTTGAATTCTCCGTTGCTTGATCATATCTTATACTTGGTTCTCCTATTTCTACTAGAATCAGAGCTTCTACACCATAAACCATCGAAAATGGTGTTTCACCCGTACTTGTTTTCGTAGTTGTTCGATAAGCCCACAACACAGCTGGTAGAACTTCAGGCCAGTTGCCTTTTGAATCTTACAACCTTTTCTTTAAATTATTGATGATTTTCTTGTTCGTAGATTCCGCCTGTCCATTACCCACCGGATGATATGGTGTTGATGTTATTCTTTTAATTTACCAGCTTTGAAAGAATTCTGTAATTTGTGCTCCTATAAATTGCATACCATTATCACACACAATTTCCTTTGGTAACCCAAAGCGGCATATTATATTTCTCCAAAGAAAGTCTTTAACTTTTTTTTCTCGTACATGTTTAAATGCCCCAGCTTCCACCCATATAGTGAAATAATCAGTAAGCACGAGTAAAAATTTTACCTGTCCTTTTGCCTGAGGTAATGGACCCATGATATCCATCCCTATTTCATAAAGGGCCATGGAGCTTTGACTGGGTGCCGTAACTCAGCTGGCCTATACATATTATTTCCACACCTCTGACACTTATCACATTTAGATATCAAGTCGTTTGCTTCCTCATCCATTTTAGGCCAATAATAACTGGCCTGTATTAATATTTTTACCAGTGATCTACCTCTTGCAAGATTACCACAATGTACTTCATATATTTCCCTCATTACATACTCCGTCTGTGAAGGACCGAGACACCTTGCTAGAGGACCTCCGAACATTTTTCGCTAAAGATTTCCTTGATGTAAACAATAACGTGCAGCTTTCTTACGTAACGCATGAGCCTTTGTTTTGTCATTAGGAACGGTTCATACTAGAAAAAAAGCAATAATTTCATTCCTCCAATCCCAAGTTAAATGATTAAAATTTACCTCATTCGTATCAGGCTCGAGAATAGAATGAAATAAATGTATAATTGAAGCATTTGAATCGTTCGCTATATCTGCCACGGATGCAAGGTTGGTCAAAGCATCAGCTTCTGCATTTTCATCTCTTAGAATATGCGTTACCTTCCAAGTTTCGAATTGTCTTATCAATTCTCGTACCTTTTCGAGATATTCCTGCATTCTGGTTTCCCTGGCTACATAAGTCCCCAATATTTGATTTACTACCAGCTGAGAATCACTTTTGATTATGATTTGCTTGATGCCGAGTTCAAGTGCCAATTCCAACCTGTAATTACAGCTTCATATTCTGCTTCATTATTAGTAATAGGGTGACATTTTATAGCCTGTCTAATTGTTTTACCCGTTGGAGGTATAAGAACAATTCCTAAACCTACCCCTTTTACATTAGATGAACCATCAGTAAATAATGTCTAAATCCCCGGGTTTACACCATTAAAAACTTGTAACTCTTGTTCTGCCTCTAAATGTATCCCTTGACTAAAATCATCTACGAAATCTGCAAGTACTTGAGATTTGATAGTAGATCTAGGTTGATAAACCATTTCATACTCGCTTAATTCTGTAGACCACTTTGCTAATCTACTTGACAGTTCATGTTTATGCAAAATATTTCGTAGTAGAAAAGCTGTAACTACAACAATAGGATGACACTGGAAATAAGGCCTTAATTTCCTAGACACCATAATTAAAGCCAACGCTAACTTTTCCAGTTGTGGGTACCTTGTCTGAGCATCTAATAAAGTCTTACTTACATAATAAATAGGAGATTGTTTACCTTGGTCTTCATAAACTAGGACAGCACTTACCGCTACTTCTGAAACTACCAAATAAATAAGTAACTTCTCACCTTCCTTTGGCTTCACCAATAGAAGAGGATTTGACAAATAGATTTTCAAATCCTTAAGGGCTCGTTGGCAATCTTCATTCCATTTGAAATAATCTTGCTTCTTAAGTACCGAGAAAAATTTAAAGCATTTTTTAGAAGATTTAGAAATAAACCTCCATAGGGCTGCAATTCTTCCAGTCAATCGTTGAACATTCTTTTTATTTGAAATGATGTCGGGTATTTCTTAGATTGTTTTAATTTGGGAAGGATTTACCTCAATACCATGGTTAGAAACAAGAAAACCCATTTGCCTGAGTCTACACCAAATGCGCATTTTTCTGGGTTAAGTTTCATATTGTATTTTCGCAAAATTTTAGACGTGACAGATAAAATGAGAAATGTAATCAGTAGAGTACTGGGTTTTGACGAGCATGTCATCTATATATACCTCCATATTTTTTCCAAAATGTTCCTGAAACATTTTAGACTTTGCACCGAGGGTCGATTGGAAACAGCCTCACTGCTCTATCGGGCAGGGGTAAGGCCTGCGTACATATTACCCTCCCCAGACCCCACCCTGTGGAACTATACTGGGTAGTTGTTGTTGTTGTTGTTGTTGTTGTTGTTGTTGTTCCTGAAACATTTTAGTGACTAACCTTTGATAGGTTGCACCAGCATTTTTCAGACCAAAAGGCATTACTTTATAACAGTAAGTCCCCCGGACTGTAATGAAAGAAGTCTTTTCTTCATCATCGGGGTGCATTTTTATTTGGTTGTACCCTGAATATGTATCTAAAATACTTAGAAGTTCATGACCTGCAGTTGCATCTATCATTTGATCTACATGAGGTAAAGGGAAAGAATCTTTCGGGCAAGCTTTATTTAGATCAGTATAATCTACGCAAACTTGCCACTTACCATTTTTCTTAGGTACGACCACCGTATTGGCTAACCAATCAGGATACTTTACCTCACGGATTGACCCAATTTGTAATAATTTATGAACTCCATCTTGAATTACTTTATTCTTGAAAGCACCTTGCTTTCTTTTCTTCTGCTTGATTGGAGCAAAAGATGGATCCACGTTGAGTTTATGAGTAATCACCTCCTGTGGTATACCTGTCATATCAGCATGGGACCAAGCAAAATAATCCCCATTAGTTTTTAAAAATTCAATTAACATACCTCACATGTCAAGCCTTAGATTAACTCCTATGTAAACTTTTCTTTCAGGCGATTGCTCAAATAGTATTACTGCTTCGAGCTCCTCTATTGTTGTCTTGATGTTTTTGTTTTCTTTAGGTTCTTGAATGACATCAGGTCTCGAGTCTAAATCCGTTTTGTCAGTTGAAATTTGGTTGATGTTGCCTCCAATTATTCCTACGGCACACGTATTTGTCACAACATTGATACTCCTAGTTGTTTGTTGATCTTCTCGAATTTGACATATTCCCCAAGGCGATGGAAACTTGATAACTTGATGTAGAGTTGATGGGACATCGTCCATATCATGAATCCATGGTCTCCCCATGATCATGTTATAGGCGATTTCCATATTAACCACCTGAAATTTTGTTTCTTTAATGACATCTGCAGCATAAGTTGTTAGAATTACTTCACCTATCGTTATCACGTTTGTATTGTCAAAGCCAGATAACGTATGTGCTTTGGGTATCATTCTATTTTTAGCTTGTACTTCCTGCAACACTCTTAGAAAGATGATGTTGACAGAACTTCCTAGATCAATTAAAACTCGTTTTACATTAGTATCGTGTACGAGTAAGGATATAATCACTGCATCATTGTGATGAGTGATCATTCCTTCTGTATCTGCATCATCAAAACTCATACTTTCATGCTCTGAGGTTTGGCGTACTCGCTTCCTGTGTGTAATAACCACTTTAGAAATTTTATTTGAAGCCGTGTACGTTACTCTGTAAATATCCTCTCCTTCATTGATGACATTCAATGTTCTTTTTGGCAATGGTGTATTTGATGCAAGAGTATCTTCACGAGATCGGTGTGAAGAAGTTGTATTGGAATGAACTATGTTAACATTGTGCAAGTCCCCTTGAGCATGAGGGATTTGATTTTCAACAACAATATTGTTGTTTTTGTTGTTGGTGGTGGTGTTTGACATGATGTTAACAACAAATAAGGTGTGCAAGCTTATAAACACTGGATTATCAGATTCTCGGTAACAGAACCAATTTATTTAACCAAAATATGGAACTTCGATTAAAACTAGAAATAAGAGAAAATTGGGTTACTGATAATCGAGAGACCAAAGAATATAATAGGCTTTCAATAATTAGAATAAACAGTAAAGAAAAGTTTTATTTCAGTATGATTTCAATAGTTGATCGTGTCGTACAAATGATGTAACTTCTCCTTTTATAATGATCCTAGGTTGAAAAATGAAACCTGAGCTTTAATGACATAATTATGAGTAACAAATGACATTGAATATCCCGTTACACAATCATTCCTATTAAATGTCAATTTTTCAACGTATCAGGTATTTAATGTTTGAATTTGGACTTCTTCCTGTCTTCAGATCCATGTTTTAAATGCCTTTTGATCTGTTGCCCTTGAATGTCTTGAATTGATACGAGATACATGTCTAAACTGCTTTCTGTGTCTTTTGTATTTAGAATTACATCCCACTCTGTTCTAAACAGGTATGGGACTCGTAGCTGAATTACGTCCCGTATCTAATTTTTCTTCCCGCATCTTTTATTTAATTATTGTCTATCGACCATTTGACCGTTCCACATGTCATGCCACATCATAAAAAACTTTTTTCCCAATACACTAGGAATGCCACCAAACTCAGTCAGAACTCACAATTGGAGAACTTTGCATACGATCTCTTCTCCCTTAGAGTCTGAAGCACTACCCTCAGGTGTTGCTCATGATTCCCGTCTCCAGGAATATACCAGAATATCATCAATAAAAACAATCACGAATGAATCAAGATATGGACTGAATACGTTGTGCATCAAATGCATGAAAGCTTCCGGGGCATTTGTCATCCCAAAAGACATAACAAGAAACTCGTAATGACCATACCGTGTCCTGAAGGCAGTCTTCGGGATATTTGGCTCCCGAATCTTCAACTGATGGAAACCTGAGCGCAAATCAATCTTGGAAAACACCTGTGCGCCCTGAAGCTGATTAAACAGATCATCAATACGAGGTAAAGGATATCGGTTCTTCATTGTAACTTTGTTCAACTGGTGATAATCAATGCACATATGCATAGAACCGTCCTTTTTCTCACAAACAAGTCAGGAGCCCCCCATGGCAAAACACTGGGTCGAATGAAACCCTTACCTAACAATTCCTGCATCTGATCCTTCAAATCCTTCAACTAAGGAGGAGCCATGCGATATGGGGGAATAGAAATTGGCTGAGTGCCCGACAACAAATCAATGCCAAAATCAATATATCTATCGGGTAGCATGCCCGGAAGATCAATTGGAAATACATCGGAGAAATCCTGTACCACTGAGACTGAATCGATAGAAGGGGTGTCAACATTAACATCTTTAACATAAGCTAAGTAAGCAGCACACCTCTTCTCAACCATACGTTGAGCTTTAAGGAAAGAAATAATTCTACTGGGAGTATGATCTAAGGTACCACTCCACTCAATACGTGGAACACCTGGCATAACCAGTTTTACGGTCTAGGCGTGACAATCAAGAATAGCATGATGGAGTGACAACCAGTCCATGCCCAGAATAATATCAAAGTCAACCATACCAAGTAATAATAGAACAACCCTAGTCTCAAAACTATGAATAGTAAGCAAACATGACTGGTACACGCGATCCACAATAAGGGAATCTCCCACAAGAGTAGAAACATAAACGGGGGCACTCAAAGAATCTCGAGGCACACCCAAATGCGAAGCAAAATAAGAGGACACATATGAATAAGTAGAGCCGGGATCGAATAGAACTGATGCCTTTCTGTGACTAACCAATATAATACCTATGATAATAGAATCGGAGGTGACAGCCACAGCACAATCAAGAATAGCATAAAATCTGGCTTGGTCCCTCCCTCGAGGGCAACCTCAATCTCTTTAATCTCCGCCCCTGGCTGGATGGGCAGGTGTGGTGGCAGCTGGAGCTGGAACGATGGTCTGCTGACTTTGTGGAGCATGCTGAGGCTATGGAGTCTGAGAAGAGGCACCCTTACCACATCCGGGGCACTCCCTAACCATGTGACGGGTATCTCCGCACTCATAACAAGCTCTAGGAGGGCACGGTGGTTGTGACTGACTGGGCCCGCCCCCGCTAGACTGACCTCTAGAACTACCCCGTTTAAGAGCCATACTAGAAAACGGATGTGCATAATAAGGCGCCTGCGACGCTGGTGGAGCTGGATTACTACTGGCTGCTAGTAAGGATGAATGAACAGGACGACCAGAATAATCCCTGCCATAATGACCGGCTGCTGAAGTACGGGCACTAGAGTAGTGACCCGACTCTCGAGACCTCTTGGCCTCCCTCTCCCCTCGCTCCCTAGCAATCATACCCTCAATCCGTCTGGCAATGCTTACTACCTACTGGTAAGGTATATCCATCTCTAGCTCTCGAGCCATGCTGGACCGGATGGGCGGAATAAGAACCTCGATAAACCTCCACACTCTCTCCCGAACTGTGGCGACCAAAGCCGATGCATGTCTAGCCAACCTGGTATAACAGATGGCATACTCTAAAACTATCATAGCACCCTGACGTAAACACTCAAACTCCACGTGCCATAAATCCATGAGGCTCTGGGGAAAAAACTCCCTCATAATCATGTCGGAGAACTGGGTCTAAGTCAGTGAGGCAGACGCGACTGGTCTATCCAACTCATAAGTACGCCACCAATCATAGGCGGCTCCCCGAAGCTGAAAGGCGGTGAAAGAAACCCACTAGACTCCACTATGCCCATAGTACGAAGAATGTGATGACACTCCTCTAAAAATCCCAAGGCGTCATATGAAGCTAGGTCACTAAACACTAGGGTACCATATTTCTTGAACCTCTCTAGCATGCACTGCTCGCCCTCTGAGACAGCTGACCCATCCCCGGGTTGTACTAGCACTGCAGGCAGTACAAGAATAACCTCTGGAACCTACTCCATCGGCACACTCTGCTCAGAAGTGCAGACTACTAGAGTTTGGGCCCCTCCCCAGCCTGAGATGTGGCTGCAGTGAGAGGAAGCAACCTCGCTTGAGCCAAAGTAGTGTACATGCTCATGAATTGAGCCAAGGTCTCCTGGCGCGCTGGAGTAGTAGTAGCTGTAGTAGGTGTACCAGGTGCCTGTGCTCCAACCGGATCTGTAGGTGGTACCTTAGCAGTAGCATACGCGAGTCCTTTGGCTGCACTTCGGGCACGTCCTCGACCTCTATCCCGGCCCGACCTCTAACGACGGCATCAGGCTGCGCGGGTGCCTGGTCCTCTCATGTAGCACGTGTCATCACCATCTGTGAGAGAATAGAAGATATAAGTTTAGAATTGGTGTCAAAATATCGCACGACAAGGAATTCAAAAGAACTGAAGATTTTCCTAAACAGTTACATAGCCTCTCATAGATAAATACGGACGTCTCCATATCGATCAGCGAGACTCTAATAAACCGACATATGTCCCGTGACTCCTATGAATCTAGAGCTCTGATACCAACTTGTCACAACCCTAGTTTACCAATTGTGAACACGTCATGATGGCACCTAGTCTTCGTGACTAGGTAAGCCTAACGCGTTGCGGAATAAATAACAATTGCGGGATTTATATTCAAAATTAAATAAATGAATAATATATATAATTACCGCCTGACACATACACTTTAACACTTAGCATTCTAAAACTATCCCAAAGACTCGGAAACACACGGGCAACACAGGCTAAGAGAAACATAAGATACGGCTCTAATATTCGAAAATGTCTACAACAACTGAATACATGAAATGGAACTGCTAACTATAAGATAGAGTAGAAGGAGACTCTTCAGCCTAGGGACGCGGCATATGTACCTCAAGTATTTGAATATAGCGGTCGGATCACTGATAGTGTGCCCGACCAGAAGTACCTGGATCTGCATATGAAAAACATGCGTAAAAGAGGCATGAGTACACCACCGCGATACTCAGTAAGTGCCACGCCTAAACTCGGTTGAGTAGTGACGAGGAAGTTCAAGGCCCTACTGAGAGTACATAATAACAATAATGAACAGTGTAAGGCAAGGAATAATCTAGAAGAAAAACAATGATAAAAATATGATAGAAGCTACAAGTCAATGACAATTAAGCTAAGTAAGGAAAATAACACAACCAAGTATCCCTCAACATCAGGGTTCCATGTGGACCTCCCAGGATACCGTCCTGTAGTCCTTTTTCCTCAACTGTCCAGTAGATCTCCCGAAAATCGAACCCGTAGTCCATCACATTTAATTATTTGGAATCTCCCAAGAAACGAACCCATAGTCCATCATATCAATTTCTGGAGGATCTCCCGAGAATCGAACCCGTAGTCCATCATATCAATTTCTGGAGGATCTCCCGGGAATCGAACCCGTAGTCCATATGTAAATGCACAACCAAATCAGAGAAATATTCAGACAATAAAGTATACAAATACAAGTAACAATTAAATTCTGGCCTAACATGCATCACATAATTTCAATTAAGCCAATTAAGCAATTAAACGATTAATTCTATCTAGCCATGCTTCTCTAACTAACACAGACTAAATCTTGCATTGAAATCAGTCAAATAGAGAAACACAGTTTTAACAATTCAAGTAAAGTGGATTTTTCAACAATTAGCACAAGTACACTCTCGTCACCTCATGCACAAGGCATTTAAATCAGCACATAAGAAGTCCTAAGGGAAAAGGTCCCCCATACAAGGTTAGACAAAGCCACTTACCTCGAACCGGTACAAAAATCACTATGAAACGGTGCCCTTGCCACGAGTATCCGACTTCGAGTGGCCCAAATCTATTCAAACCAATAACATTTTGTAAATAACATCACAAGTAACCAATTCCACTATTAAAATTAAAGCTAAGGCCCAAAAATAGGTAAAATTATAAAAATGCCCCTCAAGACAACGTCTCAGAATTAAATAATTTTTACATTTTTAAAAACCTCATACTCTCACGAGTCTAACCATATACAAAATGTCCCAAATCGAAGGTCAATTTCCCCCTCAAATCCCCACAATTAGGTCTAAGAACTTTACCCCAATTTTCATTTAAAACCTGAAATTAAAGGTTGAATTTAAGGTTAGATTTGTGGGTATTAATCATAAGGGATTGAGAAATCATTACCCAATCGTTGCCTCTGAAAATCCCTCAAAAAATCTCCGAAATCCGAGCTCTCTAGCTTTTGTTTTGTTAAAAATGGAAGAACCCTCATTTTGAAATGTTAAGTACTGCCTAGGTGATTAATGAATCGCAATCGCAAGGATAGGGCTGCGATCGTGAAGAGTAAATATAGAGGCTCCCGAAAAGGCCCACGTGATCGCGAGAAGAGGCATGCTATCACATATAAGGAGAAGCTGGCCTTACGCGATGGCGTATAAAGGCACGTGAACGTGACAAGGAATTCACCCACTGAGTCACGGGATCAGTTTCTACTATGCGAATGCGTGGTATAGGATGCAGACGCGTAAGAGGGAATGACAGAGGTATGCGATCGCGAGCAGACCCATGCGATCGCAATGAAGGAATTTGGGCCCCTCCAATTTTGTCCTATGTGATCGCGTGATAGGGGGACACGATCGCGAAGAGGAAAGTGACTTACAACAGCTGAAGGAAATTATGCAATTTTTCAGACTCCAAAAATGCTCGGTTGAGCTTCCAGAACACGTCCGAGGCTCCCGGGACCTCAACCAAACCCACATACATATTCCATAACACCATAAAAACTTGTACCAATCATTAAACCACCTAAAACAACGCCTGGAATTCGATTTAAGCCTATGAACTTCAAATTCTAACCAAATACACTTTTGATAAAAAAACTATCCAAACCTTGTCAGAATGACCTAAAATTTTTTACGTACATCCAAAATGATATAACGAAGCTACAACAACTTCTAAAATTCCAAACCGACCCTCAGATAAAAAATTCACTATCGGACCGGAACTTCAAAAATTCAAACTTCAACATTTCAAGCCTAAATGAGCTACGGGCCTCCAAATTACATTCCAAACACGTTCCCAACCCCGAAATCACCTAACGGAGCTAACGGAACCATCAAATTTCTATTCTGAGATCGTCTTCATATTGCTCTGAATACGAACCATTTTTCAACTTTTAAGCTCTCATTTAGGGACTAAGTGTCCCAAAACTCTCTGAATCTTAATACCGAACATCCCGACAAACAAAAATAGCAGAAATGAACTTAGGGAAAATAGTTAATGGGAGATCGGGGCATAGATTCCCAAAACGGCCGGCCGGATCGTTACAAGAAGCCATGAGGTCAGATTGAGATGAAGCAGAATCAGAGGCATGTGAATGTTGTAGAAGGGCCATTAGGTGAGAATATTGCTGCTTGGTTAAACCAGGTACTAATGAACCTTGTGAATCATTATTGGTAGTTCCAGCAATATTAAAAGAAGAAGAATTTACACAACCATTAGAAGGAAAATCTGTTCCAACAGTCACATTTGCTGCAATTTTCTTCCCTTTGTTGGATTTGAAATCAGGAGGAAAACCATGAAGCTTGACGCACTTATCAATTAAGAGCCCATTCTTATTATGATATCTACAGAATAAATTCTCTTTGGCTTGATCAAAGTTCACTCTTTGGATATACTGTCTCCGAGTGTTGGAACTAGGAGGCCTATAATTTGTGCTGGGATTGAGATGGATTTTGGCAGTAAAAGCACCTGAATCAGGACCAAACTGAGAGTTGGAATTGATTTGCCTCTATCTTTCATCTTGAAGAAGGATGTTGTATACACTGTCTAGTGTTGGAGGTGGCTGCATCATGAGCAAGTTGTTCCTGACACTAATATAGACTTCATTCAATCCCATGAGAAACTAATGATGTCTCTGACAGAAGTTGCTCTAATAACATGAAAATATGGAGGAATATATCGGGATTTTGGGAAAATGTATTATGGATCATGTGAGAAGAACAGAGGAGAAAGATGTTTCTAAAACTTAATTTGAAAAATAATCCCGATGATTTTAGCCCGGGTTGATCATGTTTTTTATATATACAACCCAATACACATACTAATACAATAGAAAATTTTAAGTAGGCTAGGTTCGTAATTACAATAGGCCCAAACACAAGTGATAATAAATAGACACTATGCTAATAAGTCTTGAAATTTTTTTCGTCCTATACCATAAATGAAAGTTTATTACAAAAAATGTGCATATTTTATATATTACCCGCCCAGTCCATGTTTTATCTATAAAATTTGTACAATTCGCTATTAGGAATTAAAGGAGCAGAACATTCCCTAAAAAATACGCTAAAATTAAGTAGAGAATCTTGGTGATAATTAGTTATACATAAAATTCAATTTTTAAGAAGAGAAAGGATATTTGTCATCTGCGGTTTTTTTTTCAGAACTACAATTCAAATTTTGAAAAAAAAGAACGAACAGATTCAACTACTAAGAGTTTCGACGAGCTGAATTCAAAATTTTCGAGTTTCAACAACTCAAAGTTGAAAAAATCAGTTCTTCATTGTTGCTTCTATCAAATTATCGATCATATATATCTCTTCTTCATCTTTTTTTCTTTCAATCTGGAAATCCAAAAAAAAAACATCAACATTAATAATAAATCATGTCCAAAATCACAATTATGATACAATTAATGGGGATTGAGATAATTAAGGAAGATTTAGAGATTTTGAAGTTGATGCCATTGTGGTAGATGTGAATGGAAGCTACAGTATTCTGATTTCTATAATTGCAGAATAAATATCAATTGATACTACAGAAAAAATTGTAGAAATCAAATACACCGTGAAATCAAATAGTAGATTGTGGATAATTTATAGACAAATAGTAGTTAATTTGTAGATTGTAGATAATTTGCAGATATAATTGTAGATACGTTGTAGATAAACTATTTTATGATTGTAAATATTTTTATTGATGTTTGTTATGTAATTCTAGGTGAGGGCTTCAACAGATCATATCCATACTATGATAGATGGTATGAAGCGGTACATGAATCCTACATTATAACTATTATTAACTACAAAATTCTACAATTATGTATAAAACTAGTTCTACGATTCAAACAAATTTACCTACAGTTTACCTATAGTGAATGTATAAATTACCTATAGTTTAAGTACCTAATATAAGAATAATTACAATTTATCTACTGTTAGAGGAAAAACAGAAAATACATCATCCACAATCATGTCTACATTATATCTACATTTTAGACTACAATTAATCTTGGAATGTTCTACATAAACTATAAACTAACTACAATTACAATACAAACAGTAAATCTAGGTGAGGGCTTCAACATATCATATCCATTACACTAAATCTGCAATTACATTACAATTACACTATAATTACACTGTAATTACACTACAAATACACGACAAAAAGTAAATCTAGGTGAGGGCTTCAACAGGCAGTATTTCTAAGTCGATTGGAGAAGTTGTCGGCAACTTTTCATATTAGTCTCTTTACCAATAAATTTCTCATTTTTGACTTTTCTAAAAGAGGGAATTTTGTATGGTACCCCAAAAAAAAATTACTAAAGTGTATCTGTTTTTATTGTTTTGCTAGTTCTTGGCGTATTAAAATGTTTGTTGCAATTTTTAGTTTAATGTAGACTTTCGGAAAATCAGATCACATACCACAATTGTTGCAGAGGGAATTGGCACATACATTCAAATGTAATAAAATTTCGCTGGCTAATGCATCTCAAGGACATCTTTCGTTGATTGATCTTGCAGTCATAAATGAAGAACAAGAAAATGTGTTGTATGGGTAAAAACATGGATGAGGTATAAGGAAAGAGAAATGTGAGATATATGAATACATTTAACTAAAGAGTAACAACTACCTATTAATTAGATATGGATACCTTTAATTAAGAAGTAAAAATAAATCAATTAGACTCTTAATTAAATATGATATAAGATTTATAATTTGGTATACTAAATGTAATTTATTCAAATCTAAACATGTGGGGGTAAAAATGTTTCTATGTTGTATAGCAATGTAAAAATTCCAATAACTCCTTCCTTTTGGGCCAGATGCCAAATAGTCCCACGAGTCCAACAAAAACAAAAAGAAGGGACATCGAGCGAGTCGAAACGCGCCAGTAAAGATGGAGAGCTCAGGCGAACTGGTGCCGTTCCCGTTGCTGACGACGCCGATCGAGTCAAATTACCGAGCATGTACCATTCCTTACAGGTTCCCTTCCGACAATCCCAAGAAACCTACTCCCACCGAGATTTCCTGGATTGACCTTTTCAAGAATTCCATTCCTTCTTTTAGGTACTCAACTCCTCCTGTTGTAGATTTGAGAAATGATTTTTCGATCTTATCGAGCTAAATTTTGCCCGTAATAATTCTTTTATCTGAGAATTTTCATTCGTTTTGTGATAAATTCAGGAAGAGGGCCGAGAGCGATGACACTGTTCCAGATTCTCCTTTGCGAGCCGAAAAGTTTGCTCAGAGGTACCTTCTATACTATATTTTTGTATTTTTCCTATTGCATTTAAGTTATAACTGATCGTGTAATGTATATTTGCACTATTAATATAATTTAATCTGTCATTTATCCTAATTTACCAACCTATGCTTATTTATTAAGATATCAGCTATTACCTTTTAAGTGACCTTCAATGCATAAAACTTGAACTATTATCTGTTACCCCTAGCTTCTCGGAATATGTTGGTCAATGGAATAGAAAATACTTCCTTCTGTTTTTAATTCCTTTTGTTAGATAAGGGTAACGGTGGGTACCAAGGAACTAAATTAGAAGAACTAGTTTCCAAGTGTTAAGCTTAAGTACACAATGCTGAAAGAAAGTTGCTTTTGGTGAATTCTTTGATTCTCTATTTATCCAACAAGCTAGCTTAAGTACATGCTTCGATGTGCTGAAAGGGCACGGGGAGCAGCCGGAGGGCTAGGTAGTAGAGAGATTAGTGGGCTATAAAACTAGAAGTTCTCTAAATCTTACATTTTTCTAATTAGACCTAAAGTAAGTGTAACCACAACAAAGCTAATCCCAACTAGATGATATCACCTGTATTGATGTTTTGTTTCCATTATATTCGGTTATGAACTAAGTTAGGTCTTTTGAGAGTTGAGACATCTTCTCTCCACATGATTTTAAGCTTACCTCATCCACTTTTAGTACCCTTAGTCATCAATGTCCCGCCTACTGGATTTGGAGGCATTTGTAGTAAATATGGACAAACCATTTTAGACACCTTCTCTTATTTTATCTTCTCACGAATCAATAAAATATTTTTAATTTATCAATACTTATCAAGAAATTTTTTTACTACTTATCTAAGAAAAGATTACTGTGTAGGTTAGTTTCATGTAGTGTTCATTTTGGAGGGAAATTGGGTATCAATTTACTTATATTCTAATTTAGTGGTTTTGAGTTCTCGTCAAACTGATGGAAAAATTAAAGACGCTTTAGATAATACCTTGAGCAAGTGTCAGTATATTTCAGAAGGTTTGAGGTTTATATGCTACAAAATCAAAATTGATGACGGTTCCGTCTTTACCTGTTATTCCTTTTGGTGGATAGGTATGCTGAAATACTTGAGGATCTAAAGAAAGATCCTGAAAGTCATGGAGGGCCTCCTGATTGCATTGTAAGTTCAACCGTATTAGCAAGCAGTTATTGACCCTTAAGTTTCCTGACAACTTTTTGTTGTTGGCTAAGAAGCTACTACTTTCTCCTTCTTTGTATTCTTTTAGCTTCTTTGTCGCCTTAGAGAGCAAGTGCTTAGAGAAGTGGGATTCAGAGATATATTCAAAAAGGTCAAGGTTAGTATGATTTTTCCATTATTAAGTTCCTTAAGTTGACTCTCTCGTGTTGACAAGTTTTTAAAGAAATAACCTGAAGGATATGAAGAGTGCTATGAAAGTCTCTAATATATAGATGAAAACTGTCATTCTATAACATGGTGGATCATCCAGAAGTGAGATATGGACCCTAACTTTGCATCTGCTGTGCAAACATGCACTAGGGTGTCCGCTTGTGGATGTTGACATGCCTTACAAATTAAATTATTCCAGTTCTTTAAAGGTCATCCGATTGTTTTTTACTCCTTGTCCTGCAACATCAGAAATTAGTGTCTGGTTTTAACTGCTATGGTTTTTGGTGTATGAAAATGTGCTAGGATGAAGAAAATGCAAAGGCTATATCCTTATTTGAGGAGGTGGTACGTCTTAATGATGCTATTGAGGATGAAGCCAAGCGCGTAGAGAATCTGATCAGAGGAATTTTTGCAGGAAATATTTTTGATCTTGGCTCCGCAAAGGTACTCATGCTTTTTGATCCATGATTTCTTCACAATCTCTGCACGAAGTCAGTTAATCTTCTTGACCATTAGTTCATCTAAATCGTATATTATGCCTGGGCAATTAGTCAAGTTATGGCAACTACTAATAGAATGCTTTCCATCAATCTCTTTGATTTATTCTATAGCACTTTTGACAATATTGAATTGTAGAAATCGTTCAATGGTATGCCCAAATTATCTCGAAATTCTAGTGGAAAGTGAAGTTACTCGAGTTCATCTTTCCTCCGTTGATTCCTTCAGTATTTTTTCTCCCTTTGCTTGTCACATTAATGTCATATTTGGTCACAAACTTGCTCCCTATAAATGAAAAAAAGATTGGTGACAAAATGGATGCACTAAGATACAACTAAGTCTAGAATCAAAGTATTTTGTTCGATGGAAATTGGATATCAAGATTTTGTTCTATGGAAATTGGATATCAGGAAAGCGTATAACATGCCTCTGCATTACAGTTTATGCGGGACATGGTTTGGTTGATAAGCCGATTAGGTGGATAATTGACTCTCAGACTAAGTTATCTATCTTTTTTAGAAAGTTCTCAATCTTTGAAGTGGTTGTTGGGCTGGCTTCTTTGCCTTGTTCATGGATTAGTGTTAGGCCATCCCAAGTCACCAATGGTATTTAACCTTTTCCTTCATGGATTAGTCTTAGGTCATCCCAAGTCACCAATGATATTTAACCTTTTTATGTGAAGCTGGAAATGACTTTTTTATTTGCTTATAATGTGGATCAGAAGCTTTTTATGCAGTTATTAATCAGCTCGCAAAAATGGGCTCTAGGTAAGATGGTTGCTTATTAAGGGATACAGGGAAGCATGTACAAAAACTAGAATGAATGCAAAAAAGTCTAAAACAACTTGAAGCAAACGATTGGATGATAACAAAGAGCAACCTTGCATATATGTTTCTGCTTTAAAGGGTTGTTACCTCCAAGCTAACCATAAAGTCAGCACTCAATACTGATCCTCCTTAGAGGCAGCCTTTTCATTCTTAGAATTACCAGAAGATTGGTATATGTGACCGACTTGTGCGCTTCTCTGGGATTTATGCTTTAGTTTGGAGTTTCAGACAAAAAGTCTTGTCTTCCTGAGTCACTCCCAGGATCAGAAAATTATTTTCTGCCGCATGGTTCTCATGCCGAAGCCTAATAGTTACCGAATCACATTTCTTACTGTCTCTCCAATTTTTAAGGACTCCGCAATCTTTAATTTATAATTGTTTTTATGGACTTTACAATCTTGGGACCATTCTCAGGAACTTTTCCTAGCTTAGAAACTTTATGAAAGATGCAAATCAACTAGAATTATCGAAGTCTTAGAGTTCTTAGCCATTACCAGTAACACAATGAGGCTTAAAGTTTTCAGTACGTCAGTCTGTTCAGATAGTTTAGATTCATCATTTGAAAGAAGTGCTCTTATTTGAAGAACTTGTCAAAACACCTGTGTTAAACTCTTCATTTGCCTAAACCTTCTCATATCAAACGGGTGGTGCATAATTAGGTCCACTGTAAAGATCCTTACAAATAGATAAAACCTGCTAGAAATTGGCCCTTCCCCGAACCCCGCGCATAGTGGGAGCTTAGTGCACCGGGCTGCCATTTTTTGCTAGGAATTGAATGTGCCTATGTACATTCCCCTCTCTGACTTGCATACCTGAGTCCTTGTAGCATATAATAACATGCAGATTTCAATAGAGGGCGCTCTGTGAAATGCAAGAGTATGATATCCTGAGCATCTTATTGGAACCTATAGAGAATCCAGCTAGCTGAAACCTGTCAAATTTGATTTTGATATAATTTAATCCAGCTAGCTGAAACCTGTCAAATTTGATTTTGATATAATTTAATCTTACATCCTGCACAACTAGCAATTCTAAAATGATTCAAAATTTTCCAGATCGTGTAAGTAATGTCTACTTTCCTTAACCTCCCTTGAAGCTTGCAGAGCTATTTTCAGAGGATGGTATGTCTTTTCTAGCTAGTTGCCAAAACCTTGTCCCTCGACCCTGGGTTATTGATGATGTGGACACTTTCATTACAAAATGGAGTAGAAAAACATGGAAAAAGGTGAGTTTCTTGTCATATTTCGTCTTCATTGGGCTTCAAGTTTTCTGATCTTTATGTTTGATATCTGTTCCTTCACTGACCTCCTTACTCTTATACAGGCTGTGATCTTTGTTGATAATTCTGGTGCAGATGTTATTTTGGGTATTTTGCCATTTGCTAGAGAATTACTTCGTCATGGAGCGCAGGTTTATTTTGGAGTCCCTTGTCCTTTGTTGTATGTAAAGCTCAGAAGTTTCTTGCGTTTTTTATAAACTGGATTCAAGTTGTAGGCCACCAGTAGCTGGACTGTTCTTTGATTACATTGCATTGAATGAAATGCTATTGATTGACATGTATTTGATATGCTTGGTTTGTGGGTTTTTATGGGTGCACACGAGTTCTGTGTGGTGTAGTATAGATCACTGCAATAGGACATTGACTTCCTCTTTTGAAAGTGTAAGTTCATTCTCTTTGATTTCTCTTTTTGCAGCATTTATTACATTAATGGAATTTTTAATCTCAACTAGAACATTACAAACAAGCTGGGGCTTTGTGTTGCTTTTATGGCTATATCATAGTTGCAGCACCTTGTGTACAGTGAATTTCTCATTCTTGTCTTGTTTCTGTTTCATCAATCCCCTGAAGCTAAGATTAGGACCTGATCATTTCTTGAATGAATTCAGGAATACTAATAAACCCTAGTTTAATAGGCATGAAGCCCCAGTGAATAAGTTACGCACTTTGTTTATGTAGCCATGATGGTAGTATGAAGTGCATTGGATTGGTTGCCGCTAATTGAACAGCTGATAAATTTAGTAGCTATTTTGAGCTCATATTTTTAGTAAATGAAAGCATTCAGGTAACAATGTGTTTTCTTGTTTCCATATCTCATTTTACAACTGGTCAAAGAAATGAAAGCATTTCCGGTAACAATGTGTTTTCTTGCTTCCATATCTCATTTTACAACTGGTCAAAGAAATGAAAGCTATTCCGGTAACAGTGTGTTTTTCTTGTTTCCATATCTTATTTTACAACTGCTTTTATTTGACCAGGTTGTTTTGGCTGCTAATGACTTACCTTCTATCAATGATGTTACTTACACTGAGTTAGTAGAGATTATATCTAAGGTAGTGCGAGCTTTACGTTTTATTGGGGTTCTCCGCTTTAGTTTGGCCTTAACATGTTGTTTGGGTTATTAACAGTTGAAGGATGAGCATGGGAAGCTCATAGGTGTTGACACATCCAATCTTTTAGTGGCCAATTCTGGAAACGATTTGCCGGTAAGTGGCAGTCATTTTTTAGCTTCATTCACATGCTGCAGAGCTTCTTCCCTGCACCCCCAAAGAGCGGGTGTGAGACTTATTTCTAGATTTAGATTGTCCCTCTCAGTCAAGCTTTTTGACCTGAATTAATGGTGGCTCACAATAATCTGCTAATTTCATACTTACTATTGCTTAGCCTGATGTAATTATTCAGCGTTTATGTTCACGATTTCAATCACTTCCGAACATTTCTTTTGTGTGAAAACTGGTTAACTTTAGTGGCCAATTCTGGAAACGATTTGCCGGTAAGTGGCAGTCATTTTTTAGCTTCATTCACATGCTGCAGAGCTTTCTTCCTGCACCCCCAAAGAGCGGGTGTGAGACTCATTTCTAGATTTAGATTGTCCCTCTCAGTCAAGGTTTTTGACCTGAATTAATGTTGGCTCACAACTAATCTGCTAATTTCATACTTACTATTGCTTAGCCTGATGTAATTATTCAGCTATGTTCACGATTTCAATCACTTCCGAACATTTCTTTTGTGTGAAAACTGGTTAATTTTAGTGGCCAATTCTGGAAACGATTTGCCAGTAAGTGGCAGTCATTTTTTAGCTTCATTCACATGCTGCAGAGCTTCCTCCCTGCACCCCCAAAGAGCAGGTGTGAGACTCATTTCTAGATTTAGATTGTCCCTCTCAGTCGAGGTTTTTGACCTGAATTAATGGTGGCTCACAACTTATCAGCTAATTCATGCTTACTATTGCTTAACCTGATATAATTATTCAGCTTTTATGTTCAGGATTTCAATCACTTCCTAACATTTCTTTTGTGTGAAAACTGGTCAACCCCCCCCCCCCCCCAAAGAAAAAAAATCAAAGGTTCTTGATAGTTGTGCAATAAGTAACTCCACTTACTCAAGTTGGACAAGATTAAGAAACCTAGGTGTCGTGAAACAAGTCAAAAGTCTCAAGATCTTGAGAGCTAGTAACATCATTAAAGCTCATAAAATTTGTTTGCTCACAAATTCAATCTTTGAAGGTAAATCAATGAATTCTTCTGCTGTAAAGGAAAATGCACTATGCCCCTTACTATCAGCTACCTGTTGCTTGCCTTAAACTAATTTTCATGGTATTTTTCTCTTCGACTCATTAACCTTTGTCCCAAAATTCCCTTCAATTGAGTTTGGCTGATTATCAATTTAATAAACTATTCGGAACCCTTTCTTTTCCTCCTATATTTGTCAAAGAAAGCAAGTTAATCCTCCATATTCAGTATGATTCAATTATCTAAATCAATTATCTAATTTACTCTTTCTGGTATATTCCTTAAGTTATACCTAATATGTTCTTTATCAAAAGTTATACCTAATATGTGTTATTACATTTCGTTTTTGTGCAAGCTTACTGTGAATTTCTACTTTTATGCAAACCAGTTGAGTTCACGGCTACCTTATTTCGGTTCGCACCCAACCTAAATTTACAATGCACCTACCCTTGAGCTCACTCTCCAACTTGGCTTGGCTGGGCCATTACGTATGTGAGGAATTGCATAGATGTCAGGCTGACAAGGCGAGTTTTTGGCTGGTCCAGCTGTCAGACTATTTTACTAAGAGCATTTATGCATGTTGTTGCAGGTTATTGATCTCACAACAGTATCTCAGGAACTGGCGTACCTGGCAAGTGATGCTGACCTCGTCATATTGGAAGGCATGGTAAGCCTTTTGCAAATCGATTCTCTTACTCCAATCCCTTTGGAAAAGGCCCTTTCATGTCAGCTTTTGTTCTAGTTTTGTATTAATGCTTGTTTGAAACCACAGTATACCTTTGAGGAAAATTTCCATTTCCTCTATGCTGCTACTGCAGTTATTGGTGGAGACTGCTATCTCCACTGTGGAATGACGAGTTATAACTTGGTGATTCTTTGCTGTTGTTACCGTCTAAAAAGCATCAGTCAGTGATGTGATTCATTCATACCTTGTCTTGTGTGTTTCTTCTAACTCCTACTCTTTGTTTTCTTTTTCTTTATACTTATCCTTAAATGGGAAACGAGTTATGTGCGTTAATCATATTTTATTGCTTCAACTCAACTCTACTCAGTATGTACTGTGGCTTAGAAGTTAGAACCACTATATCAATCCTTTTCATGCATGGGCTACTTGATTAAATATGAGAGGATATGGGAAGAATAGGGCAAGCTTCAGGTCAACTATGAGATTGGCTGCCTCTTGGGGTGTGGATGCCTATGTTGTTGTTCCTCTTTCTTTTTCTTTTTGATAAATGTGAATAGCTATGTGAGCTGCATGGCTCGCCATATTTAAGTAATTGCAAATTTCCGCATGCCTTTCCTCTCTAAACTTTCAACTTTACTTTCAATTCTTATGGCAGGGCCGTGGAATAGAGACAAACCTGTATGCTCAATTTAAATGTGATTCACTCAAGATTGGAATGGTAAGAGCATCATGTTTTCATTTACAACCTTCTCCCTCTCCCGTTACCCTTGATGTCTTGCTGACAAAGGAAGGGCATAAAAGAAAATGAGAAATCCTTATATGCAGAGGCTTTTTCCCCTTACAAAATTTTGCCTTGATTGTTAATTCTCACTTATTTAATTTTTGATTTCTCAAACACAGGTGAAGCACCCAGAGGTTGCTCAGTTTCTTGGTGGAAGGCTTTATGATTGCGTTTTCAAATTTAATGAAGCTTTAAGTTAAATAGTTTTGTTATCAAGTATTTCAGTCCTTTCTACTGGACAATTGGACAAAGTCAAGAAATTGAAGATTCTTGTAAATCATTGTAGTGGAAATTGTTTGCGCAGAAAATGTTGTTCAGTTATTGAAGGTTGGATTGCAACATGTGTTATTTTCTTCTTCCTTAAACTTTTGCTTGGGTGTTCCTGCAGTGGTGTGGCGATGCAGGTATTATTACAGGTGCAACTTGATCTCACCCTGTAGTCTTTCCGGCACTTGAGTGTGGCCAGTTGGACCTAGTATTCCAAAACAATAGTTACTTGTCTGTTCAATTGCTAAACATTTTAAGTGTTGCATTATTTTGAGGGAACCATAGAAGAAGGGAGTTACAACCAGGGGTGTAATTTTACAGGAAAGAGCAGTCTGGTGATTGGCCTGTCTGCTGAGATGAAGCTGTTTTGTGGATCAAGTAAACATATTGGTAACAGAAACATAACCTTCTCAAAAAGGTCTAAAGGGTGAGCTAATAAATTGATCATAACAGCTCGATCGCAACAAGTTGCATTGGCTTTTGAGATTTCTTTTATCTGGCACGTGTTCATGTATACCCTAATGTCTCGGTTAATCAGGCTATAAGTTGCATTCCAGTGCATAAATAAGAAAAAAGAACCTTGCTTCCCTAACCACTTGTTTGGATGATTGTTACGTATCGTATATTATTGTATTGTACTATATCGTTTTGATGTTTGAATTAGTTGTATTGTTTGTTTGCCGTCATTTCATGACGTCATATACAAACAATATGAAGTATAAATTTGCAATATTGTAAAGAAAAAGTAAGGTACACGGAAGAATTATTATATAAAATAAGATTATTTACGAATAAGGAAGGGCGAGATAAGAGAAAAATAATAAGGTAAAGATGTGACTACACCAAATTGGTTATTCCATAAAGTGATATTTTTTGTAGTTAGTAATAAGGACAATAATAATATAATAAAATTGAAGTAACAACCAAAATAAATATTATATTTAAAATCACAATACGATACAGTACAACAGGTACTTGTTGCATGGTGAACTTGTTTCAATCCAAGCTCAATATGATTGTTTTATTTGTGTATAAGGCAAGTTTATGTATGTGTTAAATGCATTTGAATATTTTCTTTATTACTTTTTGTATGGGAATCGGACACGATTGATGTAAGTCGAGCACGCCTCCCTCCACGGCCACTAAAGTCAAATATACCTTCCTTCACGCCCATACGACGGAAAGGAGTACGCCCCTAACTATAAAGGCGCATTGACAAACTCGCCCGTACGAGCGTTCTGTCCCCTCTGCCCATTTATATTTTTGTAACGACAATAGCTCTAGAATAAAATGATATTCTGACGGGCCTTGCTTCTATATAAGGAAATGCCTCCCTCATTTGTAAGGTAGATGTTATTTTCATTAATAATACAACTTCTGACTATCATTCTCTCTCTATCTCATCTCTCTATTATTGATCTGTTTTGATAATCCACTAAGTCTTATTACAATCTCACTAGAGCAAACAACATACGAATTATAGATCTATCCTTGAGTCTATTACCGTTGATTCTGATTTACCCTTTCACAATCTTTGATTGTCCCTAATCCATAAAGCAACCGACAGTTTTTGGGACAAACAATTTGGCGCCGTCTGTGGGGATTTCGAGAATCAAACATGTAGTATACACCCGAAGGATCAGATCACCAAATAAAGCCTCAAAATGGCCGTAACACCCGGTCCAAAGCTATAACAGAAGTCACCACCAACCTACAGAGTTCCCTAAACGAGGTCGGTGGTAGCGCTGTCGTCAACACCATCCCTGACAGCACACTTGAGGTAGAAGCCTCACCTTCCCCCTCCGGGAATCTTGCTACCTTGCAGGAAAAAGATACCTCCACATCCGCTGCAAAAGAAGCACCCCCGACGGTCAGAAAGTTACTGGAAGAATGGCTGACAAGCGCCCTGAGCGGCCTAGTGGAAAAACCACCACGGAGTCATGAAATAGCAGCACCAACAACAAGTATCACCGCTACAGCAGACGAGCAAGAGGAAACGCGAACCAACAACCAACCCGTCGAAACACAAATGCATGACGATACATTAATGTCCATTTTGAGAAAAATGGAAGAAATGGGAGCGAAAACCAGGCCCTCTGCGACCAAATGAAGGAGCATCAGGATAGGGTCGACAAGATCCTCAGAGCGCCCAAACTGCTGCCCAAACGTGACATAGGAAGGTTCGTAGAGAAACCCTACTCCGAGGAAGCCGCCCCTACACCATCCCGAAAACTTTCAAGATGCTTCCTTATTTGAGGGTATACGATGGGACCACCGACCCTAAAGATCATCTCATCCATTATGTCACCGCTGTGAAAGGTAACAGATCTATCAAAAGAACAGGTACCATCTGACCGGGGGAGCCCTGACATGGTACTCTCAACTGCCCGCCAAAGCAATCTCAACCGCCCGCCAAAGCAATCTCAACCTTCGAAGAAATGGCAGATAAGTTCGTCACTGCACACGCCGGAGCTAAGAAGGCAGAAGCACGGGTAAACGACATCTTCACCATCAGACAAACCACGAGCGAAGGCCTCAGCGACTTCCTCGCCAGATTCAATAGAGTAAGGATGAGCCTACCAAATGTATCTGAGGGCATGGCGGTAGCAGCTTTCCAGAATGGACTCAGCAGGGACGGCTCCAGAGCAACCAAGAAACTACTAAGCCGACTCACGAAATATCCCCCTACAACTTCAGACGAGAACCATAATGCCTACTGCGCCGAGGTACGAGCATACGAAGAGGACCTCAATAGACCAACCCGACGACTGACAGCCATACACCTAGATACAAGGAGAGATCGACGACACGAGGGACGTCGAGAACTGCCTCTCGCCCTAATGAAGAAAGACATCAGCGTTACATGAGGTCTCCTCACCCCCTCGTCATGCAGACGCACTACAACGCATCTCGTCCCGCTCATAAATGAACGAGGTATGCCTCCTTTACTTTCATCACATAAATTTTGTGTTTCTCCTTCAGAGATTGTGTACGCACTGGAAAAGCCCAGCACCAAGGTGCAGTGGCCTCAGAGAATGAAATCGGACCCTGCCACAAGAAAATCAAATGTTCTGTGTGAATTCCACCAAGAACGAGGACACAGGATCGAAGACTACATAGGTCTGCGACAGGAAGTCGTCAGGATGCTAAACCAAGGATACCTAAAGGAGCCGCTCAGCGACAAGGGGAAGGCCAATTTCGCGTGCGGGCGAAAGCAGTCCCGTGGACCACCAAAGTCACCCTTCCCGACGCGTACAGTAAACATGATCGTCGGAGACGGTACTGATGCTGCTATCAACCATGTCAAATTTTCCAACACACACAGACTGAAGAGGACCATCTCCCACGAACAGTACGTTGACCTCGAAGAAAGTATCACCTTCGATAAGTCTGACACCGACGGTTTGTGTTTTTCCCATTATGATGCTTTAGTTATCACTTTACGTATTATTGATACGGACATCAAGAGAGTCATGATCGATGACGGAAGCGGCGCTTGTATCATCCATCCGAGAGTCCTCTCGCAGATGGGACTCGAGGATAGGATAACCCCCCGCTGTATAACTCTAACTGGTTTTAACAATGCAGTAGAACGCACGTTAGGAGAAGTGACTCTACCCGTCCTCGTGGGGGGAGTCACCTTCCATGTGATGAACCAAGAGACGACATATAATGTCATCATCGGGCACCCGTGGATACATGCCATACAAGCGTTCCCCTCGAGCTTATACCAAGTTGTTAAGTTCCCTACTCCATGGGGAATATTCAGCATCAAGGGAGAACCGCGCACAGCGTAAGAATGTTATAAGATAACACAAGACCGTGCCCACACCCGACAAGTGAGCGGGGCAAGTGCGTAGGCATAGCAATCAGCCGTGTTGGGGACCAAAGCAGACCCGACAGCTAATGCCATCAGAGACCCAGACATTGTGGAGGCCTGTAAGGCCACGATCGAAGACCTCGATCCTGTTCAACTAGATTGTCACTGTCACACCTCCTTTTTACCGCATATCCGCGAGGGCGCAAGGGTAAAGGGAGTTTTTTCAACTTAAAGGACAGTCGGAACGGGATCAATTTATTTAATTTTCAGAGTCGCCACTTGGGAAAACAATGGTGTCCCAAGTCACCGGTTTAATCCCGAACCAAGGAAATTATGACTCTGTTTTACAGTCTGCGAAACTAGAAATCTAGATAAGGAATTCTATTAACCTGGGAGAAGGTGTTAGACACTCCCGGATTCCGTGGTTCTAGCACGGTCGCTCAACTGCCGTATTTGTTTTTATCTGATTTCTTTATATATTTCAATTACGTGCTTTAATATTCCGCTTTTCAATTCATAAAGAATTGCAACGTCGTGAAAATGCATTTCGGGCCACACCGTACTAGTACGCCTATGGCCTTTAACACATTTCGACTTCGTTAAGAGTAGGATTTGGGTCACATAAATGCACACCCGTATTTGAGAATGTAATATTTATAAGTCGTGCCTAAAGTATCTATGTCTTTGTTAACTTTGGGAAAGACCGTCAAATTCGCAAAACGGTCCTTCCGAATCTAGAATTTTTATAGGTAATTACGGAGAGCCCCGCAACTATGTATTTATGATTTGGCGAGGCTCGTCTCCGTTTTTTTAAGGTCCATCCTAAAGCATACTATATTTTCTATTGGTTTTGTATCTAAGAAAATGAAATTTTAATTGTTTATGAACTATTTGTTATTTTGAATACTCATAGATTGGACCTTGCAATTGGCCCAAGGACACATTATGCTTATATTCGGCTTCACTATTTAAAAATAAACTCATTTTTAAACATTCAATTTAACTGTCATTAAAATCAGTCTTTATTACTATTACTAATTGAGATTTCATACTCAAATCACGAAATTGAAATATCAATACGCTAAGGATTAAGTTTACAAACGTATTCATCTTAGTTTATTTGTCAAACATCTAATAATCAAATCAAAACTATATAAGACTAAACTGTAAAGAAACAAACTTCTCGATCTGAGGAAATGACTTAACCCACATAGACTCTAACAGTTACTTATGACCTTAAGTTATAATCATTACGTGCATCACATCAGCATATAATAATAATAGTTCAAAGAATAGAATTTAATCACAATTGAATTATTCCTAAAGAATACAAAATACTTTAATAAAATCTATATCCACTATATTTGACTATGCGTGAACGGGCTGTTGCTAACAAATTCAACAGTACAAATTGACTCTTTCATTTGCATATGATTTGAGTTACAGCAGAGAAACAACATGTGTACCTGGAATTAAAAGTTAAGAGGAGGACAAACAGCAATGAAATAGCAACATCAGCAATATTAGCAAGCAAAACCCAGCAGATCAACAGTCACATCATCAACCAAAACTAATCGGATGCGAATGAAGCTAGACTTAGAACCAGAGATGAACCAACAATTATCAAAATCAACTACACCCTCGAATGGAATCCCAAAAAGCCTAACGGAATAGTAAGACTCAATCTATTCTGTATTTTCAGAGTGTCTTTTTGTGTTTCCCCCTGTTGAAAATCTCTGTGTGTGTGTAAAAAAAACTGTTCTCTCTCCCTCTCCTCCCTATTTTTCAAAATTGTCTCCCCCTTTTATAGCCCTCAATCGAACCAAGCAGCCCCTTAAACTAAATAAAAATCCATCTCATTGCCTTGCACATGCTTATTTCAGCCTTTCAATCCCCTCCCCATGTGAATTCCCATTTTCCAGCCCTCAAAAGCACTCAAAACATTAAAGAACTAATTTTTCTTTTTGACATTCTCTGCCCAGTGCGCGGACTTAGTGTCTAATACCAATTGTTAATTAAAAAGCGTACGGGCATCTACGAACTTTGACAATCACATGGCTTCCCTTTTATATCACAACCTTTTAAATTCAGTAATTAATGGATGCCAACTATGACCAGTGGATTCAAGAAATTTAAACTTTGAAACAGCTTAATCTACTTACTGCCTATAATCACAACACTAAACTTTGAAACAACTATATCCAATTATCAACAACTAATAAATCTTCGAATCATACATACGGGCAGACTCAGGGAAACGGGGAATCAATCATTCGACGACTGTTATCTTGAGTCGAATGTGCATTCTAATAATAGATACACTCAACAAAACCAAACAAAAACAAATACTGACCAAATAAAAGGTCTTGGAGTAGAAGAACCGAAAATTTAAAGTGAAGCAAAAGGATAAAACATTCACACAATTAACAACAAAAATAAGAAGAAAGAAAAGGAAAAATACCATGACAGAAGAAATCAAAGCTCGAACGAACCCCGGGCCCATCTCGGATTTGGCTCGAATTTGGATTCTTTGATTCGAAAGGACTTTAATTGAAATGTTTTCAAATGAAAACATCCCAATTACAGTCTATTAGACTTCAATTGATAAAATCCCTAATTTCTGAATACTAGGGTTCTTGGGGCTTGGATTTGGGGCTCGAGTGGTTTGGGCCGGATTCGAACCAAACCAAGTTTGGTTCGATTACGAGGAAGGTTAGGGGCGTAACTGGTACGAATTTGGGGTTGATTGGCATAGGTTTTAGTTTGGCTCGAATCTTCAATTGAAGATTCGAGGAGCTGGGGACTGATTCAAAGTAAACGGGTAAGGGATTAATATTCAGGGTGTATAGGTGGTCAAAGGGTGTTAGTTTGGGTGACCGGCGATGTCTTGCCGCCGGGTTTTAGGTAGAAGGGCGGGGGTGGCGGCTAGGGTTTCGGGGGAGGGTCTTGGGGACGATGAAGGTAATTTGAGGGGGTGTTTGGGAGAAATGGGACTGGTAACGGGTCTTTGGGGGGTTTTTGGTTAGGTTAAACGTGCAAATTAATTTCAACCGTTGGATCACAAGAATCCAACGGTAAGATTAATCGCTTAGTAGAAACAAGATCGTTTTGTGTATAACGGGTTGGGTCAGACCGGGTCAAGGCTGGGGTGTGGGTCTGGTATTGGGCATTGTTTTGGGCTTAACTTTCTCCTAATTAAACTGGGCCCAATTCCGATTTCTTCTTCTTTTATTTGATTTTGTTTTCTTTATTTTACTTCTAAATTAATTTTTTAAATGTAAACCAAAATCCTAATGCAAAAAGTTAAATAAAAATCCTAATTAACTCACAAATACAAATTAATACTTAATAAAAATTATCATACATTATAAAATAACAAATTAAAACAAAATTACACAATTGGACATTAAATGGTAAAAAATGCAAAAGATACATATTTTTTTTTTCATTTTCGTAAAACAAACTTAATTACTCATAACTGTAGAACTAAATCCTAAATGCACATGCAATATATTTTAATTAATTGATTTAAATAATAAAACACGCACACACGGACGTAAAATAAAAGAAAAACAACACGAAAAATCCAACAAAATATTGCAAACAAAACAAAAGTATTTTATTTTGATTTTTTTGGGAGTAATTCTCATATAGGGCAAAAATCACGTGCTCACAGCTACCCCTCTTTGCGTGAAAATGGGAAGAGTTTTCGTGCAAAGATAAGTGAGCGGATATGAGCGATTTTTGCCCACTTGAGCACTCCGTGTGAAGCATTTTGAAAGAGTTTGACCGAGCCTTTGCTTCGGAGGCCTCCTACATATCCTGGGCTAAACAGGAATTAGGTCAATGTAGTTCGGGAAGTTTTGGTAGCTGGGACTACCATGACTGCTGTGATCTTGCTGTTTACTGTTGTTGCTGCTGATGCCACTGCTTAACTGATCTCCTTATTACACCGTGCTAAACGAAAAATAAGAAGCTAGACTAAGTTACAATATTGCAAATTCTTATCCATCTTTTCAACTTGATCTTGTCATGTTCCCTGCTATTTTGTCGGACTTGATGTTTCTTCCGATGTTTTTTCTCTTCTGACAATTGTTATTTCAGCGTATCTTGATTGCCGAACTCCAATCGTTGGTCCCTTCCTTGTGATCTTCGAACTATTTTCCTTTGAAGACTGAATCTGTCTTTTCTGACCCTTGTTGCCTTCCTTCTGATTTTGAACTTGGATTCCTGCCGGGGACATTTTGTCGTAACCTTTTGCTCTCCTAGCGGGCTACTGTCTTCTTGAATTAAAAGATATGCCTTTCCGTTCTCCGGACATGCTCTTGACTTTAACAACATCTTTTGAAAATAAATCGCCATTCCTCTCTTCAGGCGGGCTCCTGACTTTAACATCAACTTGGAAAATAACTCGCCATTCCTCTCTTCAGGCGGGCTCATGACTTCAACATCTTTTGAAAATAAATCGACATTCCTCTCTTCAGGCAGGCTCCAGACTTCAACAACATATTTTGGAAATAAATCGCCATTCCTCTCTTCAGGCGGGCTCCTGACTTCAACATATTTTGAAAATAAATCACCATTCCTCTCTTCATGCGGGCTCCTAACTTCAACATCTTTTGAAAATAAATCACCATTCCTCTCTTCAGGCGAGCTCCTGATTTCAACAACATCTTTTGGAAATAAATCGCCATTCCTCTCTTCAGGCGGGCTCCTGACGTCAACTTCCTTTGAAAATAAATCGTCATTCCTCTTTTCAGGCGGGCTTCTGACTTCAACAACAAACTTTGAAAATAAATCGCCATTCCTCTCTTCAGGCGGGCTCCTGACTTCAACATCAACTTAGAAAATAAAACTCCATTCCTCTCTTCAGGCGGGCTCCTGACTTCAACATCTTTTGAAAATAAATCGCCATTCCTCTCTTTAGGCGGGCTCCTGACTTCAACATCATCTTTTGAGAATAAATTGCCATTCCTTTCTTCAGGCGGGCTCCTGACTTCAACAACAAACTTAGAAAATAAAACGCCACTCCTCTCTTCAGGCGGGCTCCTGAATTCAACATCTTGTTTTGAAAATTAAAATGCCACTCCATTTTTCAGGCGGGCACCTGACTTCAACAATATTTTTTTGAAAATTAAAACGCCACTCCATTCTTCAGGCGGGCACCTAACTTCAACAATATATTTTTTTTTTTAAAACTAAAATGCCACTCCATTCTTCAGGCGGGCTCTTGACTTCAACAATATTTTTTGAAAATTAAAACGCCACTCCATCAGGCGGGCTCCTAACTTCAACAATATTTTTTGAAAAAAATGCCACTCCATTCTTCAGGCGTGCTCCTGGCTTCAACAACATCTTTTGAAAAATTAAAATGCCACTCCATTCTTCAGGCGAGCTCCTGACTTCAACAATATTTTTTTGAAAATTAAAACGCCACTACATTCTTCAGGCGCCTGACTTCAACAATATTTTTGAAAATTAAAATGCCACTCTATTCTTCAGGCGGGCTCCTGACTTCAACATCAACTCACTAACTCCATCCCATCCATGTCGCCTTCCTTTGCTTCCTGCACCACTTTCTTCTTCCTACATCGCCTCTTGGTCCATCCTTTCTTCTGAATTACCTTGTTTGGAATTGCTTTCCTCCTGGGTCGTGTCATTTTTCTCTTGACTGCTGGGGATATCTTTGGAATTGTTTACTTATCTGCTGGGGATAATGCTGCTGGGGAAATCTTCTTTATTTCCTTCTTTTCTACTTCCTTCAAAACCTTTATTCTCTCCCGAGATTGGTGGGGATTGAAATGTCATCAGCTGGGGATTACCTTGTCGGGGGATCCCTTTTCATTTTTCCTCTTTCCAAACCTCCTTCGGGACTCGCGCTTTGATCCCTTGAAAAACTTGTAGGATATAATACTGCCGAGGAAATCTCAAAATCAGTGTTTCATTTTTCCGAGAACTGCTAGGGATGATACCGGCTCTTGCCTTTCTGAACGCAAGCTTCCTCGTTTTGTCCTGTCTGCTGGGGGTATAATTTCCTCTATCACAGCTTGTTGTTTTCTTTCTTTCAAAGCTGCTGGGGATAACCGGGTTCAAAGATCATTTCCTCGCGTTATCTGGCTTCTTTCCCCAACCGGGTATTTGGTTTCGAGAAAATCTTCGCAACGGGAGAAAATTTTCTGCCCTAGTTTAAGAATCTTCTTCGTGGCATGCTTTTCTGCCAACAACCCCTCTTTTTCCTATTTCAAATCAAAGAAAAATTGGTTAGTTTTAAAATGTGGTGGCTGGTTGTGGTGCTCCTGCTAGGGATGGTTCTCCTCTTCTTTCCCTGCTCTGCGTTTCATTGTCAGACCCTACTGGGGATGTTATCATTTGATGATATTCATGCTGGGGATAGTTTTCTCCTTTCTTGCTTCCTCGCCTTCCTTGATGACTCTTTATTCGCGAGCCTTTTCACGTGGTTTTCCACTAGTATCCTGACCACCCGAATTCCTATGATAGTGACCCTGCGTGAAGACCTTGCATGTTTTACTGGTGAACCATTTTCTTTGTTCACCCTTGTCACTGGAAATACCTTTCTGCTGGGGATATCTCCCCTTCTTTTGCGGCATATCTAAGGAATGGGCATTTCCCGACCTTTGAGTCTCATTAACCTTGGCCTTGAGGTCATTAACCTTCCTTGAGATATCCTCATCGACACCAATCCATCCCTTTGTCATTTTCCTATTGCTGGGGAATATCCCTCTCGACACCGGCCTTGCGCTTGATCCCTCCTGACTTATACCACTTGGGTGTACCAATCAAAATCCCGTCAAAATCCTTGGAAAGCTGATGGAAAATTTTGCAGTCATTTCTTGCAAACAGACTCTATTGGGGAATTTTCGATAAAAAGGAGAAAAATAAAAGGGAACACAAAAAAAGACAAAAAGGAAGATGACTCTCTAAAAAGAAAAATTATAAAGTAAACCTATCAAACGTGGATACCAACTCTAATGGACATGACATGCACATATAGCCTATCTTCCGTCGTTAAACCGCCTTTTGTAATCTTCGCCTGGGCTTTCCCATCTGATTTCCAATCTTCGTTCGACTTGTATTGCCCGAGGGTTTTCACTATCAAGCCTCTCTCATTTCATTTTTTCTCTCAGCTTTCATTGCCTTATGGTGCGTGTGAAGGTTTTCACCACTAAGACTCTCTCATTTATGTTTCTCTTCAGCTAGGGATTGGGGGTGTTACCGCTAAGATTCTCTCATATTTCTTCTACTGCAGATCAGAGTCTTTTTTATGGGAATCAGAGTGTTATGTTCTGATAAGACTTCTCTCATTTACCTGACTTGGCCTCTTTCGAAGATTGGTCAAAAGGTCTTTCTTTGGACCGTAATGTGGGTTTGGACAAGGCTAGAAAGAAAGGGTATTGAAGGCTCAAAATAAAACAAATTGGGTTCGAAATTACAACCTTCAGAATCCTATATTTTCTTTGCATGAACACAATTTTTTATTGCCCCAGTTTCTTGCTTGGGGATTTTTTGATTTTTTATTTACATTATGACCGAGCTGTGAAGCGCCTACGTATCCTCTTTGAGGAATCAGGTCAAACGTAGTTCCCAATTCCTCGTTTTTCTAGTTTTCCTTTTCATCATTTTTTCTTTCATTCCTTTTTGGTTGTTTTTCTCTTTTTCTTTATTTATCTTCCCCATTTGTGTTCTAATTTTGGTACCGATTCCGAAGGAGGGGTATGAAAGAAATCAAAATAAGGCTCGAAGGGTTAACGAAGGATAAAGTGTTTGGGTAGCAGAACAAAATGCCTTCGTCATTCCAATCTTCAAAACATACCAGTGCAAACAACACGATTAACATTCGTCATATCTTTAAAGCACGGTTGGAAAACACTCTCATTTTCATTATTATGAATGACCCCACGTCGATTTGGCAACTTGCCTTTGACTATTTCCTTTTTACTTGCCCCGGTTTCACATGACTCGGGATCTAAATAATCTCAAATTTTTTTTATTTCCTTTAAATGACCTGATCATCTTCTAATTGCTTCATGATTAACTTTTAGAATTAAGCCACAATTATGTGTGCGCATGTCGTGTCACTAGATTCGGCGTTTGAACACAAGACAAATCTAAAGGGTAAAAAGAACTAAACAAATAAGATGACCGGAAGTAACAAAAGACCGAAAGCTTCATTAGACTAATGACGAAATGGTTCAATGACAAAACAAGCAAAACAAACTAGAGTACAGCCCTGAAACAAAACTGGGCAAGACCAAAGCAAACTGCTAGGACAAAAATGGAATGACAAGAGGGTTTGACCATAAGACAAAGTCCGAATTACAACCTTGAAAATAACTCGGACAACAGAAATGACAACAAAAATGAACCACCAAAGCTCCATCTAGCTGACCAAAAGATGGAGTGTTTTCGCAATTACCAAGCACGACGTTTTAGCCACTAAGTTCTGCATCAATATTGCCGAGGCCGCTACCTGTTTCCACATTTTTAGCTTCAGTCAATACATTCCCCAGAGGATTCATCTTCTCATCGTCATCATCCTTGATCATAATCAACCACCCTTTTTGAATCATCCTTTCTACTTCCTTTTTCAAGGTACGACAACTCTCAATGTCGTGCCCTCTGACATTGGAATGGTATGCACATCGTGCAGTAGGATCGAAGCTTCTCGCAAGAGGATCTAGAGTATATCCAGGGAGCGGCTTAATCAAGCCAACATGATTTAACCTTTCGAACAGACTCGCATAAGATTCTCCGACAGGGGTGAGAGCCTTTTCACGCTACAGCAACCTCTCCTCCCTAAACGCCTTATTTGGCCTGAAACCTGACCCAGGGGGTTTCCGGTATGTTTGTGGGGGTTGGTAGGCTTTTTGTGGAGCTGGGTACCTGGAAGGTGAAGTACGATTTTGGGTGTCCCGGGGAGAGTAGTGGTGTTGGGGATGGGAGTATCGTTGGGAAAACATAGATGGAGGACGAGTAGTTAAGCTAATCGAGCGGCTGGAGAAGTTGTGATAGGCGGGTATATATGGAGAGCGTGAGGGATCATCAGGCATTGGGTTTAGCGTATGGGTAAGGACAGAGTCCAAGAAGCTAGGTGGTGGCGGGGGTGGTGCTTTTCCATCCATCCAAGCCCGATACATATCCGCCACATGTTGTCTCAATATTGTGACCTCTTCTACTAACCCGTGGTTCCGTTCAACTAGTTGCTGGCGGGTATCAGTATCAACCCACTCGGTCTTAAGATTCTCTGTCATGCTCTTTTGCCTCTGTTTTTGTAGGGGAGAGTTACCACAACCAACCACCTTAATTTTATCAACAATTCAAAACAAAAATATGTTAGAAATTGACTCATTCGGTCCCCCTTATTAACAACATCTACTTTTTCTTCTTCCTTTTTTTCAACTTAAAACATATATATATATATATATATATTTTAGTTGTTGTCGAATCTTATGGAGATTGCCTACGTATCATGACCCCGCATGAATCAGACCTTGCGTAGTTCGTGTTAGTGAATAAAATATGTTTTTTATTTTTTTTAAAAAAATTTCAATTTTTTAAAGATAAAACAAACTTGATTACAAAGTTTTAAAAATTGACCATATTAACAATTTTGCCATACTTGAAAATCAGACATCATATGTTCTAATCAAAAGAAATATGAATTTAAAAAAACGAACTGGCATATTCCTTCCCTTTTTGCCAATTTCAACCAGATGGCTATTTCTGCAAACGTGGCCCCTTTTAAATTTCATATGAATTTTGAGGCCGATAAGGATTTCTTTACAAACTTGTCCATTCTTTTACGAAGATAGCCTTTCGACAACTGAAAGATGCTATAAGGCTATCTCGGCAAGAACGGTTTAAAACACCGCCGAAACTAGCTTGGCTTATTTTGACCAACAATTCAAGCATTTACTTGCCACTGACTCTTTTTTTTTGTCAAATTAAAATAAAATACATGGTTTTGCAGACACGACCTTTCAGCACCTCGGGGACGAAGATTTTAAGGTTGTGTTTAGCTAATTGACCAAAAATCCTAAAAATGACCAAAAGTGGCCGTTTATGCAACGTTAGCCTTTCGGCGTCCCTCTCGGGAACATTCGACTATTTTTTGCAAAAGCGGCATCACCTGACTTATTTATGACAAACATTAAAATTTTGATATTTTTTCTTTTTATTTTTCGAATTAAAACAAAAGACCTGGTATTTGCAAACACGACCTTTCAGCGTCTCGGGGATGAAGATTATAAGGCTGTGAGGGTCAATTGACCAAAAAATATACAAAATGACCCAAAAGTGGCAGTTTATGCAAAGTCAGCCTTCCGGCGTCCCTTTCGGGTACATTCCGCTGTTTTTGAAAACGGCACCACTCAACTTAATTACAACGAAAAATTAATCTCGATATTTTTTGCTTTTTTGTTTTTTGGAAAAGGGGAGGTTGCCTACGTATCTCACACCATGTGAAAATCAAACCAGAGTAGTTCGGTTAAATAAAAACAAACTACATCTGTAAATGAAACAAAATATATATATTTTTTTAATTTATTGAAAAACAAGTAAACTATATTTATTTTTTTAATCACACACATTTTTTTTTATTTAAAAAAACATCTTTTTTTTCTTTTTAAGTAAAAAAAAGAACAAACTATTTTGAAACTAATTTTTTTTTTATTTTCCTCAATATTTAAAAACCGGTCAGCTTGCAAGTCTGAAGCAAATAAATGCGTAAAACAAACAGGATGCAGCAGGATGGTCTTTTCATTTCAGGTCACCTGTCCTAGATGGACCCAACCCCTGTGTTGAGTCCCCTAAGTCAAATGCAACGTGATACAAATAAGCATTCCTACTAGGGATCCGGTATGAAGTTTTGTTATACTATGTTAAAAACCTGGGTATTTGTTCTAGACCGTGTACTCGAGCGAACAACTCGAGTTGAGGAAGGAGCTCCTTTCCGGGAACCAAGAGGCCAGCCGACTTAGAAACTTTCCGAGCCTCTTTCTTATTTTAAGGTAAGATACTAACAGAATAGGGAGTCTCAACCAGTAAGCACATCCCCGGAGGTGAGAAGAGAAAGGTTTCGGCACAGTTTATACATACAGTTCACAGAATATCGAAGCAATAAAGCAACATTTAGCACATTTGGGCTCAACATGTAAAAAATTAGATAAAATAAAGCAAATTATAAAATTCATTTAAGCTTGAAATTCGGAACTTTAAATAGCTATATCTTACCATGTGCAAACAAGCATCCTATTAAGGATCTGGCATAAGTTTTTCTAGGTTTAAAATCTTGGTTTATTGTTCTAGAACTGGCTTACCCGAGTGGACAACTCAAGCCGGGGAGGGGGCTACATACCGGGGACCCGCGAGATCGTCCGGCTTTGTAACTTGTCCGAGCCCTTTCCTCATTTCAAGGTATGACACTAACAGAATGGGGAGTCTCAACCAGTAAGCACATCCCCAGAGGTAAGAAGGGAAAGGTTCGGCACAATTTATATGTACAGTTAAATAATATCAAAAGCGATAATAAGCATCATTTTGAACATTAAGCACATATAATATGAAATAATCAGATAATAAGAAAAAATACAACAATTTATCATAAGCTCGAATTTCTAACCCTGAACCTGTGGTTCTGGGTTTTCTGCTCCCCAGCAGAGTCGCCAGAGCTGTCACACCTCCTTTTTACCGCATATCCGCGAGGGCGCAAGGGTAAAGGGAGTTTTTTCCACTTAAAGGACAGTCGGAATGGGATCAATTTATTTAATTTTCAGAGTCGCCATTTGGGAAAACAATCGTGTCCCAAGTCACCGATTTAATCCCGAACCGAGGAAATTATGACTGTTTTACAGTCTGCGAAACTAGAAATCTAGATAAGGAATTCTATTAACCCGGGAGAAGGTGTTAGGCACTCTCGGATTCCGTGGTTCTAGCACGGTCGCTCAACTGCCGTATTTGTTTTTATCTGATTTCTTTATATATTTCAATTACATGATTTAATGTTCCGCTTTTCAATTATTAAAGAATTGCAACGTCGTGAAAATGCATTTCGGGCCACGCCGTACCAGTACGCCTATAGCCTTTAACACATTTCGACTTCGTTAAGAGTAGGATTTGGGTCACATAAATGCACACCCGTATTTGAGAATGTAATATTTATAAGTCGTGCCTAAAGTATCTACGTCTTTGTTAACTTTGGGAACGACCGTAAAATTTGCTAAACCGTCCTTCCGAATCAAGAATTTTTATAGGTAATTACGGAGGGCCCCGCAACTATGTATTTATGATTTGGCGAGGCTCGTCTCCATTTTTTTTTTGTTTAAGGTCCATCCTAAAGCATACTATATTTTCTATTGGTTTTGTATCTAAGAAAAGGAAATTTTAATTGTTTATGAACTATTTGTTATTTTGAATACTCATAGATTGGACCTTGCAATTGGCCCAAGGACACAGTATGCTTATATTCGGCTTCACTATTTAAAAATAAACTCATTTTTAAACATTCAATTTAACTGTCATTAAAATCAGTCTTTATTACTATTACTAATTGAGATTTCATACTCAAATTCACGAAATTGAAATATCAATACGCTAAGGATTAAGTTTACAAACGTATTCATCTTAGTTTATTTGTCAAACATCTAATAATCAAATCAAAACTATATAAGACTAAACTGTAAAGAAACAACCTTCTCGATCTGAAGAAATGACTTAACCCGCATAGACTCTAACAGTTACTTATGACCTTAAGTTATAAAATCATTACGTGCATCACAGCAGCATATAATAATAACAGTCCAAAGAATAGAATTTAATAACAATTGAATTATTCCTAAAGAATACAAAATACTTTAATAAAATCAATATCCACTATATTTGACTATGCATGAACGAGATGTTGCTAACAAATTCAACAGTACAAATTGACTCTTTCATTTGCATATGATTTGAGTTACAGCAGAGAAACAGCCTGTGTACCTGGAATTAGAAGTTAAGAGGAGGACAAGTCAGCAATGAAATAGCAACAGCAGCAATATCAGCAAGCAAAACCCAGTAGATCAACAGTCACATCATCAACCAAAACTAATCGGATGCGAATGAAGCTAGACTTAGAACCAGAGATGAACCAACAATTATCAAAATCAACTACACCCTCGAATGGAATCCCAAAAAGCCTATGGAATAGTAAGACTCAATCTATTCTGTATTTTTAGAGTATCTTTTTGTGTTTCCCCCTGTTGAAAATCTCTGTGTGTGTGTGTGTGTAAAAAAAACTATTCTCTCTCCCTCTCCTCCCTGTTTTTCAAAATTGTCTCCCCCTTTTATAGCCCTCAATCGAACCAAGCAGCCCCTTAAACTAAATAAAAACCCATCTCATTGCCTTGCACATGCTTATTTCAGCCTTTCAATCCCCTCCCCATGTGAATTCCCATTTTTCAGCCCTCAAAAGCACTCAAAACATTAAAGAACTAATTTTTCTTTCTGACATTCTCTACCTAGTGCACTGACTTAGTGTCTAATACCAATTGTTAATTAAAAAGCATACGGGCAGCTATGAACTTTGACAATCACATGGCTTCCCACTTAAATCACAACATTTTAAATTCAGTTATTAATGGATGCCAACTATGACCAGTGGATTCATGAAATTTAAACTTTGAAACAGCTTAATCTACTTACTGCATATAATCACAACACTAAATTTTGAAACAGCTATATCCAATTATCAACAACTAATAAATCTTCGAATCATACATACGGGCAGACTCAGGGAAATGGGGAATCAATCATTCGACGATTGTTATCTTGAGTCAAATGTGCATTCTAATAATAGATACACTCAAGAAAACCAAACAAAAACAAATACTGACCAAATAAAAGGTCTTGGAGTAGAAGAACCGAAAATTTAAAGAGAAGCAAAAGGATAAAACATTCACACAATTAACAACAAAAATAAGAAGAAAGAAAAGGAAAAATACCATGAGAGAAGAAATCAAAGCTCGAACGAACCCCGGACCCATCTCGAATTTGGCTCGAATTTGGATTCTTTGAGTCGAAAGGACTTCAATTGAAATGTTTTCAAATGAAAACATCCCAATTACAGTCTATTAGACTTCAATTGATGAAATCCCTAATTTCTGAATACTAGGGTTCTTGGGGCTCGGATTTGGGGCTCGAGTGGTTTGGGCTGGATTCGAACCAAACCAAGTTTGGTTCGATTTCGAGGAAGGTTAGGGGAGTAACTGGTACGAATTTGGGGTTGATTGGCATAGGCTTTAGTTTGGCTCGAATCTTCAATTGAAGATTCGAGGAGCTGGGGACTGATTCGAAGTAAACGGGTAAGGGATTCATGTTCAGGGTGTATAGGTGGTCAAAGGGTGTTAGTTTGGTGACCGGCGATGTCTTGCCGCCGGGGTTTTGGTAGAAGGGTGGGGGTGGCGGCTAGGGTTTTGGGGGAGGGTCTTGGGGACGATGAAGGTAATCTGAGGGGGTGTTTGGGAGAAATGGGACTGGTAACGGGTCTTTGGGGGTTTTTGGTTAGGTTAAACGTGCAAATTAATTTCAACCGTTGGATCACAAGAATCCAACGGCCAAGATTAATCGCTCAATAGAAACGGGGTCGTTTTGTGTATAACGGGTTAGGTCAGACCGGGTCAAGGCTGGGGTGTGGGTCTGGTATTGGGCATTGTTTTGGGCTTGGCTTTCTCCTAATTAAACTGGGCCCAATTCCGATTTCTTCTTCTTTTATTTGATTTTGTTTTCTTTATTTTACTTCTAAATTAATTTTTTAAATGTAAACCAAAATCCTAATGCAAAAAATTAAAAAAAATCCTAATTAACTCACAAATACAAATTATCTTAATAGAAATTATCATACATTATAAAATAACAAATTAAAACAAAATTACACAATTGGACATTAAATGGTAAAAATTGCAAAAGATACATATTTTTTTTATTTTTTTATTTTCGTAAAACAAACTTAATTACTCATAACCGTAGAATTAAATCCTAAATGTACATGCAATATATTTTAATTAATTAATTTAAACAATAAAACACGCACACATGAACATAAAATAAAAGAAAAACAACATGAAAAATCCAACAAAAAATTGCAAACAAAACAAAAGTATTTTATTTTGAATGTTTTGGGAGTAATTCTCTTATAGGGCAAAAATCACGTGCTCACAGTCACAACCCCGAAAGGAAACCATACATCGGCCACGGGCTCACCGACCTGGGTAAGTACCATGAATTTTTGACTAACCATGCAGACATATTTGTTTTTTCCCATGCAGACATGCCAGGAATCTTGCCAGACATCGCTATCCACAAGCTCAACGTCGATCCGCTACATCCGCCGGTAAGACAGATCAGGAGAAAGTTCAACGTCACAATCAACAAGGCAGTCCGCGAGGAAGTAGATAAACTACTCGCCAACGACTCTATCAAGGAGTCAAAATATCCACAATGGGTCGCCAATATGGTAATGGTCAAAAAGAACAACGGAAAATGGAGAATGTGCGTGGACTTCACCGACCTGAACAAGGCCTGCCCTAAGGATTCCTTTCCCCTCCCTCACATCAACCAACTGATCGACGCCACGTCGGACATGAACTACTAAGCTTCATGGACGCGTACTCCGGTTATAACCAAATCTTAATGGCCGAGGAGGATCAAGAGAAGACCACGTTCATCACACACTAGGGTACCTATTGTTACAGGGTGATGCCTTTCGGGCTCAAGAACACAGGGGCCACATACCAAAGACTGGTCACTAAGATGTTCAAGGAGCAACTCGGGAAAACCATGGAGGTTTACATCGATGACATTCTAGTGAAGTCCGCCAGAAAGGAAGACCATATCGACCACTTGCGAGAGGACTTCGAAATATTGAAAAAATATGGGATGAAACTGAATCCCGAGAAATACGCCTTCGGCGTGGCGTCAGGAAAGTTTTTAGGGTTTCTCGTATCCCAAAGGGGGATCAAAGTCAATCCTGATCAAATCAAGGCAATCGCCTTAATACCCGAAATGCTCAACAGCAAGAAACAGGTCCAGAAATTGACAGGTCGGATAGCCACCCTCTCCCGCTTCATCTCCCGATCCTCTGATAGATGCCACAAGTTCTTCAGCGTACTGAGAAAAAACAACGGATTCTACTGGAATGACGAATGCATCAAATCCCTGCAAGGGCTAAAAGCGTATCTATCATCGCCACTGCTGCTGTCAAAACCGAAACTATGTGAGTCTCTACTGATGTACCTAGCCGTATCAGAAGTCGTGATCAGCGGGGTACTGGTTCGTGAAGAAAAAGGTACGCAATCACCTATCTATTACATTAGCAAAACCCTAGTAGACTCCGCAACTCGATACACACACCTCGAGAAATTGGCTTTGGCACTGGTCATGGCTTCTAGAAAGTTGAGACCCACCCTATTTCCAATGCCATCCTATCAAAGTAGTGACCACTTTCCCTCTGAGAAGCATCTTGCACAAGCCCGAACTATCGGGCCGGCTCGCCAGATGGGCCATAGAGCTCAGCGAGCATGATATCACCTATATTCCCAGGACCGCCATCAAGTCACAAGTCCTCGCCGACTTCATGGCCGATTTCAGTGTCAAAATATCGCTAGAGGTGGAAAAGGAAGCCCTACAGACCGCCTCGAACACCGACCCCTGGACCGTTTACACTGATAGGGCCGCAAATGCCTCGGGATTTGGACCAAGACTCATCTTCGAAGTCCCTACGGACGAAATCATTCGCCAGTCCATACGATGTTCTGAGATGACTAACAACGAGGCAGAATATAAAGCCGTCATTGCAGGTATAAAATTAGCCATCAGGTACGGAGCTCGCCGACTTGTCTTACACTGTGATTCACAACTCGTGGTAAATTAACTCACCAGGACTTACCAGGTCAAGGAACAGAGGCTACAGAAATATCAAGCATAAATCCACAAACTAATGGCACAGATCGACGAATGCCGCTTCGAACAGGCTCCTAGAGCGCATAACGCCGAAGCAGACGGACTGGCAAAACTGGCCGCTGCCGCCACCAACCTAAATAAAGAAAGCATCGTCACCCTCTTTCACTCAACAATCGACCATACCTAGGTACTCTCCCTACACCTAACTTGGGACTGGCGCAGCCAATTTGTATCATATGTACATGATGGAAATCTACAACCTGACAAAAAGGAAGCAAAAAAGCTTCCCACGCAGGCAGCAAGATACTGTATGATAAACAACGACCTCTACAAGAGAACTTTTGGAGGACCCCTAGCTAAGTGCCTAGGTCCCAACCAAATGACGTCAGTATTAGAGGAGGTTCACGAAGGTCATTGTGGTGCTCATACAGGCAACCGAGCACTCGTGCGATGCCTGGTACGGGCTGGATACTACTGGCCCACCATGAAAAAAGATGCGGCAGAATACGTTCGCCAGTGCGAGAAATGCCAAAAGTTCGCCCCTTTGATACATCAACCAGGGGAACCCCTCCATTCGGTCACTTCACCATGGCCCTTCATCAAATGGGGAATGGACATAATTGGACTGCTACCCGTCAAACGAGGAAAGGTCCGCTTTTTATTAGTTTTAACTGACTATTTCTCCAAGTGGTAGAAGCAGGTGCCTGCGCCCAAATTCACGAGCAAGATCTCATCGCCTTCATCTGGAAAAATATTATATGTCGCTTCGGCATCCCCAAAGAAATAACCTGCATCAACGGACGATAGTTCATAGGGAAAAAAACAACCGACTTATTCGACAAATGGTGTATCAAAAGAATACTTTCAACGCCATATCATCGTGCCGCCAACGGCCAAGCGGAGTCATCCAACAAAACCATACTGAATATTTTGAAAAAGAAACTCAAAGACACAAAAGGCTAAGGCCCTAACACTGTATGAGAAGACTACGGTCGTCTCTGATAAACAAAAGGCAACGGCTACCCATAAACGCAAAAGGCTAAGGCCCTAACAGCGTATGAGAAGACTATGGTCGTCTCCGACAAACAAAAGGCCATGGCCACCCATAAACAGAAAGGCTAAGGCCCTAACAGCGTAAGGAAAGACTACGGCCGTCCCCAATAAACAAAAGACCACGGCCACCCATAAACGCAAAAGACTAAGGCCCTAACAGTGTATGAGAAGACTACAGTCGTCTCCGATAAATAAAAGGCCACGGCCACCCATAAACGCAAAAAGCTAAGGCCCTAACGGCGTATAAAAAGACTACGGTCATCTCCAACAAACAAAAGGCTACGATCGTCCACAAACACAGAAGGCCACGACCACTTCTGAATGCGTAAATAGCCAAAGGGAAAATAATAGCCGCATAAAAACACACAAGCAACCGTGACCGGAGTCAATCCAACCTAACTACGAAAAATTAACTCAATAAAGGGTGACGCCATACACAAAATGAAAATTGCGAAAGAAGACATGAAAACACAACGATTCCCGTGTAATCATTATAAGTCATTGACAAATTACAAATTTACAACGTCGCTTCGATTACAAAAAAAAAGAAGTTTTATCTAACTACCCTGGCCCCCGCCATCCTCCGCCGCATCGGCCGTGCCGTCAACACGGTCCCCACCGCCCTCGGCCTGGAACGCCAAAGAAATCCAGGACCCTGTGCCCAACTAGTTCACATCCGCAAAGGTACATCCCACTAGGGCCCGGAGAGTCAGGGTTATACCCACAAGCTTCGCGCGTAACCCTAACAAGGCGACGCTAATTTTCAACATCTGCCTCAATGGCTCTACCAACGGCCAGCAGCTCCTCGAATACAGTCTACCTCGCCTCAGCATACACCCACATATCGTGAGATTCGCGGGACACGTCACCAACAGGAACAACAACCTTCGCCTGCTGAGGAGCGACCACCTCGGCCGTCGTAGTTCTGAGCTCGGCAGATAGGGCATCAACCCTAGAATGTAACTCCAGTGCCTCCGCTATTGCCATACGGCCCAGTTCCAACTCCCCCTCTTTCTATTGAAGGAGACTCTCTAACTCAGTGTTTCGAACCACAACGGCCACCAAGTCTGCATCCAGCTTTTCCAGCTGGGTCGTACGCTTCCGCAGTTGATCCTCCGCCTGCTCTAATCTCTCGTGGAAAACTTGAAATTGAGGGTCCTGGGTGTAAAGGTCCGCCAGTGTCTTGTGCTTACCGCGGACCTCCCTATATTTCTTCATCGCCTTCTTAAGGGCGGCGCTCTTATTGCGCTCCCGCCGGCCTCTCTCCACCTCTAAGATAAGGGTTTGAGAAAAAGACAAATAAGAGACATAATTCAAAACGACATACGCCTCAGGGCTCATGATAGAACGACGAAAAACAATAACAAAGTCTTACCTGCAAGGCAGCGCCAGCGACTCGACGGGATAAATCCCTATCGCTTACGACCTTCAAAGACTCTGTTTCGGCAGCACCGCATAACAAAGACATATCCGGCATGCTCGCTGTCCAGCAACAGGTTGTATCCCGTAGGAATCACAAGCCAATGGGTAGGTCCCATTGTCGCCATATCTACCCGAGCATAGTCTTCTCACTACACGTCCACGGAAGAAGGAGCCCATTCGGGAGCAGCCCCTTCCTCATCAGCAACCAGCCCGACGACGGACGGCACACTATCATCCTCGACATGAGGGGAAGTGGTATCGCCCGCAACTTACCTCAAGAGGGCCTCCCTCTCCGGTCGAATGGCGTCGCCCATAAAGATCAGCCTCGACCACGCCTTTATCAAGGAGTAGTTCTCTTTCGCTCCGGCGGCTCATCGTCCTCAGAAGAATCCTCTTCAACAAGAGGAGATGGAGGCGAGGGGCCCTCTCTAAAAGTCAGTTCATTCACCGACTCAACTACGAGACGAGAAGTCCCAAGGACATCCTCAAAAGCAGGCTCCCGAATCACGGCCTCGCCTTCGAAACGAACGGCGTCAGAAACATCTGCACTAGATGCTTCCATATCCGTTTGTTCTCCCTCAGGATAAGCAGCCTCAAGAGTGATTCCACTTATATGAACTACGTGTTCAAAGCCGAAATCTGCCGACGATGAAGCAGCAACTCGACGTCTTCTCCTCCGCGGTGCACTCTGGGCTGCCAACACAGTTATATAAAGAAAGATGCATCAGAAACCACAGCGTCTAATAAAATATGTGGTCGCCAAACCTAAAACCAGTACAATACCTGGAAGGCCATATCTTGTGGTGAATGCGACCCACGTTCTACACTCTTCTACAAAGGGGATCAACCGCCCCACCCATGCTCTAATATCCGGCATAGATTGGGGGTGTGCACCCTTGCTGCAGATACAAAATATAACAAGGTGACGAAGAGTCGAGCAAGCGTAAAATAACTAAGTACGAGGGATAACACTTGCGCTCAGTGTTCCATGCCTCAGGGAATCCAGTAGGGTCCGACACCAAATTCGAGGTTCGGATGAAGAAATATTTCAGCCAAAATTGGCGATTAGGCTTGTCGTCCGTCTCGACAACCAAGCCCTTCATCCCACGGTTCTTCAATTGAAGCATCGTCCCTCTCATAAACCGGGGACTGAATAGCTGTAACAGGTGATATACCGTGACGTCCAATCTGGCCCTCTCAGCGTAAGTCGTTAGGATATGACACGTGTAAGGGGTAAGCTGGGCCGGGCATACACTGTAAAATCTGCATAATTCCTCCACCAATGGATAAATAGGAAGGCCACACCCTATTATGAAGGGGTATTTGTAGAAAGCACAGAACCCCGTTCTGTGTACACTAGCAAAATCCCCCTCGGCCGTTTGCATGACGACCGTCTCCTAAATCTGACAAGAAATACGCAGATCATCCAAAAGAGATTCAGTGAATTTGGACCTCTCCCATACCGGGGCAACTCCCTTCGTAGGAAAATCCCTTCGTACGTATAGTTCACGGGAAGCAAGTTATCTACAGAAAGAGGAATTTTGCGGGATTTCTTCCCACCTTCCGAGGGCGGAGGGACACTGGAAGTGGCCTCATCCTCATTTGTCCCACGATGACGACTACCTTTGGCCATTGTCAACCTTTTTATCGAATTTAGAGTATGCCAACAAGCTCCGAAAGTCAAAATGAAAAGCTGTTATATATCGCTATACAAAATGAAAAAAGTGCATATAACTTTTTGTAGGGATCCGAAGAATGGGAAAACTTGAAATCCCTCCCTATTTATAGCGGGCCAGTACACGGGATTCAAAGAGGTTAGTGTCAGAAAAGGAGGCGGAAAACCGAAACGTCAAATCACCTTCCGGTCTGCCTTGGGAGCAGTTGTAATCATGACGCATGCTGTCAGTAAACGACTGTTCAAAGAACATGCCACGTATGCATACACGGATAGATCCGAAACGGGTTGATCTTTTCCGCCCATTACAGATATATGTCGAATACATCTCCAACAGGCGGAGGGACTAACTGTATCAGGTCGAATCGGACACGATTGATGTAAGTCGAGCACGCCTCCCTCCCTGGCCACTAAAGTCAAATATACCTTCCTTCACGCCCATACGACGGAAAGGAGTACGCCCCTAACTATAAAGGCGCACTGACAAACTTGCCCGTACGAGCGTTCCGTCCCCTCCGCCCATTTATATTTTTGTAACGACAATAGTTCTAGAATAAAGTGATATTCTGACAAGGGGGCATTCCTTCTATATAATGAAAGACCTCCCTCATTTGTAAGGCATGTGTTATTTTCATTAATAATACAACTTCTGACTATCATTCTCTCTCTATCTCATCTCTTTATTATTGATATGTTTTGATAATCCACTAAGTCTTATTACAATCTCACTAGAGCAAACAACATATGAATTATAGATTTATCCTTGAGTCTATTATTGTTGATTCCGATTTACCATTTCATAATCTTTGATTGTCCCTAATCTATAAAGCAACCGACAATTTTTGGGTCAAACACTTCTGTCAGTTGTCACTACTTGTTTATAAGAAAAGTAATAGGTGAATCACTTAGAGATCGTCTCCTTCTATAGTCTTGACCAGTATTTGAGTCCAATTTATTCTAAATTGCCAAAACTTGAATTAAACAGAAACTTAACCAGTATGTGCAATTCAATTTTTTTCTCCCTCGTCCATAATATTAAAAGAAATAAATTTCAAATTCCTATAGATCTCTTTCTTTCGTATTTGAATGAATATATTCAAATTAATCATTTGACCAATTCAAATTTACATTATGGTCATCTAAACGAATTTTCTCAACTATAAAAGGACATAATTCCTTGGCTCTAAAACATGAATAAGAGAGGTTATAACTTCACTTACTTCTAGTCACAGTACATGTGACTAGGATGCTACGAGTTTGAATCAAGAAAATAGTTTCTTGCAGAAATATAAATAAGATTACATATAATATATCTTTATAGTTGTAATTGTAACCCTATCCCGAATCCTAAATGCACCAGGCTGCCTTGATATTATTTCTACACACTATGTGCCATTGATTAGAAGAGCTGTTTCAAAAGGTGGTGAATAGCTTGAATTTAGAGAGGGTCCATCTACAATCTGATTTAAGATGTCGAAACTCTTCATTTTTTTAAAATTGGTCGTTGCGAATTGTATTTGGGATATGATCTATCACTCATCTTTTAGGATCTTGGTTATATTCCAAATATAATTCACATCGGACTAATTTTAGGAAACGAAGAGGTTCTCCGTCAATTAAATTAGATTGTACATGAAAATATCTCTAGATTCAATACGATTTATTTCATGCTCTTCAACAGCTAAATAATGGAGTTCCAGCCAAATTATTACAAATGTGGCCTGAAAAAGATGTCTAAATGGCCAAAAAATTCATATATATATATATATATATATATATATATATATATATATATATATATATATATGGATTAGATTGTCTTCACATTTTTCCGCTAATTTTAATCGATTAATGTGGACTAAAATGGAAAATCAACAAACTATGACTTTGAAGCTTATCTTATTTCGAAAAGGCAAAATACATAATCTACCCATCAAATTTATGACCAAATTCCTCTTACATACCTATTAAATACGGGTATTATTTTACACATCAAACCTTTCAAGAGCGTGTCAAAAATATATTTTTTTGATTACGTGTCACTCGCATGTTTTTCACACATAAGAAGCGAGTGAATGATCAAAATTTTGTGTCTAAAGGCATTTTGACAGCCCTGTCCAGCCTTATCATTTTTTCAAATCCTTTTCTTTATTTTTTAGAATAAAAAATCCACTATTCTTTTCCATCTTCTTCCATTACTGCTACATTTCTTCTTATGCCACCATACATACCACCAAATATATTTGCCAAGATTTAGAGAAGGACAAAAAATACCAGAGATTCAACATCGTCGAAGTAATGTAACAGCCATATCCAACTAGATTTTTTAAAATCATTTAAGTGTGCTAGATTTAAAAGTTTATCACAGGTTGTGTGAAAGATGGGTAGAAATTTCAAAAAACACAATTGTTGAGCTATTGAAAAAGCTTGAAAATTCAACTGGATCTTGTTAATTTTGAATTTTTGAAATGAACTTGTAACTCATTTTTGATTGACTAGTTAAAGTTACTTGGAAATCTCTTCCAATTTGTGATAGAACGTTGAAAATTCAATTAAGATGCTACTTGATAATTTCTTCCCGTTGTGACTCGATCCAAAAGAAATAGTAATTACAAAAGTTTTAAAAGTTCTTTTATTTGTCCTTTGATTCTAAGTTATTATTTTTTTTTTTGGGTCTTACTAGAAATTTTTCTCAAGAACAATGATAATGAAAGACAAGGTGGGGAAGATGAAGAAGAGGGTATATATGTAATTTTAAGTGTGTTTTTATTATTTAAAATTAATGACACATGTCACGAGCATATTTGTGCGTGATACACATACATTTTTTGAAACTGGTCCAGTATGAAAGTGGTGTATAATTGATACATTTTTAAAAAGTTTGATGCATAAAATAAAACGTGTATTCAATAGATGTGTAAGAGGGATTTGGTCCTAAATTTGATGGGTAAATTATGTATTTTGTCTTTAGAAAAAGAGAAAAGAATTTTTTTTTAGATAAATGTTAAGCTTGAGTATATGAGGATAATTTGGACTAGTAATATTTAAGTTTTTTAATAAGTAATCGGTGTCAAGTGTACAACTTCTTTTTAGATATTATTTCTCCCAATTCTAAAAGCATGATGACAAAACTAGTGCAAGGCTAGGGTGAGGCCAAATAGAAGAGAGAAAGATGTAGAATATGAAAATTATGAGTTCATACGGCATCTCGAGTTTTATATATAATAATAATTGAATTCGCAGTAAAAAATTTATAATTATGTTGTAACGATTCGGCCGGTCATTTTTACAATTTACACCTTGTTCCTCTATTAATTGCTTCCTCTAAGTTCATTTATGCTATTTTGGGTTGAGGGGGACGTTCGGTGTTTGGATTCGGAGTGTTTTGGGATACTTAGTCCCTGAATGAGAGCTTAAGTGTTGAAAAATGGTCTGAAATCAGAACTATGAGAAGATGGCCTCGGAATGGAAATCTGATGGTTCTGTTAGCTCCGTTAGGTGATTTCGGGGTTAGGAGCGTGTTCGGAATGTATTTTGGAAGTCCGTAGGTCATTTAGGTTAGAAATACCGAAAGCTAATATTTTGGCAATTTCCGGTTGACAGGTGAAATTTTGATCTGAGGGTCGAAATGGATCTCCGAAAGTTTTTGTAGCACCGTCATGTCATTTGGGACGTTTTAAAAATTTCAAGTCATTCGGGCGTGATTTTGTTGGGTTTTTTATCGAATGCATGTTTTGAAAGTATTAGAAGAACTTAGGCTTGAATTCGATGTAATTCGATAATTTTGGTGTCAGTTGAGGTGTTTTGATAATTGGAATAAGTTTAAATAACGTTATAGGATGTATTGGTATTTTTGGTTGAGGTCTCGGGGACCTTGGGTTGATTTCGGATGGCTAGCGGGAACTTTTGAAGTTGGAAATTTCATAAAAGACGAAAGTTGTAAATGAGTGCACACAAGAGCTCATTTTGGATGTTCATATATCCCGTTATATAAGGATTTGTATAACCCACAACCTATCAAATTAAAGCTCTTTGAGTCTAGTTTCCAACGCATCAAACCGTTCTTCATTTGGAGGTGTATACAGCACGTTATGGCCGTTTTCGTATCTCTAGTGCCCTGGCCAGCGGCGGGCGCTAGCCGTGATGCCAAAAAATTTGAGCTACTGGTTCCAGCGCCACAGGCAACGCCCAGCGCCACCTAGGGCGCCCAAAAACAGCCTACAACAATCCTTTCGGGGTTCATTTTTACTCATTTCCTTTTGACGAACTTGGGGTCCTTCTTTCACCCTCTCAAGACTTTCAACTCCTCAATCTTCAAGGTAAGTAATCTCCATCAACTTGGTGTGAAATTCCATCATTCCTATACTATTTTTGATGAAATCCTCTCATCAAACACTTAGATTTTCAAAAAATTCCTTCAAGAACTCAAAGGAGGGTTTTGCAAGATTTCTTCTAAAAGGTAAATTCTATACCTTTGACTTACATATATGGATATATTATGGGAATATGAGTATGAATCAAGTATTACAACTTGTGGCATGGTAATTGGAAGCCATAAATTCCCAATTTAAATACATGAACATCGTAGGGATTTAAAGGTATTTATTTGATGGAATTTTGTTGGTTGGTGTGAATGGATGGTCATACATGTATATTTGGAAGTTATAAATTGGTTAGGAATGATGGTGAGATGAATTGTTGGTTAATGATGATAGTTGGAAGAACCAATACTATAGTTATAAGGTGTAAATATCTATGCCTACAAGGTGTTTGATAATATGCCTAAATGGCATAAGTTATGAAATTTATTACCAATATTGGCCTATTGTTGAATTATAGATTGAAGTTACCTAATTATATTGGATCATCGTAGTATCATTAAGGGGCGAAATTTGGATATGTATGGCTAAAAACCCCGTCTTTTAGAAATCGAGCTTCATCGATATTTGTGTGATCTTGGTCATTTTTCATAATTTTGCGTATTAGCTTAGAATTTATTTGTAGAAAAAATTACTTGAATTATTATTTACAATATGCAATTTAATTGGATAGAGTTGAGCCATTTGGAGTCGAATACTCGTGGCAAGGGTGTGATCTCAGGTTGACTTGAACTTCTTCGAGGTAAGTGGCTTGTCTAACCTTGTGTGGGGGACTTTGCCCCTTAGGATGTGTTTGGTAATTGAATACCTTGTGCGTGAGGTGACGAGCGCATACTTGAGCTAATTGTTGAAAACTCGGATTTTTACTTAAATACTTGATATGAACTTTTTCATAATTGCCTTACTTTACATGTTATTATAGCGTGTGTTAGCGTAGAAGAGCATGTTTAATTGACCCAAGTTTCCTATTTGTTAAGTTGTCTTAAATGTGATTACGTGGGACATGCTAGGCCATTATTATTTATCGCTTTGTATTGTTGTACTTAAATTCCTGAATATCCCTCTAATGTTGGTTGCGCATTTACTTTGGGACTACGGGTTCAATTTCCGGGAGATCCCCCCTGCACTTTTATTTTGCGACTGCGGGTTCAATTCCCAAAGATCTTTGTTAGTGAGATAAGTGGACTGCGGGTTCAATTTCCGGAGATCCTTGTTACTGAGATGAGTGGACTGTAGGTTTAATTCCCGGAGATGCTTATTACTGAGATGAGTGGACTGCGGGTTCAATTCCCGGAGATCCATGTTACTGAGATGAGTGGACTACGGGTTCAATTCGCGGAGATCCTTATTATTGAGATGAGTGGACTGCGGGTTTAATTCCCGGAGATCCTTGTTATTGAGATGAGGGGACTGCGGGTTCAAGTCCCGGAGATCCTTGTTACTGAGATGAGTGGACTGCAGGTTTAATTCCCAGAGATCGTTGTTACTGAGATGAGTGGACTGCGGGTTCAATTTTTGGAGATTTTTGTTACTGAGATGAGTGGACTGCGGGTTCAATTCCCGAAGATCCATGTTACTGAGATGAGTGGACTACGGGTTCAATTCCCATAGATCCTTGTTATTGAGATGAGTGGACTGCGGGTTCAATTCCTGGAGATCCTCGTTATTGAGATGAGTTGACTGCGGGTTCAATTCCCGGAGATCCTTGTTACTGAGATGAGTGGACTGCGGGTTCAATTTCTGGAGATCCTTATTAATGAGATGAGTGGACTGCTGGTTAAATTCCCGGAGATCCTTGTTACTAAGTTGAGTGAACTGCGGGTTCAATTTCCGGAGATTCTTGTTACTGAGATGAGTGGACAGCGGGTTCAATTCCCGGGAGATCCACGGACAGCTGAAGGACACTTGTTATGTTATTTTTCCATTTTAGCTTTAATTGCTAGTGACTTATAGCTTCTATTCTGTTTTGCTGTCATTTCATATTGTTTACAACTTTACACTGTTCAATACTGTTATCATATTATTCTTAGTAGGGCCCTGACATTCCTCGTCACTACTCCATCGAGGTTAGGCTTGGCACTTACTGAGTTCCGCTGTGGTGTACTCATGATACTCTTCTTCACACTTTTGTTTTGCAGATCTAGGTACATCTGATCGAGCACATTATCGGTGATCCAGTCGTTATATTTGGAGACTTGAGGTACATCTGCCGCGTCCGCAGACCGAAGAGTCTCCTTCTACTCTATCTTATAGTTAGCGGTTTCATTTCTTGTATTAAGTTATTGTGGACATTTCCGGATATTATAGCCGTATCTTATGATTTTCATAGCCTGTATTGCTCGTGGGTTTCCGGGTCTTTGGGATAGTTTCAGAATGCTAAGTGTCAATGTGTATGTGCCAGGAGGCAAGTATATACATTATTCCTGTTATTTAGTTTTGATTATAATTTTCCGCAAATGTTATTACTTTCGCAAGGTGTTAGGCTTGCCTAATCACGAAGAGTAGGTGCCGTCATGACGTGTTCACAATTGGTGAACTAGGGTCATGACAAGTTAGTATCAGAACTCTAGGTTCATAGGAGTCACGGGATACGGGCCGGTTTATTAGAGTCTCGCTGATCATTACAGAGACGTCTGTACTTATCTACGAGAAGCTATGTAACCGTTAGGAAAATTCCACTTCATTTCATTCCTTATCGTGCGTCATTTATTCAGTTGGAGCCTATATCATGTGTTCTTTTGCATCCACTATCAAGTATGCCGACGGTTCGTGATGCTACAGAGGGGTTATAAGGGAGCCAAGAATTCACTCAACCATTGTTACCGCGTGTCATCCATATCGATAATGCAAAAGTATTGAGAGATCCATTCAATTATACACATGGGGGTGCACTAGGTTCTGACATTTGATTGATAAGTACGGTCTTGAAAATGTATACTTAACTCCAAATCGTCGCAGTAATGGTAGAATCACGAGGTGGATGTAGATCTAAAGATAGTTGGTGGTAGTTGGTGGTAATAAAGACTATATGGTTCGTATGAGATGTCCATTTAGCGAAAGGTACAACTAGCAACGGAGATACTGGGGGAAGTGAGTTTAACTGTCCTAAGAAGGACATGTACCAAACGAATGTCTTGAGTTGTCTTATGATGATGACGTACAAGCAATAAAGGTTAGTATAGTGGATTATCAGGATGTATCTTATGGCTTGCGCCAAGTGAAAGGAGTTCATTATCAACGATCAACTTGAGGGTCATGTGTCATATCAGATTTGGCCAGTGATGTATTTCAGTGGCATTCAAAAGTTCTCTGAAACTTGCATACGAGTAAGAGCTGAGATTTGTATGGGATGATGTTGGGACCTTTGATGTTCCTATGTCCATAATAATTCTATATTTCAGTAACAACAGGGAAGTTAAAGAGATTTCAGAATACTCGTAGTGCTCCAGTTAATCAGGGCACTCTCATAGGATAATCATCTTTTAATGCACCACTAGCATGGGATTCCTTAAATGGTTATTCTAGTTATCTGGCATAGACTCAGTATGAGTGGACGAATTGCGGATGAGTTGTTATGAATGTGATGATAGTGGAAACATCATGAGAAGTTGTCCCAGACTTGGGAGAAATCTATTTCATCAGAACACACAGTCTACACACTCCATTATAGTTACCAATTTACATACGCTACAAGTTAGAGATGGAGAACGAATGGGTAGATGGCGCCTAAGAGGTAGATGCCTGACCCATTGATATAACTACTATAGTGTGGCTGAGGCCACTACACCGGATGGTGTCATTACATGTACAATGCTGATTGTTATAAAAAGATATTTTTCCTTAACTTGATTTGGTTTTGAAAATCGAGGCGAGTCCTTTTAATGTACTCCACTCATGAGTGAGCTTCGTAAACCTGGGATCTAATCATATGAATACTCACGTTGGGATATTATATGGAGATAGCTATCCCTATCATTATGTGTTGGTCACAAAAAAAATATCTATGAGGCTAAAAGTGACTTTCTATTACTTACTACAGTGGGTTTTGATGTAATATCAGGATAACTAATTTCAATTGTCAGTTATATGCCCTATCGGTATGAGGGTTCATTATATGTTGTGATTCTTTTTGACGGAAATTATTGAAATGAGAAAGAAAGGAAATGAAAATTTTCAGTTGGCGCAATGTGCAAATACTTGTGATTCAGAGTTGAGGGTGATATCCTCGAATAATTATATGATGTGAAATGCTTTATACCGAGCTAGAAGCTGCGGTGGATGTTATATAAGGACAAGGTCCTTGTGGTGAAAAGTTATATGTTTAAAATTCTCATTTTATGAAATTTAAAATTTTGTACTATCTTTTAAATGGGAGTCATGCATGTTAGTCTTATTTGACAATTCTTGTGTATTTTCTGTTAATATTCAGTCGTTTTTGCGTTATAAACATTGAGTTTTAGCTTACGAGATGGGTGCCCAGGTGGTGTTAAATGTGACTCGTCAATTCGAGTAACCAATTATGAGATCTTCATGCTTCGTTGTGAGTAAAGTGGAGGTCTGAAATGAGATGTTTGTTAACATAAGGTTAATTGGCAATGTTGTGATTTATGAAAAACTATTATGGTTAGAGACATGGTTATTAGCATACAGATGATGTGTTTTATGTCCAGATATCAGCATGATAATGCGACACTTATAATCATAAGATTATTGTTATTGATATATATATATATTGTGGTGTTTCATTGGGTTGTGGATGTGTTGTTAGAAGTTGTTTTGATATTACTCTGGCAGGTGGATAGGCCCAATTACAAGAGAGGCTTTGCTGAAATTTCTGAAAAATTTAGGAGTTAGAAAAATTTGAAACATTAAAATGTGCGAAGAAATAGGTAAGTTACATTGTGCCTTTGAGGACGAATGACCCTAAGTGTGGGAGAATGTAACATCCTGGAGAAAATAATTTCGAAGTAATTAAGCGCTATTAAAAGTTGAAGTGTGTTGAAATGAGACTAATGCAGTGTGACAATGTAAAATTCAGGCCCTATAATGAATGTTAAATGTTGAAGTTTGGGTATTTTCCTAAGGTTATGGACTAAGGATGAGGTAAAAACTTCAGTTAAGTTGAATGATCAGTTATAGGAATTTTCTTGAGAAGGGTTTTATTCGGCCTTGTATATCACCTTGGGGGTGCTCCTATCTTGTTTGTTAAAAATAAGGATGGTTCCATGCGTATGTGTACTGATTATCACCAGTTGAACAAGTCTATAGTGAATAACCACTATCCTTTGCCTCGTACCGATGATCTGTTTGACTAGCTTCAGGGCGCACAGGTATTTCTAAGATTGACTTATGCTCAGGTTACCATCCGTTGAAGGTTCAGGAATAAGCTATGCCAAAGATTGCTTTCAGAACTCAATATGATCATTAAGAGTTCCATGTATGTCATTTGGGCCGACCAATACCCCAACAGTTTTTGTGCGTTTAATGCACAGAGTATTTCGGCAATATCTTTACTCTTTGTTATTGTCTTTATTGATGAAATTTTGGTGTATTCTTAGAGTCGAAAAAAAAATCATGAGAAGCACCTGAGGACAGTGCTTCAGACTCTGAAAGAAAAGAAAATATATGCAAGTTTTCAAAATGTAAGTTCTTGTTGAATTCTGTGGCATTCTTAGGTCACGTGGTATCAAGTGAGGGTATTCGGGTGGATCCAATGAACGTAGAGGAAGCGTAGAGTTGGCCTAGACCCTCCTCAGCTACAGAGATTTGCAGTTTCCTTGGCTTGGTGGGTTACTACCATCGTTTTGCAATGGGGTTTTCATCGATTGCAACCTTTATGACTAGATTGACCTAGAAGGGTGCTCCATTTTAGTATACTGAGGAGTGTGAGCTCAGCTTTCAAAAGCTCAAGACAGCTTTGGCCACGACCTCAATCTTGATATTGCCTATTGGTTAGGGGTCTTATATAGTATATTTTGATGCTTCATGGGTTAGCCTTGGAGCGATGTTGATGCAGGATGGTAGGGGGATTGCCTACGCGTTCAGACCGTTGAAGATACATGAAAAGTATTACCTTTTCCACGACCTTGAGTTCGCTGCTATTGTTCATGCCTTGAGATTTATATTGATCACCGGAGTTTTCTTATAACAACAACTATCAATCCAGCATCCAGATGGCGTCGTATGAGGCCTTATATGGTAGGAGATGTAGATTGTCGGTGGGTTTGTTTGAGCCGGGCGAGGCTAGATTATTGGGCACAGAGATGGTTCAGGATGCGATGGAGAAACTTAAAGTGATTCAGGACAGACTCCGTGCAGCATAGTTCAAATGGACAAGGATTTATCTTATGTTGAGGAGTCAGTGGCTATATTGGATAGACAGATTAGAAAGTTAAGGTCAAAGAGCATTGCTTCAGTAAAGGTTCAATGGCGGGGTTAGTTGGCCGAGGAGGCGACTTGGGAGACTAAATGGGATATACACATCCTATACCCTCATCTTTTCACTACTTCAGGTATATTCTTTATGCTTGTTCGAGGACGAACGAATGTTTAAGTGTAGGAGGATGTAACGACCCGACCGGTTATTTTTAGAATTTACACCTTGTTCCCCTATTAACTGCTTCCTCTAAGTTAATTTATGCTATTTTGGGTTGACGGGACGTTCAGTGTTTGGATTCAGAGTGTTTTGGGACACTTAGTCCCTAAATGAGAGCTTAGGTGTTGAAAAATAGTCCAAAATTAGAACTATCTGAAGATGGCCTCGGAATGGAAATTCGATGGTTCTGTTAGCTCCGTTAGGTGATTTTGGGGTTAGGAGCGTGTTCGGTATGTATTTTGGAAGTCCGTAGCTCATTTAGGCTAGAAATACCGAAAGCTAGTATTTTGGCAATTTTTGTTTGATACATGAAATTTTGATCTGAGGGTCGGAATGCATCTCCGAAAGTTTTTATAGCACCGTCATGTCATTTGGGACATGTTTTCAAAATCTCAAGTCATTCGGGCGTGGTTTGGTTGGGTTTTTGATCGAATGCGTGTTTTGAAAGTTTTAGAAGAACTTAGGCTTGAATTCGATGTAATTCGATAATTTTGGTGTCAGTCAAGGTGTTTTGATAATTGGAACAAGTTTAAATAACATTATAGGATGTATTGGTATTTTTGGTTGAGGTCCCGGGGGCCTTGGGTTGATTTCGGATGGCTAGCGGGAACTTTTGAAGTTGGAAATTTCATAAAAGACGAAAATTGTAAATGAGTGCACACAAGACCTCACTTTGGACGATCATATATCCCGTTATATAAGAATTTGTGTAACCCACAACCTATCAAATTAAAGCTCTTTGAGTCTAGTCTCCAACACATCAAACCGTTCTTCATTTGGAGGTGTATACAGAAAGTTATGGCCATTTTTGTATCTCTAGTGCCCTGGCCAACGCCGGGCGCTAGCCGTGGCGCCCAAAAATTTGAGCTACCGGTTCCAGCGCCACCTGCGGTGCCCAAAAACAGCCTATAACACTCCTTTCGGGGTTCATTTTTACCCATTTCCTTTTGACAAACTTGGGGTCCTTCTTTCACCCTCTTAAGACCTTCAACTCCCCAATCTTCAAGGTAAGTAATCTCCATCATCTTGGTGTGAAATTCCATCATTCCTATACTATTATTGATGAAATCCTCTCATCAAACACTTAGATTTTCAAGAAATTCCTTCAAGAACTCAAATGAGGGTTTTGCAAGATTTCTTCCAAAAGGTAAATCCTACACCTTTGACTTACATATATCGATATATTATGGGAATATGAGTATGAATCAAGTATTACAACTTAATTGTAATTGGAAGCCATAAATTTTCAATTTAAATACATGAACATGGTAGGGATTTAAAGGTGTTTATTTGGTGGAATTTTGTTGGTTGGGTGTGAATGGATGGTCATACATGTGTATTTGGAAGTTATAAATTTGTTAGGAATGATGGTGAGATGAATTGTTGGTTAATGGTGAGAGTTGGAAGAACAATTACAATCGTTATAAGGTGTAAATATATATGCCTACAAGGTGTTTGATAATATGCCTAAATGGCATAAGTTATGGAATTTATTACCAATATTGGCCCTATTGAATGTTGAGTTGTAGATTGAAGTTACGTAACTATATTGGATCATCGTAGTATCATTAAGGGGCGAAATTCGGATATGTATGGCTAAAAACCCCGTCTTTTAGAAATCGAGCTTCATCGATGTTTGTGTGATTTTGGTCATTTTTCATAATTTTGCGTATTAGCTTAGAATTTAATTGTAGAATAAATTATTTGAATTATTATTTACAATATGCAATTTAATTGGATAGAGTTGAGCCATTTGGAGTCGAATACTCGTGGCAAGGGCGTGACCTCAGGTTGACTTGCACTTCTTCGAGGTAAGTGGCTTGTCTAACCTTGTGTGGGGGACTTTGTCCCTTATGATGTGATATTTGGTAATTGAATGCCTTGTGCGTGAGGTGACGAGCGCGTACTTGAGCTAATTATTGAAAACCCGGATTTTTACTTAAATACTTGGTTAGGATTTTTTTCATAATTGCCTTACTTTACTTGCTATTATAGCTTGTGTTAGCGTAGAAGAGCATGTTTAATTGACCCAAGTTTCCTATTTGTTAAGTTGTCTTTAATGTGATTACGTGGGGCATGCTAGACCATTATTATTTGTTGCTTTGTATTGTTGTACTACAATTCCTGAATATTTCTCTAATGTTGGTTGCGCATTTACTTTGGGACTACGGGTTCAATTCCCGGGAGATCCCCCCTGCACTTTTATTTTGGGACTGCAGGTTCAATTCCCGGAGATCCTTATTACTGAGATGAGTGGACTGCGGGTTCAATTCCCGGATATCCTTGTTACTGAGATGAGTGGACTGCAAGTTCAATTCCCGGAGATCCTTGTTATTGAGATGAGTGGAGTCTGGGTTCAATTCCCGGAGATCCATGTTACTGAGATGAGTCGACTGCGGGTTCAATTCCCGGAGATCCTTGTTATTAAGATGAGTGGACTGCGGGTTTAATTCCCGGAGATCCTTGTTACTGAGATGAGTGGATTGCGGGTTCAATTCCCGGAGATCCATGTTACTGAGATGAGTGGACTACGGGTTCAATTCCCATTTATCCTTGTTATTGAGATAAGTAGAATGCGGGTTCAATTCCCGGAGATCCTTGTTATTGAGATAAGTGGACTGCGGGTTCGATTCCCGGAGATCCTTGCTACTGATATGAGTGGACTGCGGGTTCAATTCCTAAATATCCTTGTTACTGAGATGAGTGGACTACGGGTTCAATTCCCGGAGATCCTTGTTACTAAGATGAGTGGACTGCGGGTTCAATTCCCGGAGATCAATGTTACTGAGATGAGTGGACTGTGGATTCAATTCGCGGAGATCCTTGTTACTGAAATGAGTGGACATCGAGTTCAATTCCCGGGAGATCCATGGACAGTTGAAGGACACTTGTTATGTTATTTTTCCTTGTTAGCTTTAATTGCTAGTGACTTGTAGCTTCTATTCTGTTTTGTTGTCATTTCATATTATTTACTGCTTTACACTGTTCAATACTGTTATCATATTATTCTCAGTAGGGCCCAGACCTTCCTCGTCACTACTCCATCGAGGTTAGGCTTGGCACTTACTGAGTACTGCTGTGGTGTACTCATGCTACTCTTCTGCACACTTTTGTTGTGCAGATCTAGGTACATCTGATCGAGCACATTATTAGTGATCCGGTCGTTATATTTGGAGACTTGAGGTACATCTGCCGCATCCGCAGACCGAAGAGTCTCCTTCTACTCTATCTTGTAGTTAGCGGTTTCATTTCTTGTATTAAGTTGTTGTAGACATTTCCGGATATTAGAGTCGTATCTTATGATTTTCATAGCATGTGTTGCTCGTGGGTTTCCATGTCTTTGGGATAGTTTCAGAATGCTAAGTGTCAAAGTGTATGTGCCAGAAGGCAATTATATACATTATTCCTGTTATTTAGTTTTGATTATAATATTTCGCAAATGTAATTACTTCCGCAAGGTGTTAGGCTTACCTAGTCGTGAAGACTAGGTGCCGTCATGACATGTTCACAATTGGTAAACTAGGATCGTGACATATGTAGCGACCGTTTGGATATAAGTAAAAATCGTATTTGAAAATTATAGTTGTGCTTGGACGGGAATATTATGTGGAGTTGCTTTTAAATTTTTAGGAGTCATTTTAAAAAAATAGTTTTTAGAGTTTGGACATTCAACTTCAAGAGAAATTCGAAATTTTCATGGTTTTTTCGGAAAAAAACAAATTAGAAAATAATAATATTTTTATAACCAAACAGGACCTTAGTAAATTTCTACCAAGTTGAGGAGGAGAATAGGCCGTAAAGTTTAAAAATACTCCCTCCGGTCCAAAATAAGTGATTTTTTGGATGTTTTCACACATATTAAGAAAGTCACATTTTAGCATTAATTAGCAATAGAATTGACCATTTTAACCTTACTATCTCACATAAACACTCCTAACATATATTCCAATACTATTTACTCTAAGGACAATGTAGAAAAAATATCATTAAGTCATTCTTGAAATCCAAAAAAATTATTTATTTTGGACCACGGAAAAAATGTCAAAAAATTACTTATTTTGGACCGGAGAGAGTAATGGAAACTTAGGCACCTCCAAAATATAAGTTAAGATAGGTGGGATAAGATGGTAACTAGTGATTGGTGCCCAAAAAGCAGAGAAAGATTATCTTCTATGGCTCTGTTGCTCCGCCAGCACTGCCACCACACCACTTTCTTCATTTCTTCATCTTTCACTAAACATAATAAATCAAACTTCCCCCAACAATTGAAACCTGAGAATTATATTACAATTTCCAAGAGACCAATACCCATCATTTCCATACATGCCTTAGCAGCAAAGACAACAGAGCACTCAGATTCCATAGTCCAATCACTTCCCCCAACTTCCGTTAATGGTAAGATGCAGAGGCAAATTCAGTTTTGAATTCTATTTTTAAGTAGCCTTAAAGTTGTTTGAAATATCCTTCAATTTATTCATTTAGTTCTGAACAGAATAATAATATACTTTTATATTCGAAAACAATTAGTGACAAGCTTATACAAATATTCCAAAAGTTGTATAAGACCACAAGTTCCAAAATGCTAGATTAAGTTCAACCAGTGAATAAGGCTGTATTCCCATTTGTTTGGCCTCTCCCTATATTTCTGTGTTTATTTTATGACAATTTTATTTATTCATTGTATGGACGTTGGAAATATCAATTTCAAAGGATGGGCTGCGTTTGCAAAAAATGTGTCGGGGGAATGGGATGGGTTTGGAGCAGAATTTACAAAGCAAGGTAAGCCAATTGAATTACCAGAAAATGTAGTACCCGAAGCATATAGGGAGTGGGAAGTGAAGGTATTTGATTGGCAAACTCAATGCCCCACTCTTGCTCAACCCGATGATGACGCCTTCTCTTTCATGTATAAGTCCATTCGCCTACTTCCTACTGTTGGCTGTGAAGCTGATGCTGCAACAAGGCATAGTATCAACGAGAGGAATATTGTTGATGACAATGTTTCTGCTTTTGCATATCAATCCAGTGGATGTTATGTAGCCGTCTGCTCCAATGAAAATAAGGCAAATCCCTATATGTCTTGGGAATTGGAGCATTGTTTGATTCATCCTCGGGAGAAGAAGTCGAGAGTGCGGATCATTCAGGTTAGAGGTTATGATCCGTTTTTTGATTTTACCCGTTTTGACCTGCCTAATTTTGATCCGACCTATCTATTTCACACCTCCAATTCAGGTCGTGCGCCTTGAAGATTCTAAGTTGGTGTTGCAAAATGTTAAGGTGTTTTGCGAGCATTGGTATGGCCCGTTTCGAAATGGGGATCAGTTGGGTGGTTGTGCAATTCAAGATTCTGCATTTGCTTCTACCCAACCCTTGGACCCTGCTCAGGTCATTGGTGTTTGGCAGGGTATGCATGCCATCTCCAGCTTCCACATTTCTCCTCAAGTAAGCACTAACACCTCTCCAATATCCTATCTCTTAAATTGTGCGATCATCTCACTAATAGCAAATTCATGGAAATTATTAGTGTTTTTTGCGTGGCGGTGAGAGTTCAAACCAGGACGACTAACATCACATGATAGACAGTCCTAAGCGCTGAATGTCCTGTGCAACAAAAACAATCTAACCCCCCCCCCCCTTTGTTGGAAAGCATCAAGAACTATATATGGGATATGGCAGCAGAATTGTAGATTATAACATTCATGTGTCTTGACTGCAAGTTTATCAAGAATTGTCCTTGACACTTTTACCATACATTTAGCCATTTGCTTGATTTCCTATCCCTAGCAGTTGACAACCATAATCTCATTTGTCACCTTTTGCTGCCTTGTTTTAGTTTAGGAAGAAATCTAATTGACTGGGAACTGGAATCGACTAAAGCAAAGCCAATTGTCTTTGTGTGATTTACTACTAGTAATGTGTAAACAAGTGAGTAGCGATATGTAGGTGTCTAGATCATTTCAACACACTTGGCAGAAGGTACTTCAATATTGATTCTTGCATACCTTTCTATACATCTGGGGACAGCACATGGATTATTCTTGGAGCGTTGAACTCTTTGTGAGGCCTTCACTTGTACCAATGCTTCATACAGAAGTTCTAGGAAAGAGTAACATGGATTGGTCGTGTTATTCTTCACATTTCTGTTACCTGCAGTGAAAAAGAAGCTGATCTTAAGGCCATTTTTCTATTCTGTCCATTCAATTACTCAACTTCTATTATTCAGATACAATATGGGCGAAAAATGCAACAATAACAGTTGTTGAGTCATCAAAATTATAAAACTATTGAAAAAACTATTAATATCTGGAAACAACGTTTTCTTCTATACATAAGCTGTGGTATCTAAAAAGCTAGCTAGACAGAAATGATTATCAACTTTAGTGCTGTTACTCTTGCCCAGTTGAGGATGATAAGGGACCTTCTAAGGGCTCCTTAATAAAAGAAGAGGGCAGCCCGGTGCACAAGGCATCACTCATTCACGCAGGGTCCAGACCGCACCCCAAAGGGTGTGACGTAGACAGTCTACTCTAATGCAAGCATTAGTGGGTGCTTCCACGGCTCGAATCCGTGACCTATAATTTACACGGACACTACTTTACCATTACTTCAAGGCTCTCCTTCTAAGGATTCCCTAATCTTTCAATGAAAAATACCATTTTAGTTCTATCAGATGTCCTTGAGCAGGCAATAAACCTTCACACACTAATCAACAAGAATTCAAAATGTTGTTTTGATGGCAGAGTAGTTATAAAGTAAAAAATCGACAAATTGAATAGTGCACCAAACAGCATCTTATTGACTTGACTTTTCAGCTTAGCTCATTTCTAATGTAGTTTGTAGTAGTTTCATGCTTGCAATCTACTGCAATTGGACTTGCTTTCTAGGGAATTAGTAATCTTGGAAAAATTGACTTGCAATGTCTGTTAAATAATTAATAGCATGTTAGCATGTCAGCATCAAAAGGAATAAGTAATGGAGAGTTCTAAATTACACTGCCAGAAAGTTCAAGAGCTCGTCGATGGCAGCACCAGGAAGACAGTAAGAGATGAATTAGATCTTGTTTTGCTCCCAAGGCAACTCTGGTGTTGTTTGAAAGACGTTGCAGGTGGCGAAACTTGCTGCGAAGTTGGCTGGCTGTTCGAAAAGGGACGTGCCATGACATCCAAATGCATATTCTCTGGTGATGGGAAGTTAAAGGCAAGTAGTGTTCTTATTGTTTTGTCCTAACAAGGAAATTTTTTAGTTATTTTTTCTCAGTCTCGCTTTTAGCTTATACTGCTTCTATATTGAAGATATTTTAGGATAGCATATTAATATGAATATAATTCCCAGTCCGCCATCATATCTTATACCTATTTGCGAAATTTATTAGAGGAAAGACCAGGCGCCTCTGATTCTACAGAATCAGCCTGTTCTTTAATCTCTATTTTCTATTGGCAAAGGCCTCTGTTGATAACCATGCTCTGAGAGGTTATATTTTGAATAGATTTGCTCCACTGAATAGTGTAGTAACTGTTAGGATTTTGTCTATGTTTAATCTACGGAGAAGGGCCTAAAATGCCCCTCAACTATCAGATTTGGTCTAAAAATGCCCCCCATCCACCTATCGGGCCAAATATGCCCTTCTGTTAATGTTTTTGGCTCACAAATGCCCTTTGAGTTAACGGAAGGACACGTGTCATCGTCTTATTGGTGCATTCTAAATATTTCATAATTAATTAAAAAGACACATTATTCATACCCGAAAAATAAATAAAAAATTTCTAAAATACTTACAAAAGTTTTTTACTAAAATAAGATTTTTTTTTCCAGTTTTTAACTTTTGTAAGTATTTTAGAAAATTTTTATTTATTTTTCAGGTATGAATAATGTGTCTTTTTAATTAATTATGAAATATTTAGAATGCACCAATAAGAGGATGACACGCGTCCTTCCGTTAACTCAAAGGGCATTTGTGAGCCAAAAACATTAACAGAAGGGCATATTTGGCCTAATAGGTGGATGGGGGGCATTTTTAGACCAAACCTGATAGTTGAGGGGCATTTTAGGCCCTTTTCCGTTTAATCTATTAAGACTTCCTTTCTTGAAGAAAGGAAAAAAAACCCCTAAAAGAAATAAATCTCATAAATCTCCTTAATATGGTTATCCTTTTTTATGAAAGACAAGTTGAGAATCTCTGCTTCTCACGGTAACAAACAGCCTTCACAATGTAGTCATTTAAAGAATTTTATTGCGTGAGAATTTATTCTCCCGATCAGTCTTTTTTATATTAGTAAATTGATGTAGGTCACTTGACCAATTATATTAAGTTATTATGTTTTTTTTTTAATAGATTTTGTTGTGTTGTGTGATATATCATCATTCAAGATTTACACTTATTAGCTTCCGCATGGTGTCTTATTATTTTTTATCCCAACTTAACAGTTAACAGGCCTTTTTCTTTAATTGGAATGGACCATAAATTCCAATGACTAGCTCGATCTGACACTTTAGTTTCAATAATTCTTCAGGAAATTGCTATAGCATGTGAAAGTGCTGCATCCACAGAGTAGGCACCAGTTACCTGCAACATTGACGCAGCCAGAGCAAAAGCTACATGCCAAGAACAGTACGAAGAGACTGCTCAATTATCCTTCCCCAGAATTATTTGTGGACGGGAAATATGTAATTGCATTTTCGTATCTCCAACATGGTTTTACTCATGAGTGACAACCATTCTCTGTATAGTATTGGTCTGAAATAAACTTAAATAGAGCAACATAATAGGAAATATTTAATTGTATGATCAACATGATTTTATTCATGAGTGACAACCATTTTGTATAATATTTGTCTAAGACAAGCCTAAATAGAGAAACATGGTTTCATATAGTATATTCTAACTTGCTATTGTTATAAGTCTTGTGGCAAAATCATTCTTTGCTAATGACTTCTATTAGTATTTCAAAAGAAAAATATCTTCCGATAAAGAAAAACGTACAGATTCCAGTATTACTATAAACAAGCATTAATTACAGCAACAATAAACTCAGTATACTTTCACAAGTGAAATCTAGGGATGGTAGTGCGTAAGTATGAACAAACATCAATTAAATAACATAAATTACACAAGTGAAAAGGCGAAAATCATTCTAAGGAATAGGTGGACATCATTAGATCAACCTAGTTTAATGATTCGAAACAAGAGTGAAAATCCTTGACTAAAGAACACATTAGTTGGATAATTTTCACACTAAGGACTATAAATCTCACAACACTTGGTGGAGGCAAATAGCAGCCCTACAGTCTTTGACTCATCTTCTTCTACTCAAACTCCAAGGTACTGGATGTTACTGTTGAAACTAGGTAGGGGACACCATGGTATCATGAAAGTTTATTGCCTCTGGTCTCTTTTCTGTACAACTTGCAAATTAGCCAGCACCAGAAATTAGAATCTTCTTTTGCACAACACAGGATCAACAGCAAGCTTCATTTTATCTGCAATGCATCATGTTCTATAAATTTCAATTATCCATAATAGGATCTAATCTTTGAAAATATCTCAGAGAACAAGAGTTGTCTGCACTACAACTCAAAGAAGGGTACATGACTTGATATTGATTACTTCTTTTAGGAGAACTAAGAAAGTAACAACAACAACAACCACCCAGTATATTCCCACAAAGTGGGGTCTGGGGAGGGTAATATGTAGACAGGCCTTACCTCTACCCAAAAGGGCAGAGAGGCTGTTTCCAATCGACCCTCGGCGCAGGGAAAAGAAAGGCAAACAAAAAACAAAAACAAAAGCAGCATTAGTTACACCAGCATACATCACATAAATAATTAACTAAACATAAGAGACATATGTACCATAAATAAATCGACATGCAATAATATTAAAACAGTAGCAAACAGAAATGACTACCACAAGAGAAAGCAAACTAATCCTCTATGGGTGGCCCTACCGCGCCTCACCCACCCCGGAAAGGATTACGAAAACTCTAAAAGCCCCTATCCTACAACCCTGATACTAGACCTCCAAACTTTCCTATCAAGGGCCATGTCCTCGGAAATCCGCATACTGGTCAAGTCCTGCCTAATTACCTCTCCCCAGTATCTCTTAGGCCTCCCTCTGCCTCGCCTCACACCGACCACCGCTAGCCGCTCACAACCCCTCACCGGGGCATCGGGGCATCGGGGCTTCTCCTCCGCACATGCCCGAACCACCGAAGCCTTGCCTCTCGCATCTTCTCATCCACTGGGGCCACCCCCACCTTCTCCCGAAGAACTAAGAAAGTAAATATTATAAAATTTTCCAAAAGGATGAGATAATTGTTCATCGCTTCTTGTAAAGAGAAATTACCAAATGGACGTAGATCTCAACAATTCAATCAGACTCACAGGAGTGCAGGAAATTTAGCTCTAATGAAAACCTGTAAGCCTATTAATTCTATCAATGTTGAGGGAGAATATGAGAGGGCTTTTCACTAAATCTCAATCTTTTTTTGGAAACTAGCTAAGAATCCAAAAGTTAAAGAACTCAATGTACCCTTTTGAATTTAAAGGCATGTACCTGTTTTATAGAGGAAAAGATGAGAATCCAAAAGTCAAATAACTCTAAATATAAAACGGGTACATGCCTTTAAATTCAGTTTCTCAAGTAGAAAAGAAGATTTTAAGATTTTTCATTGGTTCATCAAACACAAGGCAAGCAGTAAAATCATGCACCTTATATTATTACGTGGTATAAGTTCCTAATTGCTATAAGTTTTGGTGCATCCACAAAAATGGGTTACTTCAAAAAGATGACAGGAACATACCTGCTAGAGATGTCTGTCTCAGAAGCTAATGAGTTCCTGCTGCATCTCTCATGCTCAAATTCAGACTATTTCGCATTGTTCGTCTCCCTACACCACAAGGATTTCCTTTTTGCATCATAGCAACAAATTCCCCATAATCAATTCGTCCATCCTGGAAAGAAGCAAATCCAGAAACAGATTATTATATATGAGGGATAAACATAAATACAAAAAGAACCGTTCCATGCATATAAAACACAGTTTTTGAGAGATAATTTTGCCTACACGGTGGGCACATCAAATCACAAACTCTAATGAAATATAGTATCGGGTTTTACATGCACACAAAATCTGCAAAATTAATTAGCAGGATATATAGCTTGCTTTGCCATACTTTTTTAGAGAAAGGCCTGTTTGGACAGAGTTTTGGGAAGCCAAAAGCACTTTTGTTGGAGACTTGAGGTTGTTTGGGCAAAAATGGAGAAGTGTTTTTAGCAGCAACAAAAGCATTTTTCCTGCTGTAGCGAAGCTACATATCCTTATCAATAATTTTTATTCACAAAACTACCCTCATTGATTTTAAAAAGGAAATCAACCATTAAAATGTTGTCTCGTTTTACTTCTTCACCATGAACTTTTTGCCATTTTCTCCCTAACTCTTTCTTCTTGCAAATCTCACCAAATCTCAAACAAAAAGATGAACATATTTTGATTAAATGAAATTGAAAATTTTAATCAGTCTCTAATAATAAATAACTAAAACAATTTTTTAAAGCAATACTAGTTGTAAGTAAATCTGTACATGTTCTATTTTCATATTTTGATGCTTAAAAGCACTTTTTTGATAAGACTGACCAAACATGAACAACTTTTCTAATATTTAATGGAACGCTTCTCAAATGATTTGGCCAAACACTAACGGCTACAATTCTGAAGAAATTCAATAAACACTTCCGACAAAAAGCACTTCACAAAATAAGCGAATTTTAGAAAAGTTTGATCAAACCAGCTCATACTCAAGAAACCTGCAGTCAAGGAGGACTTGTCAAAAGACAACCAAGTTTTTACATGATCTAGAAATACTTAAGAGATATCTCTTCTAATTATCCTTTCAAACATTTGTATCGATGCTTTATCTGTGAGCATGAGTTACATGTTTCATTCACTTGACTAATATTATAATCTTTGCACGAGTATAATTCTACAAGTGTGACTAAAAAATGAGAGGCTGAGAAGACTAGCTTAGGCAATCGGACCAAATAAAATAATGACAGAATCTTCAAAGATACTTTTGAATAGAATCTGAGTGCACCCAATCAATAATGACAATCAGAGAGGTCTGCTAAACTATTAAAGCACTTCAGTTTCATATTTAGTAACTAAAAGACATATTTATGCTCTAAAGTCAGTCGACTTACATTATCCTGATCGACTTCTCTTATAATATCCTCAAAGTACACATCTGTGATGTTATGCTCAACACAAGCTTGCTGGACCTCATCAACCGTTATATAACCACTTCCATCCTTGTCAAAATATTGAAATGCTGCCATGAGATGTTCCTCGCGCTCCAATTTATTAAGATGAACAGTTGCCGCAATGAATTCCCCATAGTCAATAGTCCCACTATTGTCCACATCAGCCTGAAATTGGGAGTATTATTATAACTACATTAATGACCTTAGAGAGTTTAAATGGAGCTTTTCATGAACCTCATAGAAACGCATGTTTAGAGTTACAGGGCAATAGAAAGATCAACACATATCATGTGGACAGAAACAAGGAACTGTACAATAAAGTGATGGTGTCTATAATGAGGTATATGAAGTGGATCCAAGTCAGAGTTTAGGCCTAAAAATTCTCAGGAACTTGTCACACATAAAAGAAAAGCTGGGTACCTTACTGATGAGCTTCAGTAACTACAGAAGTACTCAAATAATCTAACACATGAATGAGCCAAAATTCCAATTGAACTCTCCACTTTCCAAACAGATCAAATTTACCATCATTACCCTGTGCCATTCTACAGAGATGAATATTCTAATCTTCCTTGGCAGATAGTCACGTCATTAACTTGAGAAAGAAGCTGAAAACATATACAATTACTTTGCAATAAAGATTGCCTTACCGCATTCATAAGTTCCCGTATCTCTGTATCCTTTAATGTAGAGCCATATTTTCTCAACCCAGCTTTTAGTTCATCAAATGTAATTGCACCACTATTATCTGTATCCATGGCCTTAAACATCTCTCTCAGGCCAGCAATCTCTTCTTCTGACAAGCTTTCAGCAATCACCTGGGAGCAGAAAGAATATGTGAAGCTTCACAAAGATTTCAATTACATATCCAAGCAACCCAGAGGGAACACAACAAACTGTGCCACAAATATTATATTGGGTTTCATTGGACTTGGAAAAATCTGAGTTACACAATATACTTGAAGCATAGATCTACAATCAGATTTGAACAGATACCCGCAAAGCCATCTTTTTTAACTTGTTCATAGCAGAGAACTGTTTAAGGCGGGAAAGTACTGCAGGATCCAGTGCTCTATCAGGAGCGACACCATTTTCACAAATCCAAGGATGACCTGCAGAAAGTTAGAGGATATTGTAATATGAACATTAGTTCATTCACCTGCATAATGACACAGATGTACGCACAGGTATACTACATAGATGCAATTTGAGAATAAATGAAGCTAAACAAAAATATTCCATCAACTGAAAAATGCAAGGTTGCTATTGCTTAATAAGGTAATCATACACAATACTTCATGAGCAGTTAACCGCTCCGACGGCTGCATGCACAACATCTTTCGGATAAGATCTTTTGCGCTCTCAGATATCAACGGCCAAGGGTCTGAATCAAAATCAATGTGCCCTTTCAGAACTGCGTCAAATATCCCCTGCTGCGTTTCTGTAGAATTCACATTGTGACTTTACGGATATGGAAATCGGAAAATGGACAATATACACTTTAGGATTATTACATACCAGCCCAAAATGGTGGAACACCACTTAGCAGTATGTATAGTATGACCCCTGCTGTCCACACATCTGCTTCAGGACCATAATGCTTCAAAAGAACCTCAGGAGCCACGTAATATGGACTACCAACAACATCCTTAAATATTTGGCCTGCGGGAGCAAAGAACAAGTACCATTCAACTAACATACAATATAAGGAAATGTTAGAATAAGTGTATGCTAACAAATCAATGTTTCATAAACCAATATTTACTGATCTGCCAAAGAGTGACAAGTTAGGGATATAAGCATCTCGAAGAATGAACATTAGTAATAAATACAGCCATGTATAAACTATTCTAGAGGGAAATAAAAGACCACGCCAGTAAATATGCAGTTACAAATAATCCAGCCAAAATATTAAGAATTAGACCAAAGACGAATACAAACAGAAAAGCATCGTTTGAAAGGAACAAAAAAGAGGTATTATGGATACCTAATACTAACCAAACTGAGAATAAACAACATTTGACTAGTGGTAAGTTAAGTAAATACAGAATACACATAACCTCACAGAAAGATTTCTTTTTTACGAATTGTTCATTTTAAATATTCAGTTAAATAAGCCGGAGCTGAAGTTATAGATAAACGTAAGCTGAAACATCACTATTTACCTGGTTTAAAGAAAACAGAGAGTCCAAAATCAATGGCCTTAAGAGAGAAATCATCATCCTTATTAACCAACAAGAAATTCTCAGGTTTAAGATCTCTATGCATAACACCAAGCGAATGGCACGCCTCTACAACCCCAACAACAATTCTAGTCAATTCAGCTGCCTTTCTCTCACTATAATGTCCTCGTTGAATAATTCGATCAAACAATTCACCACCGCTACATAGCTCCATAACAATATGAACATATAAAGGATCCTCATAAGCTCCTTTAATTGTAACAATATTTTTATGCCCAGCTAAATGATGCATTATTTGAATTTCTCTCCTAACATCTTCAACATCCTCTTTTGAAATCAATTTTCGCTTCGAAATAGATTTACAAGCATATTCATTTCCCGTAGAATTGTCTGTACATAAATAAGTTGTACCAAATTGACCTTGTCCTAATTTACGACCCAAAGTATAAAAATCACGAATATTAGGGGTTTTATGCCCCATTACGTAATAAGCCTGATTACTACCGGTACGATTCATGCTTGCCTTTCTAGGGCTGACGAGAGATAATGATTTTTGTTCCTTTTTGTGATTAGAAGGTGAGAAATTATCAGAGGAAGAATAAGAATTGGCAGATGAAGGTTCGCGATTAGAATTGGAGTTAGAACTATCTTCGGGCTGAGCGTAGCCCTGAAAAGTTTTGCCTCCGATAGATCCACGGCATGTATTGCCCATCAAACAATCACAAATCACGCGCCTTTCAGCTCCGTAATGTCACGCTCGATAACGCTTTCGTCATCCACAAATGCTTCAATAAGCTGGAAAAACAAAAAGAGAAGATCATACAAAGTTAATTTGAGAAATATATAAAGAGATAAAAGAAAAGAAGCTTACAGCTAAATGCATATATCTTGCTGAAGAAGATGGATCTAAAAGAAAAAAGAAGAAGAAGAAAATGGAGGAAGAGGAAAAGCCGGAGCAGAAAGAGAATAAATGGAGGTCCAATTCCAACATTGGTCAGCTTCAATTAAATGGTCCAATGATTAACTTTTTTATATTTAAAAATAAAAAATACTATTAATTTTTTAATTTTCATTTATATATCTAAATTTATTATAGATCACAAAAATTTCTTTCATCCTCAAACATCACATAAAATGAAACCAAAAACGTAATTTTAATTCTTTCAAATAAAATTACGTAAAAGAAATAGGATATAATATGCGGATATAAAGTTGCAATTATTTTAATACATCCATCTCCTTACGTTTCTTTCATAAAATAAAATATATAGACCTTAAAATATGAATATTTAATTTTATAAAGAGTACAGCGAGAGCATGTTAAACTAGTCCAAACATAGCATTGCCAAGAAACATCCCAGTTCCCAAAGACTCTTGTCTCGGCTAGGCGGCAGTAAGAATATTGCTGGAGTAGTTTTATTTTGTGTATCACGTAACTATATTAGTTGTGCAAGTTTTCTTTTTGTCTAGATTCTAATTTTACAGTTTTGGATCCATATAATGGGATCTGTTAAGAATAGAATTCTACTTGGAGTGAATGTCTATCTTGTGGAGAGTTTTACTTTGTGACTAAGTCATAATTTCTCCTATAAATAGAGGGGTCTTACCCCATTGTAAATCATCCCAAAATTCAATAAGAATTTCCTCCCTATCTTTCTCTACAATATTGTCCTTCTTCTTCTATTATTTTATAACACGTTATCAGCACGAGACTCTACCATCTCAAGAAGTACTTTGAGAAGATTAAGGTAATTTTTCTCCTCTTTTTAATTATGACCGACATTATGAAAAGAAAGTTCGTTGCCCTTGAAATTTCGGGCAAGAACTATATGACATGGGTGTTGGATGCTGAAATCTACTTAGATGCAATGGGTCTTGGAGACGCCATTAAAGACAGAAATAAAGCATCCACCCAAGATTGTGCTAAGGCCTTGATTTTCTTGCGCCATCACCTTGATGAAGGGTTGAAAATTGAATATCTCACAGTCAAAGATCCACTTATTTTGTGGAATGGCTTAAAGGAAAGATATGACAACTTAAAGTTGGTCACCCTTCCACAAGCACTATATGATTGGGCTCATCTGAGGCTCCAAGACTTTAAGTCCGTTTCTGAATATAATTTTGCGATGTTCAGAATTACTTCTAAATTGAAACTCTGTGGAGATACTATCAGTGATTATGATATGCTTGAGAAAACGTTTACAACGTTTCATGCCTCCAATATGGTTCTGCAACAGCAGTACAGAGAGAAAGGTTTCAAGAAGTACTCTAAGCTGATTTCTCTTCTTCTTGTGGCTGAGCGAAACAATGACTTGCTCATGAGAAATCACGAAAATCGACCCACCGGGTCTACACCATTGCCTGAAGCGGATGAGGTATATTCCCATTATGCTAAGCGTGAAAAAGGCCGTGACTCTAATCGCAGTCGTAATCATGATCATAGTCGTGGTCGTGACTCTATCCGTAATCGTGATCGTGATCATGGACGTAGCCGCGGCCGTGGCCGTAGACAAGGAAGAAATTTTCCTGGTGTTAATCATCCCCCAAAGAGAAATAACCACAAAAGGTGGAAAGGGAAAGATGAGAAGCCAAAAACAAATGATTCAGAAATTGAATGCTATCGTTGCGGTGGAAAAGGGCATTAGGCAAAAATTTGCCGTGTACCAAGACATTTGGTTGATCTTTATCAAGCATCTCTAAAGAATAAAGGCCCTGAAGCCAATTTTGTCTCTGATAATGATTTTGACATCACCCACTTGGATGTGGCAGACTTCTTTGAGCGCCCTGATGGGAAAATAGACCACTTGATCGGTGATGGATCCGTGGTTAAAGATGATTGAGTAGTTTAAAATTTATTTTTGCCTATTTATGATAGTTAGTTGAATAAACATCGTGTAATCATAATTCTTTACATGAGTGGTAGTCATTAGTACCAATTAGTATTATTATGGAATATTGTTAGTTTGTTTTAATTAAATATAGTTCTAGTATTATTTTAGAAATTGTTTTATCAATGGAATAATATGACTTATTATCATAGACGTCATCATCTGTAGTACTTGCAATATTTTTTTTTATAGATTGCAGATATTCAAATAACGACATGTAAGTAAACGAAAACGAAACAGAAAGTATGATAACTGTTTACCAAACTTTTCGTTTTATGTAAATTCAAAGATTTTAATTCATATGATTTTTTTGTACCGTCAAATTGAAATTTTAGAAGGCTTACATGAAGGTTTAGACGTAACCTATTAAGATATTTATTGTGAGAAGTATATTTTTTTGAAGAATAATAGCATAAATAACAATCTATTATTGCTTTATAGAGGAAATGACTTGTGTGTGTTTGCGTTTATACATGTATTACTTTATTGGAATTTAGCAATATTTATCTAATTCTCTAGAAATTGGTGTAATATAATCTAAGCAAATTAGTATATTATTGATTCATAATCAGAGTTTGCTTGAAATTGCATTAAAAGGTCATTATTGAATTATTGATTTAACTTTATTTCTTTTCTTTTTCCCTCAAAATACTAATATTTATTCATATATTTCTTTTGTATGTCAAAATATGGGAAGCAAATATGGATATCTCACAAAGCAAACTTAGATCAAATTTCAATTGTGAAAATATTTGTTTAGTTGATTCATGTACAACACATACAATACTCAAAGAGAAGAAATATTTCTCCCATTTAAGTATGTGTAAGGCAGATGTTACTACAATTTCTGGTAGTAGTAAATTAATTGAAGGCTCTGGAAGAGCTACTATAACTCCGCCTAAGGGAACAATACTTATCATAGAGAATGCAATGTTCTCCTCCAAGTCCAAGAGGAACTTGTTGAGTTTTAAAGATATCCGCAGAAATGGATATCATATTGAGACAATAGATGAGAATAATCTTGAATATCTCATCATTACCAAAAATGCCTCTGGCCAGAAAAGGGCTATTGAGAAGTTCTCATCTTTGTCTTGTGGCCTGTATTGGACAAGAATTAGTGCAATCGAGGCACATTCTATTGTAAACCAAAAGGTTACCGATTCCAATACTTTTGTACTTTGGCATGATCGATTGGGACACCCTGGATCAATTATGATGAGACGAATCATAGAAAACTCAAATGGGCATCCATTAAAGAATTTAAAGATTCTTTTAAATGATGAATTTTCTTGCACTTTTTGTTATCAAGGCAAGTTAATTATTAGACCATCACCAACAAAGGTTGGAATTGAGTCCCCTACGTTTTTGGAACGTATACAAGGGGACATTTGTGGACCTATTCACCCATCTAGTGGGTCGTTCCGATATTTTATGATCTTGATAGACGCATCCTCTAGATGGTCTCATGTGTGCCTATTGTCATCTCGCAACCTCGCATTTGCAAAATTAATGGCACAAATAATTCGATTACGGGCACAATTTCCCGATAATCCAATTAAGTCTATTAGACTTGATAATGCTGCTGCTGAGTTTTCATCCCAAGCATTTAATGATTATTGCTTATCAATTGGGATAAAAGTGGAACATCCTCTAGCTCATGTTCACACTCAAAATGGTCTTGCAGAGTCTTTAATTAAACGTCTGCAATTGATAGCAAGACAGTTACTCATGAAAACGAGGCTGCCCACTTCTGTTTGGGGTCACGCCATTTTGCATGCAACAATGCTAGTTCGTCTCATACCGACAAATTATCATAAATATTCCCCGTTGCAATTAGTTTTGGGTCATGAACCTAATATATCCCATTTAAGAATTTTTGGATGCGCAGTATATGTGCCTGTAGCACCGCCATATCGCACCAAAATGGGTCCGCAAAGAAGGTTAGGAATATATGTTGGGTTTGAATCACCCTCCATTATTCGCTACCTCGAGCCATTAACGGGAGATTTATTTACTGCACGATTTGCAGACTGTCGATTCGATGAGACACTTTTCCCAAAATTAGGGGAGAAGTTGGTGAAACCAAACGGGAAATTTTGTGGAAAAATCCATCATTATCTCATCTTGATCCACGTGCCTCTATTTGTGAAAAAGAGGTACAAAAGATTATTCATTTGCAGAGAATAGCAAATCAAATGCCCGATGCATTTACGGATATGAAAAGGATAACAAAATCACATATCCCTGCGGAGAATGTTCCAATCCGTATTGATGTCCCTATTGGACAATCTTCTAGTGTCATAGCTAATGAGTCAAAAGCACGCATGAAACGTGGCAGGCCATTAGGTTCCAAAGATCGAAATCCTAGAAAAAGGAAAATAAATGATCAAAATGACACTATGAAAGAATCTCACGAAGAAATCCACGACTTAATAAATTCTGAGATTCATGAGGAATCCACTGAGCCCGAGACTCAAGAAAATAAGGAACTATCAATAAATCCAATCGATATTGAGACAAATTTGAATCGAGTGGATATAGTGGTGGATTATGTCTTTGCATATAATGTTGCATCCAGCATTATGCAAGAAAATGAGGATCTTGAACCTCAATCTGTTGGAGAATGTCGACAAAGACTTGATTGGCCAAAATGGCAAGAAGCAATCCAATCAGAGTTGAATTCACTTGCAAAACGTGAAGTTTTTGGGCCTGTAGTCCAAACACCTAATGGTGTTAAGCCCGTTGGCTATAAATGGGTCTTTGTACGCAAGAGAAATGAGAAAAATAAGGTGCAAAGATATAAGGCACGCCTTGTTGCACAAGGATTTTCACAAAGGCCTGGTTTTGATTATGAAGAGACATATTCACCCGTTATGGATGCTATCACATTCCGTTATCTCATTAGTTTTGCTGTCCGTGAAAAACTTGACATGCATTTAATGGATGTGGTTACCGCCTACCTTTACGGCTCACTTGATAATGAGATATACATGAAAATTCCCGAGGGCTTCAAAATGCCTAATAATTCAAAATCACGGGAAATGTTTTCAATCAAATTGCAAAGATCTTTGTATGGTCTAAAGCAATCATGACGAATGTGGTATAATCGTCTTAGTGAGTATTTATTAAAGGAAGGCTATATAAATGATGCCATTTGCCCATGTGTTTTCATAAAGAAAACAACATCGGAATTTGTTGTACTTGCCGTATATGTTGATGACATAAACCTTATTGGAACTCCTATAGAACTCCAAAAGGCAATTGATTATTTAAAGAAGGAGTTCGAGATGAAAGATCTCGGAAAGACAAAATTATGTCTTGGTTTGCAAATTGAACATTTGGCAAACGGAATTTTTGTTCATCAATCTACCTACATAGAAAAGGTATTGAAACGGTTTTACATGGATGGAGCACATCCATTAAGTACTCCGATGGTTGTTCGATCACTTGATGTGAACAAAGATCCATTCCGACCTCAAGAAGAGAATGAAGATCTACTTGGTCCCGAAGTACCATATCTTAGTGCAATTGGTGCACTAATGTATCTTGCCAATACTACAAGGCCCGACATAACTTTTTCAGTTAATGTCTTAGCAAGATATAGCTCTGCTCCCACAAGGAGACATTGGAATGGGATCAAACACATATTGCGGTATCTAAAGGGAGTACCGATATGGGCTTATTTTATGGCAATAATTGCAGTCCCAATCTTGTTGGTTATGCTGATGCTGGGTATTTATCCGACCCACACAAGGCTCGATCTCAAACAGGTTATGTGTTTACCTGTGGAGGCACCGCCATATCTTGGCGATCGACTAAGCAATCAATTGTGGCTACTTCATCTAATCATGCCGAGATAATTGCTATTCATGAAGCAAGTCGAGAGTGCGTGTGGTTGAGGTCTATAATACATCTTATTCGAGATAAATGTGGTGTGAAATGTGACAAGTTACCCACTATTTTGTATGAAGACAATGCAGCATGCATAGCTCACCTGAAGGGAGGATTCATAAAAGGAGATAGGACAAAGCACATTTCACCAAAGTTATTTTTCACACATGATCTTCAAAAGAATGGTGATATTAATGTGCAACAAATTCGCTCAAGTGATAATATGGCTGATTTGTTCACAAAATCTCTACCGACGTCAACCTTCAAGAAGCTAGTGTACAAGATCGGGATGCGAAGGCTTAAGGATGTGAATTGATGCTCTCATCAGGGGGAGTTAATGCGCGTTGCACTCTTTTTCCCTTACAAGGTTTTGTCCCACTCGGGTTTTCCTTGCGAGGTTTTTAACGAGGCAACCAAAAGGCGTATTATTAGATATGTGTACTCTTTTTCCTTTTCTTTATTTTTTCCATTGGGTTTTATTTTAGTTAAGGTTTTAATGAGGCACATTACTTATTGAGTAGACATTCAAGGGGGAGTGTTAAGAATAGAATTCTACTTGGAGTGAATGTCTATCTTGTGGAGAGTTTTACTTTGTGACTAAGTCATAATTTCTCCTATAAATAGAGGGTCTTACCCCATTGTAAATCATCCCAAAATTCAATAAGAATTTCCTCTCTCTCTTTCTCTGCAATATTGCTTTTGTTCTTTTATTATTTCATAACAGGATCAAAAAAATTGAAAAGATGCATGCTAATTATATAAGACACAAAATAAAAATTTTCAAATTGTATCTTTAGGGCTCGTTTGGTACGAGGAATAAGGGATAACTAATTTCGAGATTAAATTTAAGAAGAGTTTATTTTATATTAATTGGGATAAAATTATGGTATAATCAATTTCTGGATTATAGTATTTTTTTAATCTTCATGGAAGGGCAGAATACCTAATACGGGGGATAATTAATCCTGATGTAACTTCTCTAGGATACAAGTAATCTCATGATTAATTATTCAGAGATTAGTTATCTCACCCTACCATAGGGATAAAAAGTACTACAATCCTGGGATAACTCATTCCGGGATTAGTTATACTACGATTTTATTTCAACCAAATATGGGATAAACTCATTTCAAATTTAATCCCACGATTAATTATTTTTTATCCCTTATGTCAAACGAGCTCGTAGGGATCATTTATTTGGAAAACAAGTTATCTCATGATTAATTATATGAGGATCAGTTATCCTACCATGGGAATTATAAAATACAACAATTCTTAAATTAGTTATATCATAATTTTATCCCTACCAGACGTAAGATAAACTCATCCCAAATATTCCAAATTATCCTTCATACCTAACCAGTCATTAACCACTCAAATAGTTAAGAGTAATATATAGTTATATTACCAAAAGGGCCATATATAGTTAAAGCAGTCTAAATAATAGCATTTATTAAGCAGTGAACTTTGATCCCACGTATGTATGGATGCTTGTTACATGTTGTATCATATGGTATTGTTATTTTAAATATAATATTTGTTTTTATTGTTACTTAAATTTTATTGTGTAATATCATTAAATCCATTGTTACGTAACGACAAAAAGTATCCTTAGATAACGACAAATTTGGTGTGGTGGCATCGTTATCTTTATTTTTTCTCCCATCTTGCCCTTTCTTTATTATTAAATAATCATATTTATCCTTTATTCTACCTTTTTATATAATATTTTCGTTTCATATCCTATTTTTTGTTAGTCATATTGCAAATTTATTCTTCAAATTGTTATTGCATGATCTCATAAAACGAAACAATACACTATCAAAACATTGTATTCATTAAACAATACAATGATTGATTATGAAACATGTAACAACCATCCAAGTTGTCCAAGAATGTCAAAACAAAGCAGGGGTACTGTCACGACCCAAATTCCATACTCTAATTATGATATTGAGACATGAACCAACACAATAAGGGGGAAACAGGACGGTGACTCACGTGACGATGGGCCGGGTCGTCATAGTATCTCGGTTATGAATTATGATATTCACCAAATATTTCACTAATATACAAGCCTGTTGTAATGGATGCCACCAAAACTAGTAAAAATTGCACGGGGCACCTATTTTGGGTGCCCTCTTTTAATTTGTAGTCGTTTTGTCTTTCTGTTTGCACCCATATCCACTTTTTTGTTAAAATCCATTTGAAAAGACTATTTTACCCTTTTTGATTAAAATACTACTTTCTCTCCAAGCATATGCTATTGCTCTATTGTTTCTATCTCCCGTTATTCATGTTTGTCACTTTGCTATTCTCAGAAATCAAGCGGGTTTCGTCATTCTTTCAAATTTTCAACTGCTAGTCGTCGTTGTTCCCATATTACGATTTAATCATAGGTACATTGCATTAACTTTCTGGGTTTTATTTTATGATTTAATTTCTGGTTTTGGGTTTTGATTTTCATGTATTTATGATAGAGTTTTGTTTGATAGGTTGTTCATATTGTTAATATAATTTCATTAAATTCTTTTGTGATTCGACGTTCAAATTTTTAAAAAATTTCAGAGGTAAACAGATGATAATGATACTTTAGGATAGGAGCTGAATTTTTTTTTCATGTTTTGGCATATTTTTGGATTTGAATTTATTTTTTGGTTTTTTGGCTGACTGTTTTGTGCTTGCCGAAGTTATTAGTGCAATATGATTTTTTAATTTAGCTAGTGTATGTGAAAAATTTCAGCCTCCTGCTGAAGTTTTTGAGTAATAACAAAAGAACTTCAGTTGGTTGGCCAAAGTTTTTAGTGAAATATCATTTTTTTAATTTAACCAGTGTAGGAAAAAAACTGCTTGAAGTTTTTAAGTAATTAATAAAAAACTTTGCTGGTTGGCCAAATTTTGTTTAGTGCAATATCATTTTTTTAATTTAGCCAATGTATGTGGAAACATCAGCCCCTGCTGAAGTTTTTGAGTAATAACAAAAAAAAATTCAGCTGGTTGGCCGAAGTTTTTTTAGTGCAATATCATTTTTTAATTTAACATGTGAAGGAGGAAAACTCCCTGAAGTTTTTAAGTAATAAATAAAAAACTTCAGCTGGTTAACCGAAGTTTTTTTTAGGGAAATATCATTTTTTTTTAATTTAGCCATTGTATGTGGAAACTTCAGCCCCCTGCTGATATTTTTGAGTAATAACAAAAAAACTTCAGCTACTTGGCCGAAGTTTTTTTTAGTGCAATATTATTTTTTTAATTTAACCAGGGTATGTGGAAAACTTCAGCCTCATGTTGAAGTTGTTGAGTAATAATAAAAAAACTTCAGCTGGTTGGCCGAAGCTTTTTTAGTGCAATGTCATTGTTTTAATTTTGACAGGCTCCTTCTGAAGTTTTAAGTAATAAATTAAAATCTTCAGCTGAAGTTTTTATTTTATACCTGTTGAAATTAAGCCGTCTTAGTTGTTGAAGTTTTAAATGATCTTTTTGATAATGTCCTGATATTATTATTTGTATCTTTTTTTTTTTTTGACAGATGGCTCCTAAAGATCATAAAGTAGCTAAAGAAGGCAAAGCAGCTAAAAACCCTAGACTACCTGTAGTAGTCCCAGGTCCTTATGTCCCTCAGTCTCTACCTACAAAACCAAGACAAAGATATTTTGAGTTTATAGATTAGTTTAACTCTAAGGGTTACTGGAAGAGGAACCATGATTTGAAGGGTTTAATTGCATCTTTCTTGACTCCTGCACAACAGGCTAAGCTTAGTAATGGTCCATTTAAACACATTATTGCTATGGAGAATATCAACTGCAGCATGAAGTTGGTTCATTGTCTGTGTCTTTCTCGAATATTCACGAATGATCGAGACTCTATTAGTTTCAAGATATTTGAGCATGATGTTTCCTTGACCCTTGAAGACTTTCATATTATGTGTGGTTTGCCGATAACAACACATAATATTGAAAAACCAATTAATCAAAAGTGCAATGTTCAAAACCAGTATTTTGGTAAGTCCAAGGGTGTTTATCTGAAGGATATTCGAGATTTTATGACTCACAATGTAATTTCGAAGAATGTTGTGAATTATCCACACGTATGTGAGAATGATGAAGATGCAATTACGCTTGTGGAAATTCTTATTGTTGAGTTTATTTTGTTTGGGAAAAATAATGATTCATGTTTGAATGAGGAGTATGCATGTATTGTTGAAGACGAGAAGGCTCGTGTTGAATATCCCTGGGGTAATGTAGCTTATGAGAAGCTCATTTATTCATTGAAACATGTATTGGACAAGCAGAACAAATATCATGCAACTGAGTATAAACTTACTGGATTTTTATATCCATTATGTATTTGGTTCTATGAGCGCTTCCTAGATGTTCGGAAGAGGTATGTAGCAGAGGATGAGTACCTTGATATGCCTCAGACCCCCAGGATGTTACGTTATGTATGCGTGGGAGAGCCTAAATTTCCTAAACTTTATAATATATATTCAAAACTCATGAAGTAAGTTACTTTTTATTTTGTAATAATATGCTGATGTATTAGTTTTTTTCTTCTCATAATATACTTTTTTGTATTAAATAGAGATATCGCAACTTTAGAATATTGGATATAATTCTCACAGAAGAGGAATTAAATTCAATGCCATTAATTGGGAAATTACCGTGCAGTAGGATTAGTTCAAATGTAGATAATGCAATTCCTTCAACTGGTAAATCACTACTTACTCTAAGTCTACCAGACGAATTGAATAAAAATCCCGTCATTGGTAAATCACCACCTACAAAGAGTCGATCAAAAAAAAAGTTAATCAAACTCATGACATTGGTGAATTACCACGTAGTTGGAATCAACCAAAAGAACCGAATCAAACTCCTTTTATTGGCGAAGCATCTCATACCAAGAGTCGTTCTACTTCGTCTACATATGACTTTGATGAAGATAAGTTACTTGATAAAATATGCCCCGTAAGTTTTTATCTGAAGTTTTTTGGGTTTCTTTTTGTAAAAGTACAACATGTTTTTTGAGCTGAAGTTTTCTTCTATACCTGAATTTTTGTTGTGTTATCTATTGTAGAGGTTAACAATAGAGGTTCAAAGTTAAAATGAAAAAGAAAGAAGCACAATCGTGAATGGAATTTTTGATAAGTTTAAAAAGAAGGAGCGGACAACTATTGTGGATGCGGTTTTTCTAAAAGTGAATGTAAGCTAATTTATAGAGAAGTCTTTTTATTTGTGCTGATTTTATTTCAGATTAATCATTTTTAGTAATTTTTTTTCTAGGAATATTTTGATGAGAAGTTTAAGCAGTTATTTACAATTATTAACAAATCAAATGGAATGGATCGAGAATATGATAGGATGAATGACTTTTGCAAAGATCCACTGGCTTTTGATGGCAATCAAAATGTTGAAGACAAGTTGAAGAACAACGTTCCAGTCCTGAAAGATTGAGTAAATATGTAAATGATGAACCATATTTATCAACTGAGAATATTGGAAGCGAGGAAGGTGCTCATAATCAAGTTGTCGAGACTGAAGAACATACTGCTCATGATGCATTGCCTAATGTCGAAGATGGTAATGCTACATATACTGAAGATGTGATTGGTGGCGTTGAACTTGTTCAACATCAAGGTGGAGAGAAAGGTGCAGATGATAAAGTTGTTGGCGTTGAAAAACATGCACCAAGTTGTGCTTCGGAAAGTGATCAAGCACATGTTGGTAGTTCAAATCTCAAAGACAATCGCTATGCAGGAGTAATAGCTATTTGCAATGAACTTCTATGTGGTGCTACACAGAAAATTGTTACTACATGTATAAAGTACAAAACATATTTTTTGGTGAATGTTTTGGTTTTGTAACTGGTGAATTTTTAGCTATAAAGCTGAAGCTTTTTTATAAATGTCGAACTTCAGCTCAAGAGCTGAAGTTATTTTTTTATAACTATCAAACTTCAGCTGTAGAGCTGAAATTTTTTTGTATAATTATCATACTTCAGCTCTAGTGCTGAAGTTTTTTTTTTTTTTTTTGTAAGTGTTGAAGTTTTTGTTTGTGACTCGCTAACTTCACCCTTGTTAGAGTTTAAGTTTTAATTATTTTTTATTATAATATCCTGTATTATAATTTTTAATACATGTATAGTTTTTTTTGTGTTTTATATATAGAAAGAATAAGTGATCTATTTCCTCTCTTTTATGAATATGCAGTGGAAGTTGAAACTAGTTGTGCTTCAATTGCCACAACTCAAAAACTCTCTGATGATGTTGAATTGAATGAAGGTAAAGTTAAGAAAACCCTTCCAAAGAACACCAGAATGGTGGTCGTTGTTGGTTCAGAATTGAATGATGCTGGAAATGCTGATATTGAGAAAGGCATGCAGCCTGGAGAAACCACAACGGGTAACAAACGTGAAGGTATTCTATATATAATAAATTTATTATATTTGATCGAAGTATATTTTTTACATTTTCAAATTTTATATATTTTATTTTCTTTTTCATTATTTTGAATGATTTATCAGAATTATTGGAGGCGGGTCAAAAAGAAATGGAGGAATATGAAAAAGGAGAAATACATATATTAACACCTGTTGAGTCACATACAGGTGTGAAGTGTGTTGGTATTATTTTATAAAATTTAGTGAGTATTATTTATTATTTTTTTTGCATGATAATGCGGGATCTGTTGGAATGAAAACATCATCTGTGTCGCAACACTTAGACCAGATAATTATTTTCTACAATTCGATTAGTGGCTTTTTTTTGCCTAATGTGTATTTTCTATCAATTTTATTTATGTTTATATTTTCCTTGCTTTTGCAGATCTCATATGATGCATCAGAACTACTTCCAAAACCTAAGAGAAGGAAGATTTTTAGTTCTCCTATGTGTGATACCAGTGATATCCCCAACTTTAATATATATTCATTTTCACTTGGTAGTACACAGGGGGCTAATTTAGAAGGTGATTCTGTTGCTGTTGTTGTTCATGAAGAGACAGAAGAACATCGTGAATAGTAGATAATTGGTCAAGCATCCACCACGATGGCTGTAGTTCCCCCTACTACTGAACGACAACATTTAGTTGCGATGGAACAGCAGGAAAAGCAAGCAAAAGGTAAAGAAGATAGAAAAGGGAAAAGGACGTAAGGAGAGTATTTGGTTGAGATCTCTGTATGTAGTTTATAGGAAAAAGCAAGATTGGATAGTTGAAAGAGTAGAAGAAAGTGTTCATTCCATTATGTTTCTCAAGGTAGCGGATTGATGCAAATATTTGAAAAATGGTTGGAGATGGATGCCAGTGAATATGATTTCAATCCATTCAGATTAGCTGGAATCGATATTCAAAAATCATTTTTTACTTAGCTTGTGGATCCCCATTCTGATCTTGCAGATGAAGTAAGTTATTAAGTTTATTTTTTGAATTGGTTTTCAATTGTATTTGTCAAAAGTTCAGTTTATTTTTTGTAGTATACCTTTAGTCATACTAATCTGCTAAAGTTTTTTAGCTTATTTGCTAAAATTGAATATGCTTATGTTTGTTTCATGTTGTTTTTGTAGTTGTGTAGTGTGTTTTTTCTAAACTTCATAGTAATAATTTCACTTGTTATCATTTGTCATTGTCCATTTGCAGCATATTGACGTGGACGTATATTACTTGCGCAAAAAATATTGCTATCACCTTGCACGTTATTCAAAAGTAAAATGTGTAGTAACAGACTTACTGTTCGATCAATATATGACTATCCTGGATAGTGTTCATCCTTCTGAAGAAAAGTTGAAGATAATTGACAAAAGGAAGCAAAAGATAATGCAGATTCTTAAGAGCAAAGCAAAGAAAAGGACAATATCCAAAGAACAGATTAAAAAAAGAAGAAGAAGCGGTTATCAAGCTACTTACGAACTTTTGTTGGTATGAGGAAGAATCAACCAATGAAAAGGTCGCCAATTGCATAAAAGGCCTTGAACTTTCGTGTGGTATCTCATGGGCATCTACGAAAAAAGTATTCTTTTCATTTCGACTTAAGCCAAGGGAGGCCCAGAAATCTACGCACTACTTTTTTGGATATCTCGACTTTGAAGATAAAATTATATGTGTATGATTTCATGGGCAGTGCAACTTACAAGTGTGCGGTTGAACTAGGGGTGTTCAAAACCGATCCGAAACCGAAAACCGAATTGAACCGAAACTTAATGGCTTACTGGTAACGGCTTAACGGCTTAACGGACGGGGAACAGATTGGATTTTTTTAATTAACGGCTAATCGGTTTGGGGACGGATTATTCAATTTTCTTAACGGGTAATTCGTTTAGCGGTTAAGAATATATATATATATATATATATATATATATATATATATATATATAAAATTTAAAACCATTGAAAATAAATAACAAAAAAACTCGTATAACAATTAACATTTAACACTTGTATATTCTAACTCTAAAGTCTAAAGAGTAAAGACTAAAGAGTAAAGTCTTTGTCTATGTCTCTAAAGTCTAAAGAGTAAAGAGTAAAGTCTCTGTCTATGTCTCTAAAGTCTAAAGAGTAAAGAGTAAAGTCTCTGTCTATGTCTGTCTATTCTAAGTCTAAGACTCTAAGTTCTAATGCCTTAAGTTAATAACAGTTAACACATACACATTCCTAATTCCTAATTCTAGAGAAAAGTAAGAAACCCTAATGCCTAAAGCAGCAGCCACCACCCAGTCATCCACGCCTAAAGCAGCAGCCACCACTGGCACCTACGCCTAAAGCAGCAGTCACCGCCCGTCGATCTCCCTCTCGCAATCGCAGGTAATAATTTCACTTTAGTATTTCCATTTTTCAGAACATTGATAAGGCCTCCATTGTTTAATTTTAAAGCTTTCAATTTCTACTGTGTTGGGTAGTATTGTTGGCTTATTTATGGTTTATGTCTATGCCTTGTTCTTTGGGTTAACTTTGATGGACTGCTGTTAGTTTAAATTATGTAGCTTGATGGCATTGTTGTTCTGCACAGCATATTGTTTATCCTGTTGATTAGTTAAGTAATTAATGCACTTTATGAAAGAGTTAAAAGAATGATGTCGTTGGTGTGAAAGGAGCTATGAGCAGAGATTAGAAACTTATTATTGAGATTAGTTTAATAACCAAATACGATTAGTTTACAACTTGATGTCTTTATTCTCATTCATTTTCTTTTGTTGTTGTAGTGACTTACATGGCTGAAAGTATACAAAGTGATAAGGTGATGATGGGTGAAAGTGGGGCTTCTAATTCAAATGCAATAAGTCAAGCTCAAACAACGGAGTCAAATATAACCAAAAAAAGGAGAAAAATGTCAGTTGTGTGGGATCATTTTACAGAAATTATTACTTCTGAAGGGATACAAAAGCAAAATGCGACTATTGCTCACTTGAGTATGTATTTAAGACCAAGGATGGTACGTCGACACTTCTTAATCATATGGTTAAGTGTCCTAAACGCCCTGCTATTATTGATAAAAAACAATCAAATTTAGGCTTTCAATCTGCTCCGGGGGGTAGTCAGGGTGACGTAGTTGTTGTTACTTGGAAATTAGATCAAGAAGAATATAGGAAGGCATTATGTCGTATGGTAATAGTTGATGAGCTTCCTTTTACCTTTGTTGGGAAAGAAGGTTTTAGAGATTTTATGAAAGTACCTCAACCTTATTTTCGGATCCCTTCCCATAGTACTGTAACTAGGGATTGTTTTGATCTTTTTAATGAAGAAAAGCAAAAGTTGAAGAGGTTTTTTATGGAAACAAAACAAAGAGTATGTATTACCACTGATACGTGGACATCTATGCAAAGAATCAATTACATATGTATCACTGCCCATTGGATTGATAGTGAATGGAATATGCATAAGAGAATAATTAATTTTTGTAACGACCCGGCCCGTCGTTATGGGAATTACCACCCCGTTACCTTGCATTTACATATATTATGCTTTTAAATCAGTATTAGAGTATATCGGGTGAGTTAGGAGTGATTTGGATTGAAAATGAAACAAATAGCATGTTTGAAGAAAGCTTGAATATGAAAAGTCAACCAAGAGTTGACTATTGAGTTAGAGTGCTCGGAACCGGATTCCGATGATTCGACTAGTTCCGGGGGATCATTTATGACTTAGGAGAACAATCAGAATTGAATTCGGAGGTCCGGTGTAGTTTTAAGCTTGAATTGGCGAATGTTGAATTTTGGCGAAACCGGATGGTAGGTGATATTTTGATCCGGGGGTCGGAATGGAATTCCGACAATTTCTGTAGCTTCGTTATGTGATTTTGGATATGTCTGCAAATTTTCGGGTCATTCGGACATCGTTTGATCGGGTTTTGGATTGAATGTTAGTTTTGAAAGTTTTGAAGAAACTTAGGCTTGAATCCGTGAGTAAATGGAGATTTTGATGTTTAGTATGGTGTTTTTATGGTTGGAACAAGTTCGTATCATGTTTTGGAGTATGTTGGTGGTTTTCGTTGGGGTCCCGGGGGTCTCGGGATGAATCCGGGGGTCCAAACGGACCATTTTTGGAAGAAAAGAGAAAGCTGGTTGCTTGTCATAAACGCAGCAGGCATTTGCTCTCCGCGATCGCGGGGAGGGGGATGCGATCGCGTAGAGCTGCGGCTAGGGCATCGCGATCGCAGGGTAACAAGTCGCGATCGCGTAGAATTAAACGGGTGCACATCGCAATCGCAGGATCATCTACGCGATCGCGTAGAAGAGAAATGGGTCCAGGGGAAAATGTGCTACGCGATCGCAGAAATGAAGGACGCGATCGCGTGAAGCCGGGAGATTGTACATCGCGATCGCGTGAGGGATGTCGCGATCGCATGAGGCCGAGTTTTTGAACATCGCGATCGCGTGAAGCGAGTCGCGATCGCGTAGAAGAAACAGTTCTGGCAGTGAATTTAACCCAGAAACAGAGAGTTACGGGTTCATTAACCCAAAACACACATTTGAGCCCTAGAGAGAAGAAAACTCGAGGAAATCACCGAGAAGTCATCGGGTATTCGTCGGAGGTAAGATTCTTGACTCAAAAACATCATTTTATGGTAGTATTAACATCAATCTTCATGAAATTGGGTTGAAATCTTGAAGAAATGTGGCCTAAGTATTGAAAACGGGATTTTTGGATTTGGAAGGCCATTTGAACTCCGATTTTGATAAATTTTATATGCACGGACTCGTGGCGAGATAAGGAACGCGTTGGTACTAATTTCGGAATTTTCCGAGCAGTGGGGCCCGGGGTCGGGTTTTACCAACTTAGTGTAATTATGCGAATTTCATATAAATTGAAGTGGGTTATGATTCTTTGACCCGTATTTGATATAATTATTGTTATTTGACTAGATTCTACACACGAGGCAACTAAATTCAAAGGAAAAGGCATCGTGGACGAGTCTACGACCGGCTAGAGGTGAGTAGTTTGTGTATATAGTAGTCTGAGGGTTCGAAACCCCGGCTTAGCACATTGTGACGCTAATAGGGCGTGGCTCGCACACCGTGGCAGGTGCGGGATTGATTGCAATTGGGGATTGAGACTTGGTCCATCCCGGAAATGAATAATATGTTGTTAGTGTTGGAAATACACTGTATTTGCTATATTTGTGGGATGTAAGCCATGTTTGGGGCCTTGTGCCGATCTGTAGCGTCCTTAAAGGACAATATTTATGTGATAGCTAAAATTGCTTAAATCACTGATCTCAGTCCTGGAAATTGAAATCACACTTTTGAAATGCTAAGTCACCGGCTTTTGCAAAATTAATAAAGTTAAAGTATTTTTCATAAATTATGAATTGAGAACTGGAATTAAGGATAATGAATTGTTTTGTGACTTATTTGCTTATGGTGGACTGAGCATGGGATCGGGCTGCACGCCGCAGCAGTATTGCGCTTGGGCTGTAGGAGCCCCTCCGGAGTCTGTACACACCCCCAGTGAGCGCCGTCGACGTTAAATTGGATCGGGCTACACGCCGTAGCGGTTATGTGCATTGCATTGCATATGTATTTGTTGAATTACTCTGTGGTAGCTGTATTGCATTATTGTTGCTAGTTCGTAGGAGATTCGGACTGTAGTGTAGCTTCATATTGTGGTATTTTGTGGATTTCTTACTTTCAGCTACATATATATATTTGTTACTCACTGAGTACTTAGTACTCACCCCTACTCCCTGCACCTTTTGTGTGCAGACTCAGGTACTCAGGAGCAGTAGACGGGCATCTCCAGCGTTTACATTGTCACATCGAGTTGCTGAGGTAGCTGCCTACGTTCGCAGAACCTAGCTTCTCCTCTCATTCGAGTTGTTATTTTATATTTTGTATTCAGACTTGAGTACTTCTATATCGTACTCTCTATTTCCTGTTGGGTTTTGTTAGAGGCTCTAGACTTGTGACTCCGGATCTTTGGGAGTGACAGTACTTTTCTTCAGTATTATTACTATTGGAGTTCTTAAACTCATATATTCTTCTTGGGTTGTCCATTTGGGGACTGGTATTAGATGAAATCAGTAATTGTTGGTCTGGCTGGCCTAGCTTGATTGTTAGGCGCCATCACGACCGGATTTGGGTCGTGACAAGTTGGTATCGGAGCTCTAGGTTATTAGGACTCGCGAGTCATGAGCCGGTTTAGTAGGCTTTCGCGGATCGGTACGTAGACGTCCGTATCTATCCTCGAAGGGCTACAGAAACTTTAGGAAAAACCTCATTTTCTTGGATTCATATCGTGCGATTTGTGTTGTCATGAAATTAAAATTTTCCATGTTCCATTCTCTCGCAGATGGCGAGAACACGAGCTAACGGACGTGGCGGACGACCACCATTGGCACCCAGAGGCCGTGGTCGTGGTAGAGGTAGGGCAGCAGTACCAGCACAAGCTGACCCACCAGTGGCCCAGACTCAGGACCAGATTCCAGCGGCAAACGCTCCGGCAACTCAGGTTCAGGCACCGGCAGTGCCCATTGTCATACCAGGTCTTTAGGAGACCTTGGCTCGGATCTTATCAGTGTGCACACATGCAGGGGGAGGAAATCAGACCCCCGTGGCTCGCACACCCGAGCCGGTGATACAGGGTATTTAGGCACCTGGGGGAGCTCCAGTTTAGCCAGTTGCACCCGTTGCACCAGCTCCTGCTTATGTGGTTCCAGTTATGCCCCACGATGAGCAGCGTCGTTTGGAGAGATTTGAGAGGCTACAGCCTCCGACATTCAGTGGTGCTGAGGGCGAGGACGCCTAGGGTTTTCTTGACAGATGTCAGCGCATGCTTTGCACCGCGGGTATTCTAGAGTCCAGCGGTGTTTCATTCACCACTTTTCGGTTTATAGGTGCAGCATTTCAGTGGTGAGAGGATTTTGAGAGGCGTAGGCCCACTGGGGCAGTGCCCCTCACTTGGCAGCAATTCTCCACGGTACTTTTGGAGAAGTACGTGCCTCAGTCTCAGAGAGAGGAGCTGCGACGTTAGTTCGAGTGGTTGAAGAAGGGGGACATGACGGTTACTTAGTATGAGATGAGATTCACACAGCTGGCCCGTCATGCCATGTGGATGGTTCCTATGGACAGAGAGAGGATTCAGAGATTTATTGATGGCCTTATTTATCCCATCCGCATATTGATGACCAGGGAGAGAGCTTCGGCAGTTACCTTTGAGGAGGTGGTTGATGCTGCCCGTCACATTGAGACTGATCACCGCAGAGAGCGGGAGGAGAGAGAGGCTAAGAGGCCTCGTGGTACTAGCAGCTACAGTGGTGCTCCGTCTAGGGGCCAACCTCAGCATAGCAGGGGTCGTTCTTTCAGGTCTCATCAGTCTGGACGTGCAGAGTCCAGTGGGGTTTCATCAGATGGTGGTCGTCAGGGCCATCAGGGTTATCAGGGTCAGCAGAGCCGTCAACAGAGTCAGCCTGCATTAAGTGCTCTTCCAGCTCATAGCTCTGCTCCTGCTTCCTCAGCACAGGATTCATCTACAGCGAGGGGTCCTCAGCAGCCCATTCTTCCATCTTCGGGCCGTTGTTTTGAGTGAGATAACTTGGGCCATATCAGGAGAGAGTGCCCTCAGTGGCTTCGTAAGCGGTCTCAGCAGAGGGATTAACCCTCGTCTTCTACTCCTGTTTCTTCAGCGCCAACACAGTCGGCTAGGACCGGTGGCCAGGTATCTAGAGGTCGCCCTAGGGGCGAGGATCGTACTGGTGGAGGCCAGGCTCGTTTCTATGCTCTTCCGGATAGGAAAGATGCTAGTGCTTCAGATGCAGTCATTTCAGGTATTATCTCAGTCTGCCACAGAGATGCTTCTGTCTTATTTGATCCCGGATCCACCTATTCTTATGTCTCTACTTACTTTGCACATCATTTGGGTATGACCCGTGGTATTATTGCTTTGCCCGTACATGTGTCTACCCCAGTGGGGGATACTGTTATTGTGGATCAGGTATATCGATCCTGTATTATTAGTATTGGGGGTCTGGAGACCCGAGTTGATCTATTACTACTGGGCATGGTAGATTTCGATGTTATCCTAGGCATGGATTGTCTATCTCCTTATCATGCGATTCTGGACTGTCATGCCAAGACAGTCACACTAGCTATTCCAGGTAATCCGAGGATCGAGTGGCGTGGCTTGACTGATTATGTGTCCGACAGGGTGATTTCTTATATAAAGGCTCAACGAATAATTGGCAAGGGTTGTTTGTCTTATTTGGCCTTCATTAGAAATGTTGAGGCTGAGACACCCAGTCTTGATTCGGTCCCCATTGTGAGGGAGTTTCCGGATGTATTTCCGGCAGACCTGCCAGGCATGCCGCCTGATAGAGATATTGATTTTGGTATTGATTTGGTGCCGGGCACTCAGCCCATTTCTATTCCTCCCTATCGCATGGCACCAGCAGAGTTAAAAGAATTGAAAGAACAGCTCCAGGAACTCTTAGATAAGGGTTTCATTCGTCCAAGTGTGTCACCTTGGGGTGCACCGGTGTTGTTCGTAAAGAAGAAAGTTGGCACAATGAGAATGTGCATTGATTACAGGCAGCTGAACAAGGTAACAGTGAAGAATAAGTACCCATTACCTCGTATTGAGGACCTATTTGATCAGCTCCAGGGAGCTAGTGTATTTTCTAAGATTGATCTTCGATCGGGCTATCATCAGTTGAAGATCAGGGACTCGGATATTATGAAGACAGCGTTCGGGACGCGATATGGGCACTACGAGTTCCTGGTGATGTCTTTCGGGTTGACTAATGCCCCAGCAGCATTCATGCACTTGATGAATAGTGTATTTCGGCCGTACCTTGATTCTTTTGTGATTGTGTTTATTGATGATATCCTGGTATATTCACGCAGCCGGGAGGAGCATGCACAGCATTTGAGAGTGGCATTGCAGAGGTTGAGAGAAGAGAAGCTTTATGCAAAATTCACTAAGTGTGAGTTCTGGCTTGATACCGTGGGTTTTCTGGGACATATAGTGTCCAGTGATGGTATTCGGGTTGATCCTCAGAAGGTTGAGGCAGTGCAGAATTGGCCCAGACCTTCCTCAGCTACGGAGATTCGGAGTTTTCTCGGCTTGGCAGGCTATTATCGTCGGTTTGTTCAGGATTTCTCATCTATTGCTTCACCGTTGACTAAGCTGACACAGAAGAATGCTCCATTTGTGTGGTCTGATGAATGTGAAGAGAGCTTTCAGAAGCTCAAGGAGGCTTTGACCACGGCTCCAGGTACTTGTGTTACCATCGGCCTCAGGGTCATATACGGTGTATTGTGATGCTTCCAGAGTTGGACTCGGTTGTGTGTTGATGCAAGAGGGTAGAGTTATTGCATATGCTTCTCGTCAGCTAAAGCCCCACGAGAAGAACTACCCTGTTCATGATTTGGAGTTAGCTGCTATTGTTCATGCCTTGAAGATTTGGAGGCATTATCTATATGGTGTATCTTGTGATGTATATACGGACCACCGCAGCCTTCAACATTTGTTCAAGCAAAGAGATCTAAATTTGAGGCAGCGGAGATGGCTTGAATTGCTTAAAGACTATGATATTACTATCTTGTACCATCTCGGGAAAGCCAATGTAGTGGCTGATGCATTGAGCCGGAAGGCTATTAGTATGGGCAGTTTGGCGTATATTCCAGTTGGGGAGAGACCCCTAGCAGTTGATGTTCAGGCGTTAGCTAATCAGATGGTAAGGCTGGATATTTCTGAGCCCAGTCGGGTGATGGCTTGTGTAGTAGCTCGTTCTTCTTTATATGATCGTATTCGAGAGCGCCGGTATGATGATCCACACTTACTTGTCCTTAAGGACAGAGTTCAGCATGATGATGCTAGAGATGTCACTATTGATAGTGAGGGTGTATTGCGGATGCGGGGCCGGATATGTGTGCCCAATGTTGATGGCCTTCGTGAGTTGATATTGGAAGAGGCCCACAGTTCGCGGTATTCTATTCATCCAGGAGCCGCGAAGATGTATCAGGATTTGAAGCAGCATTACTGGTGGAGAAAGATGAAGAAAGATATTGCGAGCCATGTGGCTCGGTGTCTAAACTGTCAGCAGGTCAAGTATGAGCATCAGAGACCTGGTGGTGTATTCCAGCGTATTGATATTCCTGAGTGGAAGTGGGAAAGGATTACTATGGACTTTGTTAGTGGACTCCCTCGGACGGCGAGGAAGTTTGATTCAGTTTGGGTGGTGGTGGATAGGTTGACTAAGTCAGCTCACTTCATCCCGGTGTGTACTACCTATACCTCGGAGCGGTTGGCAGAGATATTCATCCGTGAGATAGTGAGATTGCATGGAGTTCCTATTTCCATTATATCAGACAGAGGTACCCAGTTCACATCTCAGTTCTAGTGGTGTAACGACCCGACCGGTCGTTTTAGAAAATTACGCCCCAATCCCTAATTTAATTGTTCCCCTAAGTTCATTTCTGCTATTGTGGGTTGCCGGGAGAGTCGGTTCCGAAAATTTGAGCATTTTGGGACACTTAGTCCCTAAATAAGAGCTTTGAAACTAGAAAATGGTCCGTAGCCGGAACAATGTTAAGACGATCTCGGAACGGAAATTCGATGGTTCCATTAGCTTCGTTAGGTGATTTCGGGGTTAGGAGCGTGTTCGGAATGTATTTTGGAGGTCCGTAGCTCAATTAGGCTTGAAATGCCGAAGGTTGAAATTTTGGCGAATCCGATCGATAGGTGAGATTTTGATCCGGGGGTCGGAATGGAATTTCGACAATTTCTGTAGCTTCGTTATGTGATTTTGGATATGTCCGCAAATTTTCAGGTCATTCGGACGTCGTTTGGACGGGTTTTTGATCGAATGTGCAATTCGGAAAGTTTTAAGAAATTTAGGCTTGAATTCGATGCGAATTATGGGTTTTGATGTTGTTAGACGTGTTTTGAGGATTGGAGCAAGTTCGAATGAGGTATTAAGATGTGTTGGTATGTTTGGATGAGGTCCGGAGGGCCTCGGGGTATTTTCGGATGGTTAAACGGGAGAAAATTGTGGAAAAATTGCAGGTTGGGATCCTGCTTCTGTTGTTTCCGCTCCTGCGGAATTTTGGACGCAGGAGCGTGTCCGCAGAAGCGGACGAGATGCGCAGGAGCGGGTGGTTACGCAGAAGCGGAAGCCTTTCCGCTGAAGCGGGGTCGCTGGTGCGAGCCTAGGATCGCAGAAGCGGACGAGAGAACCTGGGCATGGTCCGCAGAAGCGGACGTTTATCCGCTTGGGCGAGACCGCAGAAGCGGTCAGTTATGCGCAGGGGCGGAGTTGTCCGCAGAAGCGGATGCTTCTTCGCAGAAGCGGAGCCGCTTAAGCGGCCCTCTTGTTCGCAGAAGCGGAAATGGCCGGCCAGGCCTGGAACCGCTGAAGCGACCCTTTGGTCGCGGATACGGGAGCGTAGAAGCGGTAAATGTTCCGCAGAAGCGAAAATCGCTGTAAGTAAGTGTATCAGAAGTTAGAAAATTTCAGAAACATTTTTACATTTGGGGGTCTCGGCTTAAGGGCGATTTTGGGCGATTTTGAGGAGGAAATCAAGGGAAAAACATCAGGTAATCAACTATGAACTCATATTATGATTAGTATTGATAATATCATACAATTATATCATGAAAATGGAGGAATTTGGGGTAATTATGGAGGGTTTAGCCCTAGTCTTGGACTTTAGAAAATCAAGGTTTTGAATGGGCAAATGGAGTCCGATTTTGGAAAAATTGATATGCTTAGACTCGTATTGAAATGAGGGTTCCGAATATGTGACTTTCGTGATTTTTCGATAAGCGTACCGAAAGTCGGGTTTTGGCAACTTGTGGGTTTTGGTAAATTTTGAGTTATTTTGATTGGGTAATGCCCAATTGGCTTATTTTGATGTGATTCTATTGATTTTTATCGGATTCTACACTTGTGGAGGCCGACATTCGTGGCAAGAGGGTTATTGCTTAGCGGTTTTGTACCGGAATTGAGGTAAGTGGCTTGTCTAACCTCGTGTGGGGGAATTTTCACCCCTAGGATATTATGTGATAGTTGAAATGCCTTGTACGCGAGGTGACGGGCGTGTACATGCGCTGGTTGATGAACACGTATTTTATTCAGAAATGTTCGATGAGCGATATCCCTGTCTTTGGTTGTTAATTTGATATTTTACCCGGTAGTGGTTAGAAGAGCATGATTAGGTAGCACTTAACTGTTTAGTTGCCTAACTGCCTTGTTTGAATTCCTTGTTAATTATTGGCACTATTTTTCGGTGAAGTTATAGTTGAGCATAATTATTTCTCTCTGTGGATTTCCTTAATTGGTTGTGTTTGTGGACTGCGGGTTCGATTCCCGGAGACCCAGGGCTGTGGGTTCGATTCCCAGAGACCCGACGTGATATTGGTAGGGACTACGGGTTCGATTCCCGAGATCCTGAGTTATTTATTGGTAGGGACTGCGGGTTCGATTCCCGAGATCCCGAGTTATTTATTGGTAGGGACTGCGGGTTCGATTCCCGAGATCCTGAGTTATTTATTGGTAGGGACTGCGGGTTCGATTCCCGGAGATCCCGAGTTATTGTGATATTATTGAGACATGGGCTGCGGGTTCGATTCCCGGAGACCCAGGGGTACTGAGAATGGGACTGGGGGTTCAATTCCCACAGATCCTGGATTTGTTTATTTGAGTTGGTTATTTGTTATTAGCTTGGTTGTAGACAGTTTCTGCTTTGCTGCTATTTCAGATTTACTCATACCTTGCACTGTTCGATATTATTATCATTATTTCTATTATTCTCGGTAGGGCCTTAACCTTCCTCGTCACTACTCCATCAAGGTTAGGCTTGGCACTTGCCGAGTACCGCCGTGGTGTACTCATGCTACTCTTCTACACACTTTTATTGTGCAGATCCAGGTCCATCTGATCAGACGCACTACCGGTGATCTGCAGTTTTCTGGGAGACTTCGAGGTATGATCTGCTACGTCCGCGGATCCGGAGGCTTCCTTCTATTCTAGTATTACTAGTTGACATTTTTCTTCATTTCGTTGTTAGATACTCTTTCACATAGAGCCACAGTTGTATTTCCCTTTTAGTCTGTGTTACCGTGGGGTTCCGGATCTTGGTAGTGTTTATTTATTGTGTAACGGATGTATGTGCCAAGTGGCACGGATTACATATCTTTATGTTATTTTCCGCTGTTTCTTATTTAAGTAATTAAAACTTATAGATTTCGCAATGTGTTAGGCTTACCTAGTCGAGGGGACTGGGTGCCATCACGACAGGTTCACAATTGGTGAACTAGGGTCGTGACAAGTTGGTATCAGAGCTCTAGGTTCATAGGAGTCACGGGACACAGACCGGTTACTTAGAGTCTCGCTGATCGATACGGAGACGTCTGTATTTATCTACGAGGGGCTATGTAACTGTTTAGGAAACTCTTCATTTCTTTTGGATTCCTTGTCGTGCGACATTTTTGGCATCAAAAATCTAAACTACTGCTTTCTATTCTCTCACAGATGGTGAGGACACGAGCTAACCGCGATGATCAGGTACCCGCGCCCCCTGTTGCTGCCGTCAGAGGCCGGGGCCGAGGTAGAGGACGAGGACGCGCCCGAGGTGCAGCCACAGCACCATCGCGCGCTGCCGCCGAGGTGCCACCGGTAGACCAGGTTGGAGCGCAGGCACCTGGTACACCGACTACAGCTGCTACTACTCCGGCGCTACAGGAGACCCTGGCTCAGTTCATGAGCATGTATACCACTTTAGCCCAGGCAGGACTGCTTCCTCTTGTTGCAGCTACATCTCAGGCCGGGGGAGGGGCCCAGACTCCCGTAGACGTTACACCTGAGCAGTGTGTGCCAGTGGGACAGGTTCTAGAGGTTTTGGTTATGCCTCCTGCCGCCCCAGCACAGCCCAGAGGTGGACCGACTGCCTTTGAGGACGAGCAGCGTAGATTGGAGAGGTTCAAGAAATATGACCCCTAGTGTTCAGTGGTTTGGCTTCAGATGATGCATTGGGTTTTCTCGAGGAGTGTCATCGTATTCTTCGTACTATGGGGATTGTGGAGACCGGCGGGGTTTCCTTCACTGCTTTTCAGTTTCGCGGGGCCGCTTATGATTGGTGGCGCACGTATGAGTTGGATAGTCCAGAGGAGTCTGCTTCATTGACTTGGACGCAGTTTTCAGATCTATTTTTGAGGGAGTTTGTTCCACAGAGCCTTAGGGATTCTTGGCGCTCGGAGTTTGAGCGGTTGCGACAGGGCTCCATGTCAGTATCGGAGTATGCCATCAGTTTCACCCGTCTGGCCAGGCATGCACCGGCCTTGGTAGCCACGGTTCGGGAGAGAGTACGGAGATTTATTGAGGGCCTGATTCCGCCTATCCGATCCAGCATGGCCAGGAGAGTTGGAGACAGATATATCTTATCAGCAGGCAGTTAGCATTGCCAGGAGGATCGAGAGTATGCTCCCTAGAGAGCGGGGAGAGAGAGAGGCCAAGAGGTCTCGTGAGTCGGGCCATTTCTGTGGTGCCCGCACTTCAGCAGCCGGTCGTTTTGGCAGAGGTTATTCCGGTCGTCTAGTTTATTCAGCATTGTCGTCAGCCGGTAGTACTGTAGCTCTTCCAGCATCTCAGGAGCCTTATTATGCTCCCCTAGTTTCTAGTGCGCCACCTGCGCGGTACCTCCAAGGGTCAGACTAGTGGGGGTGAGGTCGGTCAGTCACAGCCACCGCATCCTCCTAGAGCTTGTTTTGAGTGCGGGGATACTCGCCACCTGGTCAGGTAGTGCCTCAGGCGTAGAAGGAGGAGCCCCTCATCAGTCATCACAGCATCCGCGTGGTTCTCAGGGCCAGCAGGCTATCATTCCAGCCCCAGCTGCCACTCCACCTGCCCAGCCATCCAGGGGCGGGGGTCAGGGTTCCAGAGGCCGCCCTCGAGAGGGGGGACAAGCCAGATTCTATGCTATTCCTGATCGCGCTGCGGCTGTTGCATCTGACTCCGTTATCACGGGTATTATTATGGTTAGTCACAGGGAGGCATCGGTTCTATTCGACCCTGGTTCCACTTTTTCATATGTGTCTTCTTACTTTGCTTCTCATCTGGGTGTTCCTCGGGATTCTTTGAGTGCCCCCATTTATGTTTCCACTCCGGTGGGTGATTCTTTGGCTGTGGACCGTGTATATCGGTCGTGTTTGGTTACTATTTGTGATTTTGAGACCAGAGCGGATCTATTGTTGCTCGGGATGGTCGATTTTGATATTATTCTGGGCATGGACTGGTTGTCGCCCCATTATGCTATTCTTGATTGTCACGCCAAGACCGTGACGCTGGCTATGCCAGGCATTCCACGTATTGAGTGGAGTGGTACTCTAGATCACACCCCTAGCCGTGTTATTTCTTTTCTCAGAGCTCAGCGTATGGTTGAGAAGGGGTGTGCTGCTTATCTAGCCTATGTGCGGGACGTCAGTGTTGATACTCCCTCCATTGATTCTGTTCATGTGGTACGTGACTTTGCTGATGTATTTCCAGCCGATCTTCCGGGCATGCCGCCCGACAGAGACATTGACTTTGCTATTGACTTGTTGCCGGGCACTCAGCCCATTTCTATTCCACCGTACCGTATGGCTCCTCCCGAATTAAAGGAGTTGAAGGATCAGTTACAGGAGTTATTGGGCAAGGGTTTTATTCGACCCAGTGTTTCGCCTTGGGGTGCTCCTGTATTGTTTGTGAAGAAAAAGGACGGTTCTATGCGTATGTGTATTGACTATCGTCAGCTCAACAAGGTTACAGTGAAGAACCCGGTATCCTTTGCCCCGTATTGATGATTTATTTGACCAGCTACAGGGCGCACATGTGTTTTCTAAGATTGATTTGCGCTCTGGGTATCACCAGCTGAAGATTCGGGAGCCAGATATCCCGAAGACTGCCTTCGGGACCCGGTATGGTCACTATGAGTTCCTCGTGATGTCTTTTGGGTTGACTAATGCTCCAGCAGCATTTATGCATTTGATGCACAGTGTGTTCAGGCCTTATCTGGACTCGTTCGTGATTGTCTTCATTGATGATATTCTAGTATATTCTCGGAGCCGGGAAGAGCACGAGCGGCATTTGAGGATAGTGCTTCAGATCCTGAGGGAGAAGCAGCTTTATGCCAAGTTCTCTAAATGTGAATTTTGGTTGAGTTCTGTGGCATTTTTGGGCCACGTGGTGTCGAGTGATGGTATTCGAGTAGATCCGAGGAAGGTGGAGGCCGTGCAGGAGTTGGCCCAGACCCTCCTCCGCTACTGAGATTCGCAGTTTCCTTGGTTTGGCGGGCTACTACCGTCGTTTCGTAGAGGGGTTCTCTTCGATTGCAGCACCTATGACTAGATTGACCCAAAAGGGTGCCCCTTTTCGGTGGACAGACGAGTGTGAGGCGAGCTTTCAGAAGCTCAAGACAGCGTTGACTTCGGCCCCTATATTGATGTTGCCTACAGGTTCGGGGTCCTATACTGTATATTGTGATGCCTCACGAGTTGGACTCGGTGCGGTATTGATGCGGGACGGTAGGGTGATTGCCTACGCGTCGAGACAGCTGAAGGTGCATGAGAAGAATTACCCTGTTCATGATTTGGAGCTAGCCGCCATTGTTCACGCCTTGAAAATTTGGCGTCATTATTTATATGGGGTTCCTTCTGAGATCTACACTGATCACCGGAGCTTGCAGCACTTGCTTAAGCAGAAGGACTTGAATATGCGTCAGAGGAGATGGTTGGAACTACTGAAGGACTATGATATTACTATTCTCTATCATCCGGGCAAGGCTAATGTGGTTGCTTATGCCTTGAGTCGTCGGGCAGAGAGTTTGGGGAGTTTAGCATATCTACCAGCTTCGGAGAGGCCTATGGCGATGGATGTTCAGGCTTTAGCCAGGCAGTTTGTTAGATTGGATCTTTCGGAGCCCAGCCGGATTCTGGAATGTGTGGTTTCTCGGTCTTCTCTATTTGACCGCATCAGGGAGCGTCAGTTCGACGACCCTCATTTGCTTGTCCTTCGGGATAGAGTTCGGCGTGGTGATGCTCGAGATGTTACCATCGGGGATGATGGAGTTATGAGGATGCAGGGGCGTATCTGTGTGCCCAATGTAGATGATCTTCGAGAGCCGATTCTAGCAGAGGCCCATAGTTCGCGGTATTCCATCCATCCGGGTGCCGCGAAGATGTATCAGGACTTGAAACAGCATTACTGGTGGAGGCGGATGAAGAAGGATATAGTTGATTATGTTTCTAGATGCCTCAATTGCCAGCAGGTGAAGTATGAGCATCAGCGTCCGGGTGGATTGATGCAGCGGATTGAGATTCCAGAGTGGAAATGGGAGCGCATCACCATGGACTTTGTATCTGGGCTTCCACGGACTATTAGGAAGCTTGATTCTATTTGGGTTATTGTGGATCGGTTGACCAAGTCCGCCCATTTTATACCGGTGAGCACTACTTATTCATCGGAGCGGCTGGCGGAGATCTATATCAAGGAGATAGTTCGGCTGCATGGTATTCCAATTTCCATCATTTCAGATAGAGGCACTCAGTTCACTTCACGGTTCTGGAGAGCTGTACAGCAGGAGTTAGGTACTCGGGTGGAGCTGAGCACAGCATTTCACCCCCAGACTGATGGGCAGTCCGAGCGCACTATTCGGATTTTGGAGGATATGCTCCGTGCGTGCGTGATTGAGTTTGGAGGTTCATGGGATCACTTCTTGCCACCGGCGGAGTTTGCTTATAACAACAGCTACCAGTCTAGTATTCGGATGGCACCGTACGAGGCCCTATATGGTAGGAGGTGCGGGTCTCCCGTGGGTTGGTTTGAGCGGGCGAGGCCGGGTTACTAGGTACCGATATGGTTCGAGGAGGCTATGGACAAGGTCGAGGTGATTCAGGGACAGACTTCGTGCGGCCCGGTCTAGACGAGAAGAGTTATGCGGACAAGAAGGTTCGCGATGTGGCTTTATGGTTGGTGAGCGGGTTCTGCTCGAGTCTCGCCCATGAAGGGCGTTATGAGGTTTGGGAAGAAAGGAAAAGCCGAGTCCTAGATTTATTGGCCCTTTTGAGATTTTGAGGCGTGTAGGAGAGGTTGCTTATGAGTTGGCCTTACCTCCCAGAGCCTAGCCGGAGTTCACCCCGTATTTCGTGTCTCCATGCTCCGGAGATACCATGGTGACCCGTCGCACGTGTTGGATTTCACATCTGTTCAGCTAGACAAGGATCTTTCTTATGTTGAGGAGCCAGTAGCCATTCTAGACAGGCAAGTCAGGAAGCTAAGGTCAAAGAACATCGCTTCGGTAAAGGTTCAGTGGCGGGGCCAGGCCGGTCGAGGAGGCGACTTGGGAGACCGAGCAGGATATGCGCAGCCAGTACCCTCATCTTTTCACTACTCCGGGTATGTTTTCTATGCTCGTTCGAGGACGAACGAATCTTTAAGTGTGGGAAGATGTAACGACCCGACCGGTCGTTTTAGAAAATTACGCCCCAATCCCTAATTTAACTGTTCCCCTAAGTTCATTTCTGCTATTGTGGGTTGCCGGGAGAGTCGGTTCCGAAAATTTGAGCATTTTGGGACACTTAGTCCCTAAATAAGAGCTTTGAAACTAGAAAACGGTCCGTAGCTGGAACAGTGTTAAGACGATCTCGAAACGGAAATCCGATGGTTCCATTAGCTTCGTTAGGTGATTTCGGGGTTAGGAGCGTGTTCGGAATGTATTTTGGAGGTCCGTAGCTCAATTAGGCTTGAAATGCCGAAGGTTGAAATTTTGGCGAATCCGATCGATAGGTGAGATTTTGATCCGGGGGTCGGAATGGAATTCCGACAATTTCTGTAGCTTCGTTATGTGATTTTGGATATGTCCACAAATTTTCAGGTCATTCGGACGTCGTTTGGACGGGTTTTTGATCGAATGTGCAATTCGGAAAGTTTTAAGAAATTTAGGCTTGAATTCGATGCGAATTATGGGTTTTGATGTTGTTAGACGTGTTTTGAGGATTGGAGCAAGTTCGAATGAGGTATTAAGATGTGTTGGTATGTTTGGATGAGGTCCCGGGGGCCTCGGGGTATTTTCGGATGGTTAATCGGGAGAAAACATGGAAAATTGCAGAACTGGTGCACTGCTTCTGTTGTTTCCGCTCCTGCGGACTTTTGGACGCAGGAGCGAGTCCGCAGAAGCGGACGAGGTGCGCAGGAGCGGGTGGTTCCGCAGAAGCGGAAGAATTTCCGCTGAAGCGGGGTCGCTGGTGCGAGTCTAGGATCGCAGAAGCGGACGAGAGAACCTGGGCATGGTCCGCAGAAGCGGACGTTTATCCGCTTGGGCGAGACCGCAGAAGCGGTCAGTTATGCGCAGGGGCGGAGTTGTCCGCAGAAGCGGATGCTTCTTCGCAGAAGCGGAGCCGCTTAAGCGGCCCTCTTGTTCGCAGAAGCGGAAATGGCCGGCCAGGCCTGGAACCGCTGAAGCGACCCTTTGGTCGCGGATACGGGAGCGTAGAAGCGGAAAATGTTCCGCAGAAGCGAAAATCGCTGTAAGTAAGTGTATCAGAAGTTAGAAAATTTCAGAAACATTTTTACATTTGGGGGTCTCGGCTTAAGGGCGATTTTGGGCGATTTTGAGGAGGAAATCAAGGGAAAAACATCAGGTAATCAACTATGAACTCATATTATGATTAGTATTGATAATATCATACAATTATATCATGAAAATGGAGGAATTTGGGGTAATTATGGAGGGTTTAGCCCTAGTCTTGGACTTTAGAAAATCAAGGTTTTGAATGGGCAAATGGAGTCCGATTTTGGAAAAATTGATATGCTTAGACTCGTATTGAAATGAGGGTTCCGAATATGTGACTTTCGTGATTTTTCGATAAGCGTACCGAAAGTCGGGTTTTGGCAACTTGTGGGTTTTGGTAAATTTTGAGTTAATTTGATTGGGTAATGCCCAATTGGCCTATTTTGACGTGATTCTATTGATTTTATCAGATTCTACACTTGTGGAGGCCGACATTCGTGGCAAGAGGGTTATTGCTTAGCGGTTTTGTACCGGAATTGAGGTAAGTGGCTTGTCTAACCTCGTGTGGGGGAATTTTCACCCCTAGGATATTATGTGATAGTTGAAATGCCTTGTACGCGAGGTGACGGGCGTGTACATGCGCTGGTTGATGAACACGTATTTTATTCAGAAATGTTCGATGAGCGATATCCCTGTCTTTGGTTGTTAATTTGATATTTTACCCGGTAGTGGTTAGAAGAGCATGATTAGGTAGCACTTAACTGTTTAGTTGCCTAACTGCCTTGTTTGAATTCCTTGTTAATTATTGGCACTATTTTTCGGTGAAGTTATAGTTGAGCATAATTATTTCTCTCTGTGGATTTCCTTAATTGGTTGTGTTTGTGGACTGCGGGTTCGATTCCCGGAGACCCAGGGCTGTGGGTTCGATTCCCAGAGACCCGACGTGATATTGGTAGGGACTACGGGTTCGATTCCCGAGATCCTGAGTTATTTATTGGTAGGGACTGCGGGTTCGATTCCCGAGATCCTGAGTTATTTATTGGTAGGGACTGCGGGTTCGATTCTCGGAGATCCTGAGATCATTGAGACACATCTTGAGGTATTGAGGCATGGGCTGCGGGTTCGATTCCCGGAGACCCAGAGATACTATTATTGGGACTGCGGGTTAAATTCCCGTAGCTCCTGGATTGTTGGTTATAGAGTAGGACTGTGGGTTAAATTCCCACAGGTCCTGGACTTGTTGATTTAGTTTTGTTACTTGTTATTAGCTTAATTTTTGCCGGTTGCAGTAATCACTTTATTATTGCTATTTCGGATTTATTATTATTTGAGCTGCTTATTATTGTTATTGTCTTTTTGTTATTGTTCTCTCAGTAGGGCCACGACCTTCCTCGTCACTACTCCATCGAGGTTAGGCTTGGCACTTACTGAGTACCGCCGTGGTGTACTCATGCTACTCTTCTGCACACTTTTGTTGTGCAGATCCAGGTACATCAGAGGAGGCTCGTACTAGGTGATTCTGCAGCTTTCTGGGAGACTTCGAGGTATGATCTGCTACGTCCGCGGATCCGGAGGCTTCCCTTCTATTCTACTATTACTAGTTGACATTTTTCTTCATTTCATTGTTAGATACTCTTTACACATAGAGCCACAGTTGTATTTCCCTTTTAGTCTGTGTTACCGTGGGGTTTCGGATCTTGGTAGTGTTTATTTATTGTGTGACGGATGTATGTGCCAAGTGGCACGGATTACATATCTTTATGATATTTTCCGCTGTTTCTTATTTAAGTAATTAAAACTTATAGATTTCGCAATGTGTTAGGCTTACCTAGTCGTGGGGACTGGGTGCCATCACGACAGGTTCACAATTGGTGAACTAGGGTCGTGACAGGAGGACATTTCAGCGAGAGTTGGGTTCACAGGTAGAGTTGAGCACAACATTTCATCCACAGACGGATGGACAGTCTGAGCGTACTATTCAGATATTGGAGGACATGTTGCGTGCTTGTGTCATTGATTTTGGTGGTTCATGGGCTGATTATTTGCCTTTGGCGGAGTTTGCTTACAATAATAGCTATCGGTCCAGCATTCAGATGGCACCGTATGAAGCTTTATATGGGAGGCGGTGTAGATCTCCAGTTGGTTGGTTCGAGCCCGGCGAGGCTAGGTTATTGGGGACAGAGTTAGTCCAAGATGCCTTAGACAAGGTAAAGGTGATTCGGGAGAGACTTCGCACAGCTCAGTCGCGTCAGAAGAGTTATGCGGACCGGAAGGTCCGAGATGTGTCTTATTCAGTAGGTGAGAAGGTGTTGCTGAAAGTTTCGCCTATGAAAGGTGTTATGAGGTTTGGAAAGAAAGGGAAGTTGAGCCCAAGGTTTATTGGACCTTTTGAGGTGCTTAGGAAAGTTGGGGAGGTGGCTTATATGCTTGCTTTGCCACCCGGTTTGTCGGGAGTTCACCCGGTGTTCCATGTATCTATGCTCCGGAAGTATGTCGGAGACCCGTCTCATGTGTTGGACTTCAGCACGATACAGCTAGATGAGGATTTGACTTATGATGTGGAACCAATAGCCATTTTGGGTCGACAGGTTCGTAAGCTAAGATCTAAGGATATAGCTTCAGTGAAAGTGCAGTGGAGAGGTCGTCCCGTGGAGGAAGCAACTTGGGAGACCGAGCAGGAAATGCGGAGCAGATATCCACACTTGTTTGATGCTCCAGGTATGTTTCTTAACCCGCTCTCGGACGAGCGTTTGTTTAAGTTGGAGAGAATGTAACGACCCGGCCCGTCGTTACGGGAATTACCACCCCGTTACCTTGCATTTACATATATTATGCTTTTAAATCAGTATTAGAGTATATCGGGTGAGTTAGGAGTGATTTGGATTGAAAATGAAACAAATAGCATGTTTGAAGAAAGCTTGAATATGAAAAGTCAACCAAGAGTTGACTATTGAGTTAGAGTGCTCGGAACCGAATTCTGATGATTCGACTAGTTCCGGGGGATCATTTATGACTTAGGAGAACAATCGGAATTGAATTCGGAGGTCCGGTGTAGTTTTAAGCTTGAATTGGCGAATGTTGAATTTTGGCGAAAACCGGATGGTAGGTGATATTTTGATCCGGGGGTCGGAATGGAATTCCGACAATTTCTGTAGCTTCGTTATGTGATTTTGGATATGTCCGCAAATTTTCAGGTCATTCGGACATCGTTTGATCGGGTTTTGGATTGAATGTTAGTTTTGAAAGTTTTGAAGAAACTTAGGCTTGAATCCGTGAGTAAATGGAGATTTTGATGTTTAGTATGGTGTTTTTATGGTTGGAACAAGTTCGTATCATGTTTTGGAGTATGGTGGTGGTTTTCGTTGGGGTACCGGGGGTCTCGGGATGAATCCGGGGGTCCAAACGGACCATTTTTGGAAGAAAAGAGAAGGCTGGTTGCTGTCATAAATGCAGCAGGCTTTTGCTCTCCGCGATCGCGGGGAGGGGGATGCGATCGCGTAGAGCTGGGGGCTAGGGCATCGCGATCGCAGGGTAACAAGTCGCGATCGCGTAGAATTAAACGGGTGCACATCGCGATCGCAGGATCATCTACGCGATCGCGTAGAAGAGAAATGGGTCCAGGGGAAAATGTGCTACGCGATCGCAAGAATGAAGAACGCGATCGCGTGAAGCCGAGAGATTGTACATCGCGATCGCGTGAGGGATGTCGCGATCGCGTGAGGCCGAGTTTTTGAACATCGCGATCGCGTGAAGCGAGTCGCGATCGCGTAGAAGAAACAGTTCTGGCAGTGAATTTAATCCAGAAACAGAGAGTTACGGGTTCATTAACCCAAAACACACATTTGAGCCCTAGAGAGAAGAAAACTCGAGGAAATCACTGAGAAGTCATCGGGTATTCATCGGAGGTAAGATTCTTGACTCAAAAACATCATTTTATGGTAGTATTAACATCAATCTTCATGAAATTGGGTTGAAACCTTGAAGAAATGTGGCCTAAGTATTGAAAACGGGATTTTTGGATTTGGAAGGCCATTTGAACTCCGATTTTGATAAATTTTATATGCACGGACTCGTGGCGAGATAAGGAACGCGTTGGTACTAATTTCGGAATTTTTTGAGCAGTGGGGCCCGGGGTCGGGTTTTACCAACTTAGTGTAATTATGCGGATTTCATATAAATTGAAGTGGGTTATGATTCTTTGACCCGTATTTGATATAATTATTGTTATTTGACTAGATTCTACACACGAGGCAACTAAATTCAAAGGAAAAGGCATCGCGGACGAGTCTACGACCGGCTAGAGGTGAGTAGTTTGTGTATATAGTAGTCTGAGGGTTCGAAACCCCGGCTTAGCACATTGTGACGCTTATAGGGCGTGGCTCGCACACCGTGGCAGGTGCGGGATTGATTGCAATTGGGGATTGAGACTTGGTCCATCCCGGAAATGAATAATATGTTGTTAGTGTTGGAAATACACTGTATTTTCTATATTTGTGGGATGTAAGCCTTGTTTGGGGCCTTGTGCCGATCTGTAGCGTCCTTAAAGGACAATATTTATGTGATAGCTAAAATTGCTTAAATCACTGATCTCAGTCCTGGAAATTGAAATCACACTTTTGAAATGCTAAGTCACCGGCTTTTGCAAAATTAATAAAGTTAAAGTATTTTTCATAAATTATGAATTGAGAACTGGAATTAAGGATAATGAATTGTTTTGTGACTTATTTGCTTATGGTGGACTGAGCATGGGATCGGGCTGCACGCCGCAGTGGTTGATATGAGGGTCGGGCTGCACGCCGCAGCAGTATTGCGCTTGGGCTGTAGGAGCCCCTCCGGAGTCTGTACACACCCCCAGTGAGCGCCGTCGACGTCAAATTGGATCGGGCTACACGCCGTAGCGGTTATGTGCATTGCATTGCATCTGTATTTGTTGAATTACTCTGTGGTAGCTGTATTGCATTATTGTTGCTAGTTCGTAGGAGATTCGGACTGTAGTGTAGCTCCATATTGTGGTATTTTGTGGATTTCTTACTGTCAGCTACATATATATATTTGTTACTCACTGAGTACTTAGTACTCACCCCTACTCCCTGCACCTTTTGTGTGCGGACTCAGGTACACAGGAGCAGTAGACGGACATCTCCAGCGTTTACATTGTCACATCGAGTTGCTGAGGTAGCTGCCTACGTTCGCAGAACCTAGCTTCTCCTCTCATTCCAGTTGTTATTTTATATTTTGTATTCGGACTTGAGTACTTCTATATCGTACTCTCTATTTCCTGTTGGGTTTTGTTAGAGGCTCTAGACTTGTGACTCCGGATCTTTGGGAGTGTCAGTACTTTTCGTTCAGTATTATTATTATTGGAGTTCTTAAACTCATATATTCTTCTTGGGTTGTCCATTTGGGGACCGGTATTGTGTTATAATTAAATTGTTGGTCTGGCTGGCCTAGCTTGATTGTTGGGCGCCATCACGACCGGATTTGGGTCGTGACAATTTTTGTCCTATTGTTAGTCACAGTGTTCAAAAAAGCGCTCGCTTTCTCGCTTTAAGCGAGAAGCGAAGCGAAGCGCAGGGTAAGGCGCTTCCCGTACCAAAAGCGTAGCAGGTACTGAAAAGCTATCGATTCTTCCTAAAAAGCGTGAAGCGGACAAAGCGGCAGAAGCGATCGCTTTTGGTATTTAAAAGCCCAACGGTGTCTTTTTCCATTAAAAGACCCAAAATCCAGTTCTGTTTTTTGTCATCATTCTTCTTCTTCTTCTTCAACAATATTACAACAAGTTTCAACAGGTATGTTTTATTTACATTCAATCTTCTTCTTCTTCTAATCTTCTTCTTCTTCTTTTTTTTTCTTTTTCTAAACGTCCAAAAAGCGTCGAAATGCTGTCGAATTTTTTCCAGAAAATTTCTGCCCCGTTTCTGCCCAAAGTCTGCACAGATTTCTGCCCAAATTTCTGTCAAATTATATATTTTTTATTCTTAATTTTTATTTCCTTTCTTATGTGTTATGTACGGGAAATATAATAATGATAGTGGAATACAAGAATTTGACAATCTTGTAGAATAATAGGATGCTCATTTTGTAATTTAATTGATGCTACTCTTGACAATCTTGTAGTTGTAGAAGAATATGATGCTTATTTTGTGCTTTAATTGATGCAACTCTTTAGTTTTTTAATTCAAAGTACTGAACATTTGCTCACAATTACATGTGTTGTCTATGCCGTATTTATTTTAATTTATTTTTAAAAAAATTCCGCTTCACTTCAAAAAAGTGGGCGCTTCACTTCTCGCTTCTTGCTTTTCGTGAAATGGGGGTTGTCGCTTTTCCTCGCTTCACGCTATTTTTAACACTGGTTAGTCATAAAGGTGAAGATATGGCAAATGGTATTGGTAGGTGCTTACGTGAGTGGGGGATAAATAAGATCTTCACTGTCACAGTTGATAATGCAAGCTCAAATGATGTGACAGTAAAGGAATTGTCTAAGCAATTAACAAAAATGGGAACTAATATGATGAATGGAACTCACCTTCATGTGAGATGTATGGCTCACATCATGAGTCTTGTGGTCCAGGATGGTTTAAAAGAATCTTCAGTGTCTATTGAACATGTTAGGCATGCCGTGAGATATATTAGGCTGTCTCCTGCAAGGTTGAAGAGGTTTCAACATTGTTTTGATGCTGAACAACTCAATTCTAAGAAAATTTTATGCTTAGATGTTCCAACTAGATGGAATTCCACCTACTTGATGTTGCGTAGGGCTGTTGAAATTGAATGTGCATTTTCACATTATGCTTCTAGTGAAATTGGCTTGAGACATTATCTTGAGCATTCTTATATTGATGTTGGAATTCCTACGGTGAACTTTTGAGTAGTGATTGGGAGAGTGTAAAAAGAATTACAAAGTTTCTTGAAATCTTCTATCTTCTTACTTTGAAGATATCTGGATCACGTTATGTTACATCGAATATTCATTTTCTTGAAATTTGTGCCGTAGCTGTCTATTTGAAGCAATTGATAGCAAATGAAGATATAGTTTTAAGTGAAATGGCAAAGAATATGAAAGAAAAGTTTGATAAGTATTGGGGTGATCCAGGGAAAATGAACAAGATAATTTTTATCTCATGTATTTTGGATCCACGTTACAAGATCGAATCAGTTGGCTTTGCCCTTGTAAAGATGTTTGGTGTTGGTCCGGGGGCAACTATACAAGTAGAAGTGACAAAGTACATGGCTTCGTTATTCAGTGAGTATGTAAAGTCGAGCTCAAAAGGTGTTGTGCTTACTTCATCTTCAGATTGTTCTTCATTAGACACTTCGACTTCCGGGCTTTCTGGTAGTCAAGCAAGCATCCAACAAATAGGACTTTTAGAATCACTCATGGAAGATATAAAAAAATATAAAAGTGGGAGTGCAAGTGTTGATACTAGAACAGAGTTGGATAAATATTTAGGTGAAGAAACCGAGGGCGACACTAAAGAATTTGATGTTCTTCTTTGGTGGAAATTGAACTCAGGTAGATTTCCTATTCTTGCGGAGATGGCTCGTGATGTATTAGCTGTTCCGGTTTCAAGTGTGGCATCCGAATGTGCGTTTAGTACGGGAGGACGTATTCTTGATTCATTTAGGAGTTCATTAACTCCTAAATTGGTGCAAGCTCTAGTGTGTCTTCAAGATTGGCTTCGAAATGAAAAATTAAAACAACCCATTAGTATTGAGGAAGATCTTGATAAAATCGAGGAACTTGAACAAGGTAATACTATTGTTACTATATTTGTTGTATATAAGTGTTGTTGATATGCTTATATTTATCACACAACTCATTATTTTAATTTTTTTTCCAGATTTAGCTAGCAATGGAAAAGACCCCTGTGTAATTGACGTATAGTGTTAATATGTTTGGTAAGATTATTCATCAGGTACTATGTCTTCTATTTTCATGTTTTGATGATAATTATTACTCCATTGTTTTATATTGATGGGTTTTTCATCATCGTTCAATCGAGAAACTATGTTGAAATTGAACTCCATGTTTTGATGATAATTGTTAGTCCATTGTTTTATATTGATGGGTTTTTCATCATCGTTCAATCGAGAAACTATGTTGTCAATCTCCTTTGTAATGTAGTTGTAGTCTGTTGCAATGTTGAAATCGTACCAGTGAGATTTCATATCTTCAGAAACTATGTTTGTGTTTATATATATTTTCAATTTTGATGATTTTCTTATGTTTTTCATGTAATTGAAATTGAAGAAAAAGTGAAGATGGAAGTTGGAACTCCAGCTGGACAGTGGACAATGTGTCGGACGCATCAGTCATCACGCAGGAACAATTGCAATTTGCAAATTTGCAATAACAAATGTGTACAATTTTAAAATGGACAGTGCTCATTTTAATTCTGCTTTTGGGTTTGAGATGTACTGTAGCGTACAATTTAGTGATTTATATTTTACAATTGTGTTATGCTTTTTCATTCATTATTATGTAGACAGACCAGTAGTTTGGATTTTTATATGTAGACTCAATGTGTAATTTCTATTTCTGAATTTCTATGCTATGTTGTTAGCGAACAATTAATGCACGCAATATAGGTTGAATTAGGCCGATAAACCGCCCAATAAGAGGTAAACCGATACCAATCCGCCCGATATCTTATCGGGTGGCTAGCGGATTAATACATTTAAAATTCGATAATCGTTAAGAGTAAATAACCGCCCAATCCCCCCGATAAGCAGCCCTAGATTGAACATGTCGAAATTTATGCCCGGTTGATTCCACATTGTCTCGAATGCTTGAATTTGGGGAACTTAACAAATATTATGGGAGCAGTCCAGTGGAAGAATTTAAAATTAAGTGTATGCACACACCAGACCGGAAACAGCCTTTCTACCCTTTCGGGTAGGGGTAAGGCCTGTGTACGTATTACCCTCCCCAGACCCCACTTTGTGGGAACATACTGGGTAGTTGTTGTTGTTTTTGTTGTTGTTGTTGTATGCACACACCGGAACAGACTAACAGGTATGTGTTTCACATATGTTTTACGATGCATCTTATGTTTATAATTTTTTCCCTTGCCTTTACTATTATTTAATTTCTTTTTCATGTATTTTTTGCAGTGTTGATTATGGTATATTTGCTCTTAAGTTTATGGAAATGTGTTTGATGAGAGACGATGTATTCAACTTTAATCAAAGTCAAACATTGGAATTCATGAGAGAATTGGCAGCCGATCTTTGGGCTCATGAAACTTGAAAAATAGATAGCGGCTATGAAACTCCAGAAGAACGAGAAGGACATGATTACGGAGATTTTGAAGAGTCTCTATGTGAATTTTTTGATTAGAGGATTGGTTGGTTGTACATAATTAGGATTTTGTGAATATATATTAATTATTTTTTTAGTTCAGTTTTGTGTCATACTAATATGTTTGTGTCTTTTATCATGAATTTTAAGTATATTTTTTGTTTGAAAATACTTAAGCATGAACATTATCCAAGATATTTGAATTCAGTTGAAGTTTTGTTTAAAAGTCATAAGAAAACTATTGAATCCAACACAAAAACTTTTGCTTATCAAGTGATAAAGTTCTTGGAAATATACTAAAATATTCAGCACATTGGGCCTTCTTTGTCTATATTAACATTCTCTTCACTTGAAAATTTCATAGTCATCCATAAACTTCTATTAGATTTCTTTAAATTTGTATTCAAAGAAAAACAAGGAAATGTTAGCTAAGACATGCTTATTGGGTGTAACAGGGAGTTCGTGTGAAGCAAAGATAGTGAAAGAGAAGTCAAAATACTTCATATGTGAGAGGGATTGGCTAGATCAAATACTCGAGCACCAAGAAAATTTGATGTTTTAGGAAAATGAGAAAATTTCCTGCTGCTCGAGTTTTTGATGTGGCCACTCTCTGTCACATATGAAGTATGTTGAACTTCTGCTTCACTATCTTTGCTTCCCACGAATTCCCAGATGCACACCAGTAGCAAGCATGTCTTTGGCCAACATTTTCTTGTTTTTTTCTTATGAAAGTAGACGGTAGTTGCTAAAAAACAAAGAAAATTCTTTGGTAGAAGATATAGTGAAGTTTCATGGTATGCGTCACACCTACTTTTTCCTACTACACCCCGTAAGGAGTATAATAAAAGGAATTTTTTTTCAATTAAAGGACAATCAAAATGGGATTCATTACTAAGAGATTCAGAGTCGCCACTTGGGAGATTTATGGTGTCTGTGACGACCCAACCCGTCGTCTCAGGAATTACCGCCTCGTGTTTCCCACATTGTGTTTTCTTATGTTTCATTATCAGTTTTCGGTGTGTTAGAATTAAATTAGAGTAATTTTGGTAAGAAATAAGACACTTAGTCTCTTTTAAGAAGACTAAAGTTGAAAAAGTCAATCATATGTTGACTTATGAGTTAGAGTGCTCGAAATCGAATTCCGATGATTCGGTTAGCTCCGGATGATGAAATGTGACTTAGGAGTGCAATCAAAAGTAATTTTGGAGGTCCGGTGAAGAAGTAAGCCTATTTTGGCGAAGTTAGTATTTTGGCGAATTCCGATTGATAGGTGATATTTTGATCCGGGAGTCGGAATGGAATTCCGAGAGTTGCAGTAGCTGCTTTAGGTGATTTGGGCTTGTCCGCAAAATTTCAGGTCATTCGGACGTCATCTGGTTGGGTTTCAAATCAAATGTGAATTTTGAAAGTTAAAGTTAAACTTAAGCTTGAATTTGTTGAAAACGGACGATTTTGATGTTAACGATAGAGTTTTGATGATTGGAACAAGTTTGAATAAGGTTATAGAACGTGTTGGTGCTTTTGGTTGAGGTCCTGGGGGCCTCAGGTGAGTTTCAGGGTGGTTTCACACCATTTCTTTTTAACTGCTGGTTTATGTCTGTAGCAGTGTTCTACGCGATCGCGAACAATGGGTCGCGATCGCGGTGAGTAAAATGTGATAAAAATTTGATGAATCGCGATCGCGTGAAATGCTCCGCGATCACGAAGAAGGAAATTTATGTTGCATTGATCCTATTTCGGAAGCTCATATTTTTATCTACAAGGAATTTTGAGGTGATTCAAAAACGAAAGTTGTAGCTCATCGTGTTTACTTTTCAGAAAGCTAAAGAAATCGTGATTTGGACATCTGCGTCAAAAATTATGGACGTTAGACTATAGGCTGTCCGAGAAGGATCTTTAATACACATGTATAAATTTGGAAACTTATATCTCGAAATGTATAAGGATTCAGGAAATGAGCAACAAATGAAAGTTATTTCCCTATGTGTCTAGTTTCCACAAAATCAAACCATTTGTCATTCAGAGTTGTGTGCTAAAAGTTATGACCATTATACTGAAGCCTGTACGGATGAACCGAAATTGTGCACCGCGATCGCGAAGGGTAAATTTTGGGCCGAAAGATTTATTCTCCGCGATCGCAATGTGTAATATGCCTGGGCAGAATGTTTTAAAACATTTCAATCGCAAAAACAACCCATTTTTCCACCATTTTTGGTCATTCTTGAGAGCTTTTGGATGGGAAATGAAGGGTTTTCGACTGGGAATCGTTGGAGGTAAGTTTTATGAGTTAATTACATGTTTTTATACAAGAATAATCCATGGAATTCATGAATTTATGGCTAAAAATCAAGAAACTGAGGAGCATGCTTGGAGCAAAAATCTTAAATTTAGGATTTAAAGGGCCATTTGTGGTCCGATTTGGGAGTTCTTGGTATGTACTGACTCGAAAATAGACTTGAGGTCGGGCTACCATCAGCTGAAGATCAGGGCGGCTGACATTCCTAAGACAGCCTTTCGCACTAGATACAGGCATTATGAATTCTTGGTCATGTCCTTCGGGTTGACCAATGCCCCAGCGACGTTTATGGAGTCGATGAATCGGGTGTTCAGGCCTTACTTAGATCTATTCGTGATAGTCTTTATAGATGACATCCTGGTATACTCCCGCAGCCAGGAAGAGCACGAGCAGAACCTCAGAGTGGTTCTTCAGACTCCGAAGGATAATCAGCTATATGCCAAATTTTCAAAATGTGAGTTCTGGTTGAGTTCGGTGGCATTTCTGGGCCATATTGTATCAGTGGAAGGTATTCAGGTGGACCCAAAGAAGATTGAGGTAGTCCAGAATTGGCCTCGACAAGCTTCAGTGACTGAGATCCGGAGTTTCTTGGGGTTAGCAGGTTACTACCGTCGATTTGTGGAGGGGTTTTCTTCTATTGCAGCCCCGATGACCAGGTTGACCCAGAAGGGTGCCCAGTTCCAGTGGTCAGATGAGTGTGAGGTGAGCATTCAGAAGCTCAAGACAGCCTTGACTACAGCACCAGTGCTGATACTACCTACGGGTGCAAGGCCTTATATAGTTTACTGTGACGCATCTCGTACAGGGCTTGGAGCGGTATTCATGCAGGATGGTAAAGTTATTGCTTATGCTTCGAGACGATTGAAAATACATGAGAAGAATTATCCAGTTCATGATCTTGAGTTGGCAGCAGTGGTTCATGCCTTAAAGGTCTTGAGGCATTATCTATATGGTGTGACATGTGATGTGTACACTGATCACAAAAGCCTACGGTACTTGTTCAAACAGAAGGAGTTGAATCTACGACAGCGGAGATGGTTAGAGTTGCTCTGAAGGACTATGATGTCACTATCCTATATCACTCAGGTAAGGCCAATGTGGTGGCCGATGCATTGAGTAGAAAGTCTACCAGCATGGGTAGTCTCGCTCTCATTCCGGTCAGTCAGAGACCATTTGCTCTAGATGTGTAGGCCTTAGCCAACCAGTTCGTGAGACTAGACATTTCTGAGACTAGCAGGGTGTTAGCATGCACGGTCGCTCGTTCATCTCTATTAGAGCGGATCCGTGAGAGGCAATTTGATGATCCTCATTTGCGTGATTTGAGAGATACTGTACAGCGGGGAGATGCCACGAAGGTAACTCTAGATGATGACGGAGTATTGAGATTGCAGGGTCAAGTTTGTGTGCCCAATGTTGAGGGGATTCGAGAGTTGATCTTAGCGGAGGCCCACAGTTCGCGGTATTCTATTCACCCGATCTTTAGGGGTAACAGGACTTACGACAACACTATTGGTGGCGCAGAATGAAGAAAGACATCGTTGCGTATGTCGCTCGGTGTCCAACTTGTCAGATGGTGAAATATGAGCACCAGAGGCCTGGTGGTGTATTCCAGAGGATTGAGATTCCCGAGTGGAAATGGGAGCGGATTATAATACACTTTGTTACTGGACTTCCTTTGACTCGGAGGAAATTTGATGCTATTTGGGTCATTGTTGATAGGTTGACCAAGTCAGCACACTTTATTCTAGTATCGGTCTCCTACTCATCGGAGAGGTTAGCAGAGATTTACATCAGGGAGATTGTTCGTCTTCATGGGGTTCCGGTATCTATTATCTCGGATCGGGGTACGTAGTTTACCTCGCGGTTCTGGAGAGCGGTTCAGCAGGAGTTAGGCACCCAGGTCCAGTTGAGTATAGCTTTTCATCCTCAGATGGACGGCCAGTCCGAGAGGACTATTCATATCCTAGAGGACATGCTCCGAGCCCGTGTCATTGATTTTGGAGGCTCGTGGGACCGCTTTCTAGCATTAGCGAAGTTCGCCTACAACAACAATGATCAGTCTAGCATTCAGATGGCCCCGTATGAGGCGTTGTATGGTAGGCGGTGGCAGTCCCCAGTAGGATAGTTTGAGCCGGGAGGGGCTGGGTTATTGGGTACAGACTTAGTTTAGGAGGCCTTAGACAAGGTCAAGACTATTCAGGAGAGATTGCGTTCAGCTCAGTCCAGACAGAAGACTTATGCGGATCGTAAGGTTCGAGATGTAGATTTCATGGTTGGAGAGCGGGTATTGCTCCGAGTGTCGCACATGAAGGGCGTAATGAAGTTCGGGAAGAAGGGCAAACTCAGCCCTAGGTATATTGGTCCATTTGAGATTCTGGACCGAGTGGGAGGGGTGGCTTACAGGCTAGCTCTGCCGCCTAGCTTATCAGCCGTGCATCCAATTTTCCATGTATCTATGCTTCGGAGATACCACGGCGATCCTACTCATGTGTTAGACTTCAGCACTGTCCAATTGGACAATGATTTATCCTACGAGGAGGAGCCGGTGGCCATTCTAGACCGGCAGGTTCGACGATTGAGGTCGAAGAGTTATCCTTCTGTGCGAGTTCAGTGGAGAGGTCAGCCTCCCGAGGCATCGACCCGGGAGTCCGAGTCTGATATGCAAAGCCATTACCCACATTTGTTCCCTGACTCAGGAAGGGTCATCACTTGTTTTCCTCACTTGTTCCGCACTTCCGAGGCCTTGAAAACCTCATTCTATATTGCCTCGATTTACGTGCACGATCCGGGCATGTAGCCGGAAAGATTTTGTGATAGAATATATGAATTCTATGAGAAATTTGAAGAAAAATGATATTAATATTGATATAGTTGACTTCGGTCAATATTTTTGGTAAACGGACCCGGACCCGAGATCGGACGGTCCCGGAAGGTCCGTAGGAAAATATAGGACTTGGACATGCGTCCGGAGTCGATTTCTGAGGCCTAGAGCCTAAGTTATGGATTTTTCTGTTAAATTATTTTTGCTATAATTATTAAAGGAAAGTGAATTAAATTACCTTGGTATCGGGCTCGTATTTTGGTTCCGACGCCCGGTACAAGTCTTAAATACTATATGTGTGCTTTCTGCAAAATTTTGGTGACATTTGGATGTCGTTTGATATGTTTTGAACCTTGATTCCAAATTTGAAAGTTATGAAACTAAAGAGGTTGATAATCATGAACTTGAGGCTTAATTTGATGAAAATGATGTTGTCACGGCCCCAATCCCGGTCGTGATGGCGCCCAACACAACTGCTAGGCAAGCCCGACCATTTACACTCTCATCCCGAGCATGAAGCTCAAATCAATAACCCGAACATTAATATCAACAATAAAGCTAAACTGAATATCCACCCCAAAGATCTAGGGTCACGAGTCTGGAGCCTCTAAACAAGATCGGATAACAATATCTGATCCAAATACTAAAGTCCGAATAATTTATATACAAAGGAAAAATAGAATAAGAAGAGAAGCCAGGTCCTGCGAACGCCAGCAGCTACCTCAGCAACTCGGATAAATAGTGATAAAAGCTGGAGTGCTCGTCTATCCCTCCTGTGTACCTGAATCTGCACACAAAGGTGCAGGGAGTAGGGGTGAGTACTAAGTACTCAGTGAGTAATAAATATATAAAAGCAACTGAAAGTAGGAAATCCACAGAATACCACAATATGAAGCTAAACTACAGTCCGAATCTCCTACGAACTAGCATCAACAATACAATATAGCTACCACAGAAAAATTTAACAAATAAAGATACAATGCAATGCACATAACCGCTACGGCGTGTAGCCCGATCCATTTAACGTCGACGGCGCTCACTCGGGGTGTGTACAGACTCCGGAGGGGCTCCTACAGCCCAAGCGCAAATACCGCTGCGGCGTGCAGCCCGATCCTCATATCATAATAACCGCTGCGGCGTGCAGCCCGATCCATCCTCAGTCCACAATAATCAGATAAGTCACAAACAGTTCATTTTTCTTAATTCCAGTTTCCAATTCATAATTTATGAAAAATACTTTAACTTTTATTTAATTTGCAAAAGCCGGTGACTTAGCATTTCAATACTGTGATCTCAATTTCCAGGACTGAGATCAGTGATTAAGCAAATATAGCTATCACATAAATACTATCCCCTAGGGATACTACAGTTCGACACAAGGCCCCAAACAAGGCTTACAACCCACAAATATGTCAAACACAATGTATTTCTATCACTAATAGCATTTTTATCCATATCCGGGATGGACCAAGTCTCAATCCCCAGTCACAATCGATTCCGCACCTGCCACGGTGTGCGAGCCACGCCCTACAAGCGTCATAGTGTGCTAAGCCGGGGTTTCGAACCCTCAGGCTACCATATACACAAACTACTCACCTCTAGCCAGCTGTAGATTCGCCCGTGATGCTTTTTCCTTTGAAATTCGCTCCCTCGTGCGTAGAATCTAGTCAAACCACAATAATTATATCAAATACGGGTCAAAAAATCATAACCCATTTCAATTTACATGAAATTCGCATAAATACACTAAGTTGGTAAAACCCGACTCCGGGCCCACTGCTCGGAAAATTCCGAAATTAGTACCAACGCGATCCTCGTCTCGCCACGAGTCCGTGCATATAAAATTTATCGAAATCGGAGTTCGATTGGCCTTTCAAAACCCAAATTTTCTTTTTCAATTTCTAGGCCACAATCCTTCACAATTTCTACCCAAATTCATGAAGATTGATGTTAATTCTACCATAAAATTAGGTTTTTGAGTCAAGAATCTTACCTCCGATGTTTACCCGGTGAAATCCCCTCTTGAAGCTCTCCAAAATCATCCAAACGAAATGAAATCAATGAAAGAAATAACCCAATTTCGTGCAATAAAGAATCTGTCTGTGCTTCGTCGGGTTGCTGTACAAGTTGTACATCCTATTGCTCCAGCAGTCATTTTCCGTCGATCATAACTTCTAGTACAGATGTCCAAATTACGAGTTCTTTAGCTTTCTGGAAACTAGACACGATGTTCTACAACTTTCATGTTTTGCACTTTTTGTGATTCCTTATAGATTACAAGATATCAGCTCTCAAAGTAGCCGAAAATTGCTAAAAATCTGCTGCAATTAGTGCAGCAATCAGCTGCTCACTTTGGCTCTAAATGGTCCGTTTGGACCCCTGAATTCATCCCGAGGCCCCCGGGCCCCCAACGAAAACCACCAACATACTCCATAAAACGATGCAAACTTGTTCCAATCATAAAAACACGCCCTTAAACACGGAAAACATCGAATCCAAGCAAATTCAAGTCTAAGTTTTCATTTAAACTTCCGCAACCAACATTCGATCAAAAACCCGACCAAACGACCTCCGAATGACCTGAAGTTTTGCAGGCACATCCAAAATCACCTAACGGAGCTATTCGCAGACTCGGAATCCCAAACGGACATCTATAACTCTAAAATGCTTTCCAACCCAAATTTATGAAATCCTTCTAAAATACTAACTTCCACCATATGCGCTGAAATGCTCACGGGTTATCAAAAACCAAATCCGGACATAGGTCTAAGTTTAAAATCATCATACGAGCATGTTGGAACTTTTAGATTCCAATTCCGAGGTCATTTACTCAAAATTCCAATCGTAGTTCAGTTCTTCAACTTTAAGCTTTCAAAATGAGAATTTCCATTTAGATTTGACTCCAAACTTCCTGAATTTGACTTCTGACCATACACACAAGTCAATATACCTGAGATGAAGCTATTCATGGCATCAATCTGCTGAATGACGTGCTAGAGCTCAAAACGACTGATCGGGTCGTTACAATCTCCCCCACTTAAACATACGTTCGTCCTCGAACGTGCTGAGAACTACAATGATGTAGTCTTAAATAACTTGTTTAACACATCATGCACCTTCCCGTGCTACCACTACTTAGTTGAGCATATTAGCTATATAATTCTGTAGATATAATTCTTTATTCGAGCGAATAAGACATTAGGCCAAATTCCAACATCCTGAATTTCCTGCCAAGTCCGTTTCCATCATTCGACCACCATATCAATCTCCACATGTTGTACCCAAACATTAATGCATAACTTTGTTGAATTCACACTTTGCATCACTTTACTCATATGACCACAATAGATTTCGGAGCCAAACCTCGATATTACCTTTCTAACGAGCTGAGATCAAATATGCTCGTACTCATTAATGACTCCAACGATCTTGTCGATTATAACACACCGCATTGGTGACACGACACCTCAACATCGGCCTAAGCCACAATGATCACAACACAGGCTCCAATAAAAAAACGATCCGAACACACTCGAATCATGACAACTAACTCACACAAAAGAGCTATAGTTCAATTCACCCGTACCATCATAACATAGAACTGAGATCTCGTCTCACATCATAGAATTAGGGTATTTGAATCCTCCTCGAAAGGTCATAACATCACGTGGCCTTGCCACAACTCACGATTCTATCCAAGCACTATTACTCACGGAGCACCTCAAGTCACCATGCTCAAAACGGTCAGCCATGCACATATTTAGGTCTGAACTCAAGCAATCAATCACACCCGCGGTGATACATTTAATATATGCTATCAAATCCTGAATGGATACAACCGATGTGCTATTCCCCGAGCGGTACCCAATACATACTATTCCTTAAAAGCTAGGAAGTATTGTATACAAAGTAACTTATAGGAAACTATATTTTCCACATCACACTGTTGCGGCGCGCAACCCGTTCCAATAACATACCCATGGCGACGTGCCACCCGATCTAGATACCATACCTGTGGCGGCATGCCACCCGATCCACGCATAAATCTCGCAAGAGGAAATGCACATCGAGTCAAGTTGCTCATTACAACAAACATATATAGCCTCAAGCTTGGCCACATGAAATGCATCCGACAACGTTCCTCAATACCGGAACTGAATCAATGGTAAATACCTCTACACTGACATCCGCCACAAAGGCTCAACTGACAAAGCAATACCTACCATCCGTCCGCTGATTTTGGGTGCAACTACCCTGTTGAAGCATACTCTGATGCACTCTGCTATGCATTTTGTGCCATTTTTATCATAGTCCATATCACATTAGTCTAGGCAACCTGACTTATGACAACCAGTCTGCAATCAAGTCTCATAACCCAAATTCATTATATAGAGCTAAGGGAGAGCCACTAGGGCTTCCAACTTCCAATGATCGCTAAACGGTGCCGATACACACGATATACAACCACTGCATAGGCGGATTACGAGAACTTCTAGTCTCCAACACATATATAACACATGAATCACTGTGCCCGATTCCGTACTTCACCGTACGAATACATAATGCACATCAAGCGTCCATTCATACCACGAAAGCCATTCAGAAATTTCACTATGCCATTAGCGACTCAATTATTACAGTCGATCCAACAAGAGAATACCACCATACCACTAGATATTATCAGTTTACATTACCTTTTCCTTTTGGACCATATACCCTGCCAAATTACTAGAATAGTAGTACCATTTTCCTTAATCACCAGAAAGATCGATTCTAAATTCACCTGCAGCTGCCCGCGCTGCTCAATAATTTTTAATGACTTCCCATATATTATGAAAAAATCTCAAAGCCTTGAATATGCCATTAGCAACTTTCCATAACACATCGCATATACCATACCACACTAAGATAACATGGGAATTCATATCCCCTTCCTACGCCGCAAACATCGGCGCACTCAACTAGTCAAGGCCTTTCATGATCCCATATAGAGAAAACTCATTACACATTCCAAGCTTTGCATACCGACAAGAATATACTCACTTTTAAACCACGGTAGGACCCATCACAAACTCTTTCTCCCAATCCATTACATAAGTTTAACTGCCAGGACTGAGTCCTTCTACCCACATCGAGCTACGCAACTACCAGCACTCAAGAGCTTGGTTGCACCATAGCTGCAAGACTTATCACTTCGAACACATACCAGGAATTGACTGTATCCCTATCATACCGTTCCGGTTTATTAACAAGTTACATCATTTTCCTTTCTGATTCATCTTTAATTTGATATTAGCCTTTACTGTAGCACTACAATATCTCAACTCATGTTACCACACGAGACTCGTACACAAGATCACACGGCCTAAAGCCCATAGGTCACTTAATACTCTCTCAATGTTTCTCAAAAGTACCACATTCTACAATACTTTGTTTTGAAGAATTTCTTGCAATTTTTGAATTCGTTATCATTACTCTCCAATATAGATATATAGAATCTCATCATTCACATATCATTACACAAGTCTTGATCCCTTCTAACGAAACCACCGTCTTTAGCCACATACACAATCTTAAGACACCTAACCATTACAAGCAAAGTCCTGAACACCGCAAGGCTATTCTCGAGCATCATTCACCCTTATTCAATTACAATTCAGTTGTCTTATTGAACAGAACCACTCATACCTTGTTAGAACTCTGACATCGCAGAACATGATTACTTACAGCTGCATTTAGCTATCTCTCTTTTCTATTCACCGAACATTCCTTACCGACATCAGTTCAAATCATCCTAGGGTTTCTTCACATCTATGAAGCACCATAACCTCTATTAGAATTTTCCCAACATACCTAGAGACAACACCAACATAGCACACAGCAGTGCAATTATTTAATCAATAAAAACCTCCCCAACTTGGCTCGGAGCCATACATCAAAGCACTTTTAGCTGCTCATAGCATTCTTTACTCAAATGATGCCACAATGTTATGGTGACATTAAACTCAAGTCATTTACAAGCTTGACAGAGAATCGAATCATCAGAGACCTTAACTCCTCTGCAATTCTTGCATTTATTCACACTCAACATTTAAGCCTACTCTCCAGGCGACAAAAATATTTTTCTAAGTCCCAAATTTTTCAAAAATTTCGACAAAGTTTCCTTTGTAATTCGGCCTATCCACCTGCCAGAGAATCACCAAAACCATCCTAACAATACATCTACAACTCAACAAGACATCACAATATTTATCAACAACATTAATCTCAATACTACACGGGTTATATTATCAAAATTGATACATGAACATGCGCTGCACCTGCTCGAATCATAACATATATCAAATACACTTCAATTACACATCAGAATCAACCCACCTATTTTTCCTCAATCTAGTATTTCAGTACAACACCTTCCACCGGGATACACATAGCATAATCACTTTAGTCTTCCCGAGTCTAAACTTATGTTACTACACGTAAGACACTTTACCTTCCAACTAAGAGATATGATAAATTTTCACCACGCCCATAGCTCGGGGTTACATAACAGATTACAATAAGGATCTAACACCTGACAACTCGTACATTATTAAGCTGCCATTTCCACAATTAGGAACAATACCGATCACACGAAATTTCATAATACCGGTTTGTGAAATCAGCACTTTGGTGCTCATGTCATAGACAAAGATTTGGCCTCAAGTCCTCCCGACTGGCCCAACATGAACTCACAAAGATTATATCTCGACCCTCGATCAGGGAATCACAAGCCATCAAGGCAATTATATTACTGAGTGCTCGAAGTGTGTACACAGACGTGTGGAAGGAATTTCAAGAATTATATCTCAAGCTGAATCAAGTACGCACGATAAGAATTCCAAGAAATGCGAAGTGTTTCCTAAAGGTTTGCAGCCTCCCGAGGATAAGTACAGGCGTCCCCGTACCGATCCACAAGACTCTACCAACCGGCTCAAGACTCATGAGGCCTAGTAACCTAGGCTCTGATACCAACTTGTCACGACCCCAATCCCGGTCGTGATGGCGCCCAACACAACCGCTAGGCAAGCCCGACCATTTACACTCTCATCCCGAGCATGAAGCTCAAATCATTTACCTGAACATTAATATCAACAATAAAGCTAAACTGAATATCCACCCCAAAGATCTAGGGTCACGAGTCTGGAGCCTCTAAACAAGATCGGATAATAATATCTGATCCAAATACTAAAGTCTGAATAATTTAAATACAAAGGAAAAACAGAATAAGAAGAGAAGCCAGGTCCTGCGAACGCCAGCAGCTACCTCAGCAACTCGGATAAATACTGATAAAAGCTGGAGTGCTCGTCTATCCCTCATGTGTACCTGAATCTGCACACAAAGGTGCAGGGAGTAGAGGTGAGTACTAAGTACTCGGTGAGTAATAAATATATATAAGCAGCTGAAAGTAGGAAATCCACAGAATACCACAATATGAAGCTAAACTGCAGTTCGAATTCTGCGAACTAGCGTCAACAGTACAATACAGCTACCACAGAGTAATTCAACAAATAAAGATCCAATGCAAAACACATGACCGCTACCGCGTGTAGCTCGATCCATTTAACGTCGACGGCGCTCACTGGGGTGTGTACAGACTCCGGAGGGGCTCCTACAGCCCAAGCGCAAATACCGCTGCGGCGTGCAGCCCGATCCTCATATCATAATAACCGCTGCGGCGTGCAGCCCGATCCATCCTCAGTCCACAATAATCAGATAAGTCACAAACAGTTCATTTTTTTCTTAATTCCAGTTTCCAATTCATAATTTATGAAAAATACTTTAACTTTTATTTAATTTGCAAAAGCCGGTGACTTAACATTTCAATACCGTGATTTCAATTTCAAGGACTGAGATCAGTGATTAAGCAAATATAGCTATCACATAAATAATATCCCCTAGGGATACTACAGGTCGGCACAAGGCCCCAAACAAGGCTTACAACCCACAAATATGTCAAACACAGTGTATTTCTATCACTAATAGCATTTTTATCCATATCCGGGATGGACCAAGTCTCAATCCCCAGTCACAATCGATTCCGCACCTGCCACGATGTGCGAGCCACGCCCTACAAGCGTCATAGTGTGCTAAGCCGGGGTTTCGAACCCTCAGGCTACCATATACACAAACTACTCACCTCTAGCCGGCTGTAGATTCGCCCGTGATGCTTTTTCCTTTGAAATTCGCTCCCTCGTGCGTAGAATCTAGTCAAACCACAATAATTATATCAAATACGGGTCAAAAAATTATAACTCATTTCAATTTACATGAAATTCGCATAAATACACTAAGTTGGTAAAACCCAACTCCGGGCCCACTGCTCAGAAAATTCCGAAATTAGTACCAACGCGATCCTCGTCTCGCCACGAGTCCGTGCATATAAAATTTATCGAAATCGGAGTTCGATTGGCCTTTCAAAACCCAAATTTTCTTTTTCAATTTCTAGGTCACAATCCTTCACAATTTCTACCCAAATTCATGAAGATTGATGTTAATTCTACCATAAAATTATGTTTTTGAGTCAAGAATCTTACCTCCGATGTTTACCCGGTGAAATCCCCTCTTGAAGCTCTCCAAAATCATCCAAACGAAATGAAATCAATGAAAGAAATAACCCAATTTCGTGCAATAAAGAATCTGTCTGTGCTTCGTCGGGTTGTACCCTGCTGCGCTGTACAAGTTGTACATCCTATTGCTCCAGCAGTCATTTTCCGTCGATCATAACTTCTAGTACAGATGTCCAAATTACGAGTTCTTTAGCTTTCTGGAAACTAGACACGATGTTCTACAACTTTCATGTTTTGCACTTTTTGTGATTCCTTATAGATTACAAGATATCAGCTCTCAAAGTAGCCGAAAATTGCTGAAAATCTGCTGCAATTAGTGCAGCAATCAGCTGCTCACTTTGGCTCTAAATGGTCCGTTTGGACCCCCGAATTCATCCCGAGGCCCCCGGGCCCCCAACGAAAACCACCAACATACTCCATAAAACGATGCAAACTTGTTCCAATCATAAAAACACGCCCTTAAACACGGAAAACATCGAATCCAAGCAAATTCAAGTCTAAGTTTTCATTTAAACTTCCGCAACCAACATTCGATCAAAAACCCGACCAAACGACTTCCGAATGACCTGAAATTTTGCAAGCACATCCATAATCACCTAACGGAGCTACTGCGTTTCGGAATCCCAAACGGACATCTATAACTCTAAAATGCTTTCCAACCCAAATTTATGAAATCCTTCTAAAATACTAACTTCCACCATATACGCTGAAATGCTCACGGGTTATCAAAAACCAAATCCGGACATACGTCCAAGTTTAAAATCATCATACGAGCATGTTGGAACTTTTAGATTCCAATTCCGAGGTCATTTACTCAAAATTCCAATCGTAGTTCAGTTCTTCAACTTTAAGCTTTCAAAATGAGAATTTCCATTTAGATTTGACTCCAAACTTCCCGAATTTGACTTCTGACCATACACACAAGTCAATATACCTGAGATGAAGCTATTCATGGCATCAATCTGCTGAATGACGTGCCAGAGCTCAAAACGACCGGTCGGGTCGTTACAGATGTTATATTGGCGATGTGATCGCACGAGCAAGTTTGTAATATATTTTTGATGTTGTGTACATGTTTGGTTTGGAGCGCGGGGGCTCGGGTAAAGATTTGATAGGTCGTTGGTGCAAATTCTGAAAATTTACACAGCTGATTTTTCATCCAGCTGGTGTCTTCGCAAATGCGAAGAAAAATGTCGCAATTGCGAAGGGGGCAGACCAAGGCTGTGTTCGCAAATGCGAAGCCTTGATCGCAATTGCGAAGAATGTCCAGGAATGCTTGAGTTCGCAAATGCGAACTAAACCTCGCAAATGCGAGGCCTTCAATAATCCGCCTGGGTTCGCAAATGCGAACATATTGTCGCAAATGCGAAGACCCAGTGTCCCAGCCCAGTTCGCAAATGTGAACACTGTCTCGCAATTGCGAGAGCCTCAGACCCCAGACCTGCAGTGTTCGCAATTGTGAACAAATGTTCGCAACTGCTATATCCGCAGTTGTGCAATTTTATACTTAAACGAATTTTTCAGCTCTTTTCTTCATTCTTTCAAAACCCAACACACCCCACACGAACCCTCAAGAGCAAATTCACTCCAAAGCATTTGTAAGTCACTTTTTACTTAATTCTTTCAATTCCTAACAACATTAAACATGTTTTTCAATAGAAATCAAAAGTTTTCATGGTAGAAATTCTTGTTTTTGGGTAGAACATAGGGTTTTCATGAATTGGGTAATTGGACCTCGAATTGAGGTCCGATTTTGAAACAAATCATATATTTGAACTCATGAGGGAATGGATAACCGGATTTTGATCCGAACCCCGGGTTCCGACCACGTGGGGCCAGGGGCGTTTTGGGAAATTTTGGGGTAAACTTTGAGAAAATCATTTTTAAGCATTCAAACTAAGTTATATAGTATTTATTAATGTAATAGAATTAATTGTGATTAGATTCGAGCAAGTTGAAAGCGTAAATTCGAGGTAAAGCGGTAGTGGAAGGATAATTTGGGCTTCAAGGCTAGAGGTAAGTGTTTGTTCTATCCTAGCTTGAGGGAATAGGATTATGTGCTATGTGTTATGTGATCGAGTGCGGTGTATGGGCTGTGGTGACGAGCGTCCATACACTGGCGTCTAGCATGACCGTGAGTCGTTGTTGATACTTATTGTGAAATGTTTTAAAGATGAATTGTTGAACCCTTGTCGGGTTGTGGAATTGTATATTATTACCCTTACCGGGACTTGTTGTAAAGTGAAATATTGTTTTCCCTTGCCGGGACTTGTTGTATAGTGAGTTATCGATTTCCCTTGCCGGGACCTTGTTGTGATGATTGTTATGTCCCTTGTCGGGACGGTTCATGATTATTATTTTCATTCTTTACCCTTAACTGTGATTGTTATTTGGGTGAGGAAGAGTGATAATGCACGAAGAGTGATGTCGTGCCTTGTTTTACTGTTATTGCACGAAGGTTAATGCCGTGCCTTATTATTGATTATGCACGAAGGCTAATGTCGTGCCTTGTTATTGATTATGCACGAAGAATCATGCCGTGCCTTGTGATTGATTATGCACGAAGGGCAATGCCGTGCCTTGTTATTGAACCATGCACGAAGGAGCATGACGTGCCATGGGTGTGAGGATGAGAGTAAAATCACGAAGGGTGATGCCGTGCACTTTTATTTGCTTATTTGGTGAGGATGAGAGTAAAAGCACGAAGGGTGATGCCGTGCAACTCCTTGTTTGATATTAATTATTTCCATTATGCTCGATTTTCCATTGTTGACTTAATAATTGTTGTTAACTGTCTAGTTTCCCTCTTATGATATTTCTCGTTGAATTTGTTACTTGATTATTTCTCGTTATCTTGTGGTGTACATATATATAGAACTGCACAGGTTTATGTGAGTGTCTGGTTCTAGGCTTGTCACTACTTCGCCGGGATAGGCCAGGCACTTACCAGCACATGGGTTCGGATTGTGCTGATACTACACTTCTGTGCGTTTTTGCACAGGTCCAGGTTTTGATCAGGAGCAGCAGCAGTAGAGTCTTGTGTGGGAGTTGAGCATTTCGAGACCGAGGTAGCTTGCAGGCGTCCGCAGGCCCGGCATCTCTTCCACTTATTTACATTATTTGATGTGGTCTCATTGTTCCGAGACAATCAAATTTATGTTATTTTCCTTCAAACCTTTATGTGTAGTATTCAGTAGTAGTTCGTGAGCTGGTGACTCCACGTCTTGGGTAGAGGATTTCAGTAGTGTTTTACCTTGGTATTACTTAATTCTATTTTGAAAGTCTTCCGCACTTATTTAATTAATGTTATCGTTCTTGTTGATAAAAATGAGTATGAAATAATGATAAAAACAGGATAATGTTGAATGTAGTGGCTTGCCTAGCTACCACGAGTAGGCGCCATCACGATCCTGATGTTGGGGGAAAATCGGGGTCGTGACAGCCAAATAATTGGATCCTTTATGGATTGATATCGATGTTTTGCGTTACTGTGCATATTTTATCTCAGTCTAAGGTTTTAAAAAAGGTGTTTTGCAACTCAGCATTTTATTACAAGATTTGAAAACTTTAATAAGATTTTGATGTCTGTTTTAGCTGAGAGATGCTATGTTACTTGTGCCCAAGAGTCTTATGTGAATTCATGACTATGCATGGATCAGGTTGCACGCCTGCAGCGGGAGTGATATTGATATTGCGCTTGGGTTGTAGGAGCCCCTTCTGAATCTGAACCCCCACAGTGAGCATCGGGCGCCCAGATGGATCGGCCTACGCGTCGTAGTGGTCATGTGCATTGTATTGCATCCATACATTGGTTGTTGACTGTACTACGCGGCATGGCATTTAGCACTCATATATATTATTGGCATACATGTATTATTTGCCTTGTTGATCAGATACCTTGATGAAATTTGTTAAAGGAGTGCTGAGCCCAAGGGACTGACTTGCGTGCAGACTTGCACTAATTGATATTGTACCGGGTATTGAACTGCTAATAATGAAAGAAAGAGGTGTAAAAAAATGAGATTTCAAAATCTACTTAGAAATGTTATAAAGAAATACATGAAAGTGTACTGAAATCTAGGAATGTGGTTATGTATTTTGTAGCACAAGATAGTGCTTTGTGTGGTTTTCTTTTCCTCAGCATTATTTACTTTTATTACCGCTGAGTTGGAAGTGCTCAGTCGACTCCCTGCACCATGTGTGCAGATTCAGGTATTTGGGAGCTTAGTTGAGCTTGGTGTTGGTCTCGAGCTTCATTTGAGATCGTCGAGGTAGCTGTCTGGCGTCCGCAGGACTCGGCAATTCTCCTTTTTACTCTGTTGTTTTGTTTATTCCGCGTACATTCAGACTTGTAGAATTATTTTCAGCATTGTCCTGGTATTCTGATAGAGGCTCTTCACTCGTGACCCCAAGCCTTTGGGAAGTTATGTTGTTTTGTGGGAATTTTGGGTTATCTTTATAACTATTAGTTTATTTGATTTAGTTCACTATTAAGGATTTCTAAATAATTTGTTTATGAGCTCTAAGCTCGGGTTGAGAGCACAGTTGGTCGGGCTTGCCTAGCAGTTGTGTTGGGCGTCATCACGACCGGGGTTTGGGGTCGTGACAGTGTCCCAAGTCACCTGTTTGAACCCCGAATCGAGGAAAGGGTTTCACTCTGTATTACAGTGGCGAACTAGAAATCCGAGTAAGAAATTTTGTTAACCCGGGAGAAAGGGTTAGGCACTCCCGGGTTCCGTGGTTCTAGCACGGTCGCTCAACTGTTATATTTGGCTAAATATTGATTTTTGTACATGTTAAACCTATAGGGCAATTTTAGAATGATTTACCGCTTTTAGTTATTTTTAGGAAAGTGAACGTCGTTTAAGAACGTATTTTTGGATCACGTCAGATGAAATGCACGCAGATCCTCAACACATTCTTACTCAACGTTTTTGGATTTGGATTTGAGTTGCATGAAATGCACACCCGTATTAGGAAGGTAAGATTGCTAAAAAAACGCGCCTAAAGTGACTAACGTCTTTTAACTTTTGCGAAGGGCCGTGAAATTCGCTAAACGGTACGCTCCAAATGCTAAGTATTTTTAATTAAGTAACTAATGAGGGCCCCGCATTTTGTATATTTTGTTTGGCGAAGCTCGTCTCATTTTATTATTAGAAGGTCAACCTAAAGCTACTAAGATTTTTTATTTATTATGTGTCTCTAAAACGCCAATTAATTTACATTTATAAATTCAGGCCTCAAATTCAAGTCTGAATTCAAACAAAAGTGAAGACCTTTATAGTTTGAACCTGCCACTTAATTTGAAAGTCTAAATTCATATTGTCAATTAATTCCCATATTCCTAATATATTTCTTGAGGGATTTTATTTGGTATAGCACGCCTCAATTTATTCCAAAGGATTTTATTATTCGAAATTGTTATAATCGGGTTACATGAAATGCATCCCCGAATTTAGGAATTAGGAGTATAATTATGCCACGGGAACCGTACCCATAGTCACAATGGTTCATTATTAATCGCGCTTAAAGCAAATTACAATACGTAGAAATATTTATTTAAATCCAACAGAATCAAACTTTGGGCTGGGACGGATGAGAACTTTGTTTCTGGCACATCTAGTTTCCAATTTGGAAATAATTTTTAAAGTGAGTACAACATGTGACCTTAGGCAAGAAATTGGTATTTGCCATAATCCTTTTGACCGTGAATTAAATCTTATACAATGACACTCGGTATTCAACTAACAGAAGACAACTTTTGCTAAGTTAATTGGATATCAAAAGGCTAAAAAAGAAAATCCTTCAATCATAACAATGTCACCCATCAAATAATTCTAAAAATACGTGAAGCAAATATGTTTAGAACATTAAAATTATGGAATTGCTTTTAAAAATACGAGTTTGAATACTAAAGAATAATGCTCACCACCTTCTGATTTTTTATCAAGGGAAAAGATACATATTAGGCAAAAGTGAAACTAACCAGAATTCCATACTAAAAATTCAAAACCGGATGGCTAAATGCCAAGTACATTTCATTTCCATTCTCTGTCTTGTAAAGAAATTTGTCATTCAATGGCAAGTAAACGCAGATTCAAAAGCTTCTCATTACACATAAGACTAACAATAATCAGTAATCGAGCAGATCTTCAAACGTAGACCATAACTCATTTGTTTAATCATTCAACAAGAAGCACGATACAGCCAAAAAGGTTTTGAACTAACCTGGTTACTCAAGGAAAAACTTTGAATAAACCAATTAAAGCAGAAGCAAACTCGAGTGGGAACTCAACAGATCCAGAAACAACAAAATTGGCAGAATTGAACCAGCAAAATTCACTCCAAATGCTAGCAAAATGTGTTTCTCCGTTCTCGGATGTGTGTGTTTTCAGATGTGTGTATAAAAAAAGGTCTGGATTGATTCCTTTGTTGTTCTTCGACAAAAATGGAGTTATGGGAGAGGCCAAAGGGTGTGCAGCAAGCTGAATGTCTTTTTGGTAAAGAGAAGTCCGATCTTTCTCTTCTAGCCTTTTGGAGCGAGAGAGAGGCGTTCTTGTTGGTCCTGCATAGAGAAAGGGTACGTTCTCCTTTTTAGGGGAAAGGATTTTTTTTTTTTTAATATGGGAAAATCATATCCTTCTTCTGTGTTTTTGGTCTCCTTTTATGTGGGGAAGTCTTGTGTGGGGTAGTTTTGGAAGAAATATATTGTTGGGAAGGTCTTTTGGGGAAAAACAATTTTTTTGAAAGATATTTTAGGGGGTGGGAGGATTTTTTTGGGGGGAAAGGTCTTATATAGGGAAAAGTCTTTGAGGGAGAAGGTTTCTTTCAATTTTTTTATTCCCAATTTATTTTTATCTTCTTTTTTTATTAAAAATCCTAGAATTAAAAATCTAAATTATCTAAAATTATATTAATTATAAAAATTATAAAAACTACTTAATCCTAAATTAGAAGAGAAAAATCAACAAAAAGAACATGTGTAAAAATAAAATATTTTTGTGAATTTTAATTTTTATGAAAACCAAATGACTTCCAATAAAACCTAAATGCTATGCAGGATATTTTTTGGTATTTATTATTATGATTTTAAAAGATTAAAATGCAACTAAATAAAGAAAACTTCCTAAAAATCAATAAAAATTATTTCGATCTATTTTTAGGAGTTATCTTTATGTAGAGCAAAAATTACGTGCTCACTGTCACACCTCCTTTTGGCGCGCCCCTATCCCGAAGGGTAGAAGCACAAGGGAGTTTTTCCAATTTAAGTGACAATATTCGAAACGGGATTATTCATTTATTTCAGAGTCGCCACTTGGAATAAATTATGGTGTTCCAAGTCACCGATTTATTCAAATCCCAAATCGAGGAAATTTTGACTTTCCAAATGAAGTCTGCGAACCAGAAATTCTAAGTAAGGAATTATGTTGACTCGAGGGAAGGTGTTAGGCACCCTCGAATCCCGTGATTCTAGCACGGTCGCTTTAATTATCATAAATGGCTAAAAATACCTAATTTTAATACATGTTTAATAAATTATATGCTTTAATTAAACTTTAAACCGCTCTATTAATTTGAAATTGTACCAAAAGAAAAACTAATTAATTACAACATAGACTCGGACTTTTGACAAGTAGGAAAACGTATCCGGATTACTTACTTTGAACGATGCCGATTAAAGCCGTTGTAAGACTAAGCCAAAAATCAATTTTTAACAGTATTTTCCTTAATATTATTTCCAATTAAAGACCCGCTCCAAATGATGCCTTATTTCATAGTTTTTTGCCTTAAGGCCGGAGATTGAATGAAAAGGTATAAACTAACGGAAAATTGATCAAAATATGCGATTAAAAATGATTCACCTTGATCCATTATTAATAGTAAGATTGTTTACTTTGGATTTTACTACCCTTAATCCGATGTTAATTAGTGAAATCAAAACTATGCGATTAAAATCGATCTAACATTGGCATCTAAAGCACGGGCTAACTTATCTTGTTTGCTTAAATACAAATAGATTTCAAAGAAGAAACAAGTAAAGAAAACTCTAAAATGATCCCAAATATCTTATGTTAATAGCTAAATTTAATCAAGACAACACTTTAAATGTGCTTGAACCACTTGACTTTAAACCCATTACCTACAAAATATTTAAAGGAATCCTAATCCGAATTGGCTAGTTTTGACTTACACGAGTCCCAAACATATACTAACAATAATAGAAGCTAATTGAGCATAAATGAAAAAACTAATGTCTATTTTAATCAATAATCCCAGAGTAACCAAATTTCAATGATAAACAACACGAGCCCGGCGGATTTGTTTCAATTCATACATGCTGAAGATAAGAACATAAATAGGCATACAAGACTACGTGCACCCTAAATCCTTTAATGACTAGCTGTATAGTTCTATTATAACAAAACAATCCAATGTTTAATAACTAAGCTAACATAATCATTCATGCAGTGGCCTCACAGTAGTATTCAAAACATGTTTTCATTTTATTTCCAGTAAAAGCAATAGACAACTCAAGGATTGTACCTGGAATTCAAAAGCAAAAGAAGAAATCAGTGATTTGTTCGGCAGTGAACAGAAACAGCAAGGCAGCCGCTAACAACGAGAACATGAAGGTTTAGAAAGCTCGAAACATCTTCAAAACCAGTATAAACCCCAAATAACAGCCCAGAAACAAGGAAACAAAACCAAAAGGATGTGAAGCCAAGCAAAACCAGAACAAACCAAGACCAACACAACATCTTCGAACAGCTTGAACCAACCAGATTCTCGATAGGAAAACAAAGAAGACACTCGACTATCCTGGTTTTTTTTAATGTAACGTTGCCCTCCCCCTTCAGAATTTCAGTAAGAAACTTCAAAATGACAGTAGTTGTTGCTCCAGTTTTTTGAGTTATGTTGTGTTTTCTGAATTCTCTCCCTCTTTTTTAAAACTTCTCTGAATTTCTACTTCTCTGGAAATCCAGTCTCAAAAGTTCTCTCCTCAGTTTTCTCTATCATTTTTAGCTCTCCCCCACTGTTACAGAAATTCTCCTTACTTCTCTGTTTTTCAGAAAATGTATCTCTCGGTCAGTTTCTCTCCTCTCCAAATTAGTGTGTGTATCTAAAAATCTGTTTCAGAATGTGTATACGAAAAAAGAAAGTTGTTCTCTCAAGGGTGGTCAATGTCTGTCCTCTTAAATCTGTTTTTCTGTCCCATTTTATAGCCTTAAAGACTCAAAACAACAAACCATTTTTAATTGTTTCAGATCTGTCCAGACCATATTATTCCCCTTTTTCCACTTTTCAGTTGTCTAAGCATGGCTTTATTGATTTAAAAATTCCTAAATGCAGAATGTATGTGGGATGCCTGTTGTCCAGCAGGTTCCACTGAACTAAACATGTGCACAACATCTTTTCTTTTGAATTCTACATGTTAATTTTCTAAAAACTCTTATCAGCTATATCCAAACTAAGTTTTCCTAACTTAAAACTCAATAGAACTTAAAGTTCAATCCAACCAGGGAATCCTAACAGTTTAGCTAAAATCATGGTCCAGTTATTCCAACAAACAGAAATACAGAATCGATTTGACGATATTCGATTAAAGATTACGACATGTATAATCGATAAAGAACAAATCGCTAAGTCAGTGATTCCAACAATCCCGGCCAATGCCGGAAAAATACGAAGCTAACTATTCAACGACGCTAATCGACTCGAATACGTATTCTACAACATACGTAATCAAATAACAAAACAGAAATAGAATTGACCAAATAAAGGATTTTTTTTTAGAAGAAAAAATGAATGCAGAATCGGCCAAGAAGAAGTTGAGGAGAATTCAACAAAGCTAGACTAAGCAAATACACAAAACAAATTGAAATAAACAAGAAAAAGAAAATTACCTCAAAAGAAATCGAAATCGGCACCCTTGGAATGAAATCTCGGCTTTGACTTAAAAATGGACTTTAGGAATCAAATGGACCTTAATTGGAATGTTTTCAAACATCTCAATTAAAGTCTATTCTAATCCCAATTCCCTTCAAATCGAACCCGGCGGCCCAAATTTAGATTTTAGGGTTCTTGAAGTCTCGATTTGGGGTTCGATAATTTTCGGTGGGATTTGAACAAAAAGGGGCATGGATTCATAGAGGGGATAGTCTGGTGGTGGTGTGGTGTCAATTTGGAGTGGTTTGGGGTGAAACTCGATTTTTCGGCGAACTTCGATCTATTATTCGAAGAGTTTAAAAACGAATCGAGAAAAATGGGTTAGGGGTTCGGAATGGGGAGGTCTTGGGGAGTTTGGGGTGTAAAAATGGAGTGGTTTGGACCACTGCCGCGGCGGAGGCGATTTCCGGCCGGCAGAGTAGGGCGGCGGGTGGTGGCCGGATTTCGTCTCTGTAGAGACAGGTAATGGAAGGGCCCGTTTGGTCTAGGGTGTAAACGGTTTAGGGGTTTTGGTTGGATTAAATCAAAGATTTAATTCTAACCGTTGGATCACAATGATCTGACGGCTGTGATTAAACCTGGGCAAAAACAGGGCGGGTAAAGGGTTAATTGAAGTGGGTTGTTTGGCCGGGTAAGGGACTGGGTTTGGGCTTGATTTGATATTGGGCTTGGTCTTTGGTTGGCCTTAAGTAGCCAAAAATCCGGTTTTGCTTCATTTTCTTTTATTTTCTTCATTTAAAATCCTAAATAATTAAAACAAGAAAGATTTAAACTAATTAATTCCTAATTGTAAAATTGAGTCCTAATATTTTTGTGTTTTTAATTAATTCAACAATGACATGCATAGACAAAGGATGCAAATAAGTAATTAAAACATGGCACAAAATTTACAGAAAATCCCACGCAACGCAAAATCTATTTTATTTTGAATTTTTGGGAGTAATTCACATGTAGGGCAAAAATCACGTGCTCACAGCTGCCCCTCTTTGCGCGGAAACATGAAGAGTTTTCGTGCAAAGATAATGAGCAAATACGAGCGATTTTTTCCCGTTTTGAGCACTCCGTGTGAAGCATTTTGAAAAGATCTTGACCGAGCCTTTGCTTCGGGAGGCCTCCTACATATCCTGGGCTAAACAGGAATCAGGTCAATGTAGTTCGGGAAGTTTTGGTAGCTGGGACTACCGTGAACTGAAACGTTGTTGTGACTGTTGCTATTGTTGTTGTTGTTGTTGCTTACTGCTTACTGACCTCCTTATTACACCAAAAGAGAAATTAAAGTTGAAGCTAGCTATGCTATGAACTATGAGTTACAAGATTCCTATCTATGATTCTCTTGAAAACTTGATCTTGAATCTTAGTTGATTTGTTGTAGACCTCTATCTGAATCTTGATGCTCAACAAACTGTACGTGCTTGTTTATTTCTGTAACATTGAGTGAAACGGAGTCGGCGGAGCTTGTTACTTCAATCAGATTCTCAGCAATCCGCGCTTTTGTTTACTCCAACATTTGGACTCGTTTTCATTTGGTTCTTTTCTTATTTTATTCATGCAGGATTGATGTTCCACTCGTAGGTTATCTCGATCCTTGCGTCCCGAGGTCAAACCTATTTAGACAACAAAACAAACAAACAAACGAAATTTTTGTGCCCCAGTTTTGCTAGGAAAATTTCGTGAGTTAGTTGTGACACAGAAAGGGATTAAAAGACTCTGTGGTATTGGTTAAGAAAATCACATTTTCACAAATAAACGTTCCACGGTTTTCTGGCTGGGAGACCCTCGGTTTTCTGATCGGGGTTTAAAGAGACAGCTCCACAGCTTTCTAACTGGGAAATCCTCAGTTTTCTGATCGGGATTTCGAAGAAGAGTTTCACGGCTTTCTGGCCTGAATTCAAAACAATGTCTCACGGTTTTTTGGCCGCAAGATCCTCAGTTTTTTGGCCGGGGTTAAAATAAAATGGCTCCGCGGTTTTCTGACTGAGATCCTCGGTTTTCTGACCGGGAAGAAGAGTTTCACGGCTTTCTGGTCGGAATTCAAACAATGTCTAATGGTTTTTTGGCCGCAAGACCCTCGGTTTTTTGGCCGGGGTTTAAATAAATGGCTCCGCAGTTTTCTGACTGGGAGATCCTCGGTTTTTTGATCGGGAATGAAAGTTTCACGGCTTTCTGGCCGGAATTCAAACAATGTCTAATGGTTTTTTGGCCGCAAGACCCTCGGTTTTTTGGCCGGGGCTAAAATAAATGGTTCTGTAGTTTTCTGACTGGGAGATCCTTGGTTTTCTGACTGGGAAGAAGAGTTTCACGGCTTTCTGGCCCGAATTCAAACAATGTCTAACGGTTTTTTGGCCGCAAGACCCTCGGTTTTTTGGCCGGGGTTAAAATAAATGGCTCCGCAGTTTTCTGACTGGGAGATCCTCGGTTTTCTGACCGGGAAGAAGAGTTTCACGACTTTCTGACCGAAATTCAAAAACAATATCTCATGGTTTTTTGGCCGCAAATAAATGGCTCCGCAGTTTTCTGACTGGGAGATACTCGGTTTTCTAACCGGGGATTTTGAAAGAAAATTTTCACGGCTTTCTGGCCGGAATTCAAAAAATGTCTAACGGTTTTTTGGCCGCAAGACCCTCGGTTTTTTGGCCGGGGTTAAAATAAATGGCTTCGCAGTTTTCTGACTGGGAGATCCTCGCACTACTAGAAATTGGAGCTATGGCAACGCTTTTTATTGCCACGGTTTTGTAACCGTTGCTATATATGGTCTGTTGCAACGGTTTCAACCGTTGCGTAAGGTAATGAGTACTATCGGCACAGTTTAGCACCTAAACCGTTGCATTTGTCTAACAACCGTTACAGTAGATTTTCTATGGCAACGTTTTTGTAAAACCGTAACAATAAATTCGTCTGTGGTAACGCCTATTTGCAATTTTAATGTAAGGCAACGGTTAGAAATTCCCTCTCTAATTTCCCCCAAATTTGGACAGACCGCTAAAAATACCCGCTTCTATTATATTTTACATTTAATATTTAATAAAATAATAAAACCTAATAATACACACGGAGCATACGAGGAAGCTAAGCACACAAAAGTTCCAATCTCTCTCCCCCAAAAAGCCTTCATCAGTTCGCCGGAGATTACGATGAAGTCAAACCATCATCGACGACATTGGTAAGCTATATTTTTCTTGAATGCTAATGTTTTTATTGTTTGTGAGAGCATCGCCCGTCCTCACTAAGCTCGGCTAGTCAGTGTAGAAACAAAGAAAAGCAGAGAGCGACGGCGGTATGGGAGCATCGGTTCAGGTGACGCCACTCTGTGGAGTATACAACGAGAACCCTCTCTCTTACCTCGTCTTTATCGACGGTTTCAGTTTCCTCATCGATTGTGGTTGGAATGACCAATTTGATACTTCTCTTCTTCAGCCCCTTTCCAGGTCAACAAACAACTCAGTTTCAATTCAATGCATATAATGGCTTCAAACTTGAAAAGGATGCACACAGATCAGTGCACTCAAAACATTTTTATTCCAACTGCGAAGGTATGTGCTGCATTTATCTCATCACTGATTTAGCTCCATTTTATTCAGTCTTCTTAAGCTCTGAGCTCTACACATACTCCAGGGATTGAGTTTCCATCAATAGACTAGCTTTTTCTCGACTTCCTTGTGTTTTAGCTGATTTGTGGTCCTCGCTTGGTTATTTTAGGTTCTAGAAGCAATTACAACAAAGAAATGCACCGAGAAGTTTCATTTGGAATCACTTGAGACACTTGGAGACTCTTTTCTCAAATATGCTGCGAGTATACAGCTATTCAAGACTTATGAAAATCATCACGAGGGTCTACTCACTGTGAAGAAAAACAGTTATTTCCAATGCTGCATTATGCAAGCTTGGATGTGCTCGTTAAATACCGGTAGGTATTCCATGGTGATAATTTAGATGGGTTTTCGTTAGGAGTTTGTATAGCATAAACTCCATGTCTATATGAATCTTTGCTGACTTATATGCACGTGCACGTATGAACATAAGCATAATCAAAGATCCTTTGTTGACCTAAAGGTTGTCAACTATCACGTATGAACATTCTTTACTACTGTCTCTCGCCTACACAACTAAGTCTAGTGTGTTATAATGATAATTAGTAGTTCTTGGACATGGCTATACCTATGTTTGTAAAAAATGTTTACTTTGTCAGTGCATCAATTGGAGTATGTTTGTTGTAGGACATGTCAATTTTGACAAGCTGTTTTTGGATCTTTGAATAAGTAAATATGCCCGAGTATTCTTAAAGATTTCCTATAGTTGAGTCTTAACATTTTATTTATTTAACACTTCTGGATTGCTTGATGTGTGCTATCCCGTACCTTTCTTTACAGGGATTTATTCGTAATGAACCATTTGATCTTAAAGGGTGGCTCATTCCTGGTGATAATTCCCAAGTTTACAACTTCGATGAAGAAGTGTTGATGCCTTCAGTAAAAATGTATAGTAGGGGAAGGCAGAAGATTAAAAGTAAGAGGGTAGCTGATGTTGTTGAGGCACTGATAGGTGCCTTCCTCAGCTCAGGCGGGGAAGTTGCGGCTTTGTCATTTATGAAATGGCTTGGGATCGACATTGATTTTGTAGATGCACCTTCGCCGAGGCACTTCCCTATGAATGCTGAGAAGCTAGTTAATGTCCGATACTTGGAATCACTGCTACATTACAAGTTCCGTGATCCTTCTCTGCTTGTAGAAGCTCCAACTCACGGATCTTACATGCTACCTGAGATTCCACGATGCTATCAGGTTAGTCTCATAAATAAATATTATCCATCTTGATGTTGATTGCATTTTTGTGTCTCGTGGTTGCTCTATCATTGAATCATTACATAGTTAGATCTCTGTCTTGAGAACCTGAGCATTTCATTGACCTAAGCGGCTCGATAGTACTTAATGATTCTTCATAAAACTTCTGGTGACAAGGAAAAAAGTGCACTGTTTCATTCTTTCAAGCTATTTTTTCCTAGTTTTATTTGGAATGCTGGCTTGCCTTTGGTGAATCTTACTCTAAGTTCAGATTCCCTTTTCCTGTTCTGTTTTGAGTTTAAAGTTCTTACAATCACGTGTGATGTCCCATTAGCTCAGAATAAGTATCCAAAACAGATGCAGTACTTCGAACATTGTTTCCAATTGACTCTTCCATCAGCAATCTTGTAAACTTATTATTATTTGATTGATGAAAAATCAAGTATGATGTTTCCTAAATAAAGGGTTATTAATGAAAGAAATCATTTTCTTCCATTGCTATTTGTACGTTTTGAACTTTCTTGATTCAGCTGCTGATGATTTACCTGGCTATGTAGCTATTGGAATTTCTTGGAGATGCAGTGGTAGATTATGCTGTTACAGCGCATCTGTATTTCAAATATCCGGGACTGTCTCCGGGACTCATTACTGATTTGAGGTCTGCCTCCGTAAATAATGAATGCTACGCTAAAGCTGCTGTTAAGGCTGGCCTACACAAGCACATTCTCCATACTTCACAGGATCTGCAGAAGACAGATAGTTAATACTGTTCTGAATTTTGAGAAACTGGATCCTGTGTCCACGTTCGGATGGGAGTCCAAAACTACTTTTCCAAAGGTGTTTTGCATACTTGCCTCATAGTTAGAAATAACACTTTATCTAAACCATAGTTAGAAATAAACTTTATCTAAGTGATAGAGTTTATCTGAGGCAATACACAAGTTTACTAGCCAGAGTTTGAGGCTTCTGTTTGTATGTTTCAAACTGTCTTCATTAGAAAAGGAAAATAAAACTTCCGACTGTTACAACATGTATTATAGGGATCATTATCTCTATATTCCTTTCGTATTTTATTGACAAACGAATTAATTAGGTCTTGGTCTTCTTAATTATTTGCATAGTAAATGACGAATTCAGACTACTGAATTAGTTACTATCTACTTGGTAGTTCAGGTGTCGGTGATGCTAGCCAACCCTTTCAAATTAGAGAAGAACACTGGAAATAAAGTTGGCAAAATGTGAGTCACTATTATCAGATCCGAATGTACCAACTTGTATGTTACTGAATCTTTCTTTTTCTACTGATAGGGTTCAAAAATTTTTAAAGAAAAATAGAGAGAAAAGAAGTACCTATAGAACAATATTTGGCAGCTGCTAAGAATAGTATAGTCCAATTTCTCACGGAATCGTTTGTGTTTGTTGTTTATGAGTGTGTAATTGTATAGAAGTCCATTGACATACTCTTCTTGTGCAGGATGTTTCAGAGTTTGATCTATTCACTTTGGATGACATTGATTTTGCATTCCAAAAAGTGACCAGATTAACCTACTCTCAAAACCATTACATGTATGGTAGGTTTCTTTTCTTGTTTAGTATGTTACTCCACCTTTTTTGAGTTCACTCCATGTCCGTTTCTGGTCTCTTATTATCATGTATAATCTAGTACTTCATATTGTCAAGGAGATAAAGTTGTCCATGACATCGAAGAGTGGTCGTTAAGAGCTAGATTGGTTGCAAGTCCTGACTACAACTGAATTTGAAGATCTTAAATCTATTAATGACTCCAGAACTGCTGTTATATTGTAGGAAAAGGAGAAGGGATTGTTATTGCTCCACTGGTAGCTGGTCATCTGTTAGGAGGTACTACATGGAAGATAACAAAATATGGGGAGGATGTCATATACATTGTTGACTTCAATCACCGTAAAGACAGGTAAACTTAGAACAGTCTTATTATTCGTCTAAATTGGATTCTACTCAACTTGATCCTAATATTATAATAACACTTTTCTCCCTTTCAGACATCTGAATGGAACTGTTTTAGAGTCTTTTATCCGTCCAGCTGTTCTAATAATGGATGCCTTTAGTGCTTTAAACAATCAACCCTTTAGGCGCCAAAGGGACCAAGAGTTTCTAGGTAGCTTTTTATTCGACCATCATCACCCGACTCGTGTAGCTTTTGTTGAGTTTATCATGGTAACTTCCATGAGCTTCTGACTTGTAATGTGTTATGATATATCCTTGTGCAGTGGACCTCTGCTTCATTCGATTCTTAAGAACTACTAAAACCAATTGTGAATGTCTTGATTTTGCAATGCTTGCATTTGGCTGATCATTTTGTTCAAAACACGTTTTACTGTTTACTCTTTGTGCTTGTGTGTTGGCAGAAAGGATTCTGATTATGGGGTTCTTTTGCAGTCAGAAAGTGTAAAACACCAACTTGGATACCTATTTTGGGTAAATTATGATTGGGCAAGTTGAATTGTTTTAAGCTCATTTTCTCGTTGCCATTTTCTGCCTGCTCTTCTGTTACCCTTTTATTAGCTGAAGTTAACATTATGACCATATAGAACCTTAGCAGCCTCATCGTAAGCAATAATAGCTTCAACAGCTGTAGAAAAAGTACCAAGCCAAAGTCTCTTTCCATTATGTTCTAAGAAGTGAAATGTTTGGATTATAGTGAGTTTTGTTCTTGGAAGTTTTATTCTGTTGAGTGTGATGATATTTGCTAAATGATCCTAATTTTGATACGGAGGCACAATTGTTAATCCAGCTTGTTAATTTCCAAAAAAAATTCACGATAGAACTCTTGGTAATGATATTTTCAATGATGATGGGGTGATTTAATTGTTTTTCTTTCAAGCTATGGTTTAGTTTATCCTCTTGAAGAGTAATGACTTTATTTATCCTCTTTTGTAGGTGAAGTAAATCAAGAAATCTAAGAAGATGATGAAAGTGAAGAACTAGACCGTACTTGAGATGAAATTTGAATTGCTATAGATGAATGTTCTATAGGAATCTTTTGTTATAAACCTTGTTAAAACTAATTATTCTCTTGAAATGTATTAAACTTGTGCATTCAGGGTAAAGCATTTGCTTTATAGATACTATTTGGTCGATGGATAATTTATATTATTAAAAGTTTCATTTTATGATTTATTTAAATTTTAGTTTTATTATAATTTATTATATATATATATAAATATTTATTTATAATAGGGGTTATATTATTATTTTCAACTAAACTGTTGCAATAGCTTACTAGAACCGTTGCAATAGGACACAAACCGTTGCGATAAGTCATACAAACCGTTCCATTAAAACCGTTGCAATAGGGGAATAGGAACCGTTGTTATATCCATAAATAACCGTAACAATAGCTTACAAAAGTGTTGCATTAACCGTTCTATATACACTATAGTAACGGTTCTAAACCGTTCCAATTGGAAAATATAACCGTTCCAATAGAGAAAGGGAAAACCGTTGCGATAGATGCATCTATAACCACGGAGAGTGCAAACCGTTACAAGAACCGTTCCCATAGTCCTATAGCCACGCAAGCTGATGGAACGGTCTGTAAACCGTTCCCGTATCTATATGGCAACGGTTAAACAGTCTATGGGAACGGTTTCCCAACCGTTACCGTAGGCCAATTTTTCAGTAGTGTCGGTTTTCTGACCGAGAAGAAGCGTTTCACGGCTTTCTGGCCGGAATTCAAAAACAATGTCTCACGGTTTTTTGGCCGCAAGACCCTCGGTTTTTTGGCCGGGGTTAAAATAAATGGCTCCGCAGTTTTCTGACTGGGAGATCCTCGATTTTCTGACCGGGAATTTTGAAAGAAAATTTTCACGGCTTTCTGGCCGGAATTCAAAAGCAATGTCTCACGGCTTTCTGGCCGGAGAGACCCTCGGTTTTCTGACCAGGGGTCTAAACGGATATTGGACTAACATGATTTGATTCTCTTTTTGGAGTTTTCATTTTCTTATCTTTTATTCTTCCTTTTGGGCCTTTTTTTAGGTATTTTTTTTAACCATCAACAAATGCATAAGATAAATCTTTTGAAAAGAAACTTCCCTTTTTATGCGCTTTCCTTATTCCAGAGCCATTTCAATGCTTGCGTACTTCACTTCTTTGGGTTGTACATTCTTCTTGCACAATTAAATAGACATGCTTTCAACAAAGAACATTTTATTAGTTGAAAAAGTGGTTGACTTTGTGGCCTTGATTATCTTTATTGCTTGATCCTTGCCCCATTTCCATTGAGAACTTTGTTACCAATTGTCTTTGGGGGTGACTTCTTTTCAAACTGACCGGGTTCATCCTCGGGATTCCACGAGGATTTTCTGTGTGGGTTCTGTCCTTCTGCCTCATTCCGTTTCTTCTAAGACCCTAGCCTTTGATTTCCATTTTCTTCCTAACATCGGTTCCTTTGGAAACAATCGATCATTACGATCAAATCGGGGATTGTATTAGTACACCACTGAGGCTGGTTTTTTTCTTCAACTTTTTTTTTTTACCAGACGGAGTCCTGTAAAACCGGTCCTGCCGCCTTTCTTTGTAATAGTTTCAGAATTAAAATTAAACCGAAAGGGATTCAAAGAATAACTATACAAAAAGCAAGAAAATGAGTTTAAAGAGAAGCGTCCCTTTCGGGGAAATGAAGGACTTATCTGGGATGCATGCCGACTTCAAATGAACATGACATGCTTCTTGGACTGGACGCCTGACCCACATAAACTTTCCAACTTCTTATGAACCCATTGATTCGCAATTTCAAGAACCAGGGAACCTTGCCAAAATTCTTTTAGTGAAGGGATGTCTTCTTTTTGGTCGGCGAAGCCCTTTTCGGGTTTTTGCCAATCGACCTCTCTCATTTCTCTTCTCATTGCCGCCCGACAGTGCTCTTCCCAAGTTTTCACTAAACGGACTCTCTCATTTTTAACTTCTCCAACTACCAACGCCTTATGGTGCCCGAAGGTTTTCACCGATAAGACTCTCTCATTTTGTTTCTCTCAAATCAAGCTGTGTCAGATTTCCGTCAATGACATTTTTCACTTCCTTGCCTTTGCCAATTGATCTGAAGGACTTGAACAAGTTTTTTGGGTGAAAAGGAAATTGAATGGAATTACAACTCTGGAACCATCATGACGGATCTAAACTGAACCGTCATATCATCTGCCCCAGTTTCAATTTTTGGGGAAATTGGGATTTTTGTTTTGGTGTGACTGAACCTCAAGTGGAGGTTGCCTACGTATCCTTTCGGAATCAAGTCAGAACGTAGTTCAAGTGGTGATAATTTTGTTTTATTTTATTTTATTATATATATATATATATATATTTCTCTTTTTTTCATTTTTTTTATTTTTTATTTATTTCGGGTTCCAAAGAGGGTGAACAAAAAAAGAAACATAACCGGCTCAAAGGGTTTTACAAAGGATTTATAGTGTTTGGGGTAGCAAAAAAGAAAGCCTGCGTCATCTCAATTATACAAAAGCCAACGTCGCAGGAGGTCCTGACATAGTACCTTTATACTGTATCTGTATTGACTGTCGTTTCAAGATCATTTCTTTCAATGTCTCCCAAATACAGTGTTCCTGGATGATGTATGGAACCTTCCAATTAGGAGCGAATTTTTCCTTTTGTTTCTTGGTAATGAGGGGGAATACGTCTTAACGCCGGTTGTTCTATTTCGAGATTCCTGGGGCGCACTTTCTTGTTGCAAGCATAGGCCATTCTTTGTTGGGATAATTACTCGGGTATTCCCTGAATACAACACACCCCTTGTATGCGAACCAATTTTCCTTCGGTTATTCCAATTCTTTGTTTCATTTCTTCAATAATAAACCTTTTGTGCATTTCAACTCTCGATTCATTATTCTGAAGTCTGAGAGCGTTTTGGGATCTAGGCATGAAGTCCGCAAGCATGTCATGTTATTTAAAGCTGCATGATTTGAACTAAAGAGAAGAGAAAAAGAAAACTAAAACAAATCTGAAAGAAACAAAAGAAAAGGAAACGGACGATGAAATATTAATTTCATTTTTTGGAATCGAAAAGGATAAACAGGGTTCACATTCGGAATTTTAAAAACAAAAACTAAAAGAAACATTCTATTTACACCCTGAAATACTGTCGATGCAGAAAAATGTGGCAGGGCAAGTTTACTGGGCTTCCGCCTGATCGGGAATGGCCTAGCCTTTCAGTTTGGGAGTTTAGTGTCTGGTCCCATCTCAACGGTGATAGTCCCTTTCCCTGGCTCGACCTTGTGGGTATCGAAGAGCTTTGCCTCATGTTTTCCTTCACTTTCTTCAGTCATGAAATCCTCATTATCTTCCTCTTGACGGTCCTTAAGCTTTTGTGGTACGCGTCCAACAAACACTGGCTCATTCAGCCGTGGTGTCTTAATTGCCCCCATGCCACATAGGCTTGCTTAGGTGCACCAATTTCCCTTTCTAGTTCTAACTCAGTGATTTTACTCTTCTTTTCCCCTTTCTCTGTTTCGGGGCCGCCTTGGGCTTCCTTTCCACGTCAGCAATAACAATTATGGCCTTAAGCGCTGGATCGAATTCTTCGTCCTCACAAATCATCCCAACTATCGGCCCGTTATTGTGAGCAGGCAGCGGATTATTGGTCACATTTGAGACATCCTCATCCTTCAACACAATCTTCCCTTGCTCTATTAAATTCTCCACCGCTTGTTTCAAAGTCCAACAGTCATTAGTATGGTGGTTCTCTGCCTCTGAATGATATGCATATCTGACACCAGCTTTGTAGGAAGGCGATGCCGGGTTTTGTCTATTCTGAGGAACCGGTTGCAGTAGACCCATTTGGACAAGTTTCGGGAATAGACTAGAGTAAGATTCACCAATTGGGGTAAAGTTTGATTTCTTTGGCGGTTCCCAAGGACGGAAGTTATTCTGCGGAGGTCGAGGATTATAGTGGTTCTGGTGGGGAGGCTGATTTCTTGGAAATAGAGCTTGGTTTCTACTGACATGCTGTTGCGGTTGCGCAAAAGGTTGAGCATTCATGACCGCGTACGGTTGAGGGATATAGGACATTTCCTGAGCAGAGTAATAATGCTGGGGGTTCTTTCTGAAAAGATGGGTCTAGGAGCGTGGTGTCTTCTATCACCCGAAGTTGCCATGGATGTTTCCTCTTTCATCCTACCCTTTGCTATTCCTCCAGACCCTCCTTGGATTGCTTGGGAGGTCGCTCGAATGGCCGCTTGACTCAAAATTCTTCCCATCTTTAAACCATTTTCTACCATTTCCCCAATCTTGATCGCCTCTGCGAAAGGTTTTCCCATTGCTGACAGCATGTTCTGGAAATAGTCTGGTTCCTGAGCCTAGAGGAAAGTAGTGACCATTTCTATTTCGTCCATAGGGGGTTTCACCCTGGATGCTTGCTCTCGCCATTTGATAGCATATTCTCCGAAGCTTTCTGAGGGTTTCTTCTTTAAGTTCGATAAAGAATTCCTGTCTGGCGCAATGTCAATGTTGTATTGGAACTGTTTCACAAAATCTCTAGCCAAATCGTCCCAGATGTGCCATCGAGATATGTCTTGATCCATGTACCATTCTGATGCTATCCCGATCAAGCTTTCTCCGAAATATGCCATCAGCAATTTTTCCACGAAGCTGGCACCTCGCAATTGATTGCAGTATTTCTTTAGATGAGCAATAGGGTCGCCATGCCCGTCATACTTTTCAAACTTCGGTGTCTTAAAGCCTGATGGCAAATGGACATGTGGGAACATGCATAAATCTGCATAAGAAACACTCTTCTGTCCGCCTAGACCTTGCATGTTTTCCAAACTCTGTTCCAAGCTGCTCATTCTTTTTGCCATTTCATCCCGTTCGGGAGCTCTTGGATTTTGGCTTGGCATGAACTCATATTGGGGTGGCTGAGGATAGACATTGGCGGCAAACTAGGTAGGATCCCGTGGAAGGGGTGGTGCCGGGAATGTAAAAGAAGAGGAGTCAAAGAAAGGAGTATGTGTGCCGGGATGCGCCGTGATTGGAACGGGCAAACCAACGGATGTTCTTGTAGGTGTATCTAATGTTATCACCCGAGGATAGGAAGTTGAGGGCGATTTGGAGAGGGTTGTGACATTAGAATACCCAAACATAGTAGGTGGGTAATTGGTGGGAGTATTAGAAATCCCACTTGACCTGAGGAATAGTTCGGGGAACCCAGGGATCAGACTTGGGGGTTCTTTCCCATTATTCCAGTCATCTAACATCTCCAGCATGCGACATCGCAAAATTCTATTTTCTTCTGCAGCTGCTGACTGAGTAGCCGGAATGGCTGACACGGAGCTCTCTTCCAAAACGGGAACGGTTGGTAAAGGGATTTATGAAGACATGTTGGCACTTCTTTTCGACCTTGTGAAATAAGGATGGGTACTTTCTTTTGATTTAGCAACGGGTTGCTGAACTTTTCCTTTGGACCTCGTAAAGTATGAATGTGAGGCCAGAGTACCACAAAATCGACCACCCTTTTCTAAAACCTGGAGTTTGGCAAACAAACGGTTAGTCCGAGACAACATAACAAATAAGTAATCTCACGTTGGGTGCGATGCACTTATACAGTTGATCGTGTCGCTACTTGTATTCGATTGTAATGTGTTACTCCGGCTTATACATTCCTTTGCTTTCATCTTCTTTCTCTCTTTATCAATTTTTTTTTTCATTTTTTTCTTTTTCTTTTGGTGATGGTCGAATCTTATGTAGATTGCCTACGTATCATGTCCCCGCATGAATCAGACCGGGCGTAGTTCGGATGATCGGGAATGGAGTAAATAAACTATTTTTTTTTGATTCTTGAAAGAAACGCTTTAAAAGAAGAAAGGAAAATATATTTATATTTTTGCTTTTTTTTTTTTTTTGCTTTTTGTTTTGCTTTTTTGAAAGAAAGACTTCTAAAAACATTTATTTGCTTTGGAGTAAAAGAATATTTTTGTCTGAATTTTTTACTTTTTTTTTTTCAAAGAAGAAAGAAAAAATATTTGTTTGGATTTTTGTTTCTTTTTTTTTTATATTTTTCTTTCAGAAAAGTACTTCAAAAATGAAGGAAACCCATATTTTAATTTTGATTTTTATTGATTTATTTCATGAAAAATAGTAGGAAGAACGAAACTATTTTTTTTTAGTTTTAAAACTACTTTTACCCATTTTTTTCCAATTTTCTAAAGAAATATTTTAAAGAGTGAACTAAAGGAAAATATATTTATTTTTTGATTTTTCTTTTTTGAAAATTGTGGTCGGAACCGATGAGGTTTTCCTACGTATCTCACATCTGGTGAGAATCAGACCCGCGTAGTTCGGAACAAATGAACTAAATCATTTTAACAAAAGAGAAAACACACTATTTTTAACAAAATTTATTTGGAATTTTTTTTGCATTTTTGAAAATTATTTTCAAAGAAAATAAACTATTTTCCATAAAATTATTTTGACTCTATATCCGAACATTTTCTACTTCTCCTTTTTTTTTTTTGAAATAACAAACCGGCCAGCATCTAAGATCGAAATGAATAAATGCACAAACAAAGATGCCTCAAGCCGGTCATCTGTTTCAGGTACACCTGTCCTAGATAGGCCCAACCCCTGTGTCGAGCCTCCTAAATCAAATATGCACATGACGCAAATAGACGTTCCCATCGGGGATCCGGCATAAGGTTTTGTTATTCTAAGTCATCATCCTATTGGAAACATTGTCTAAACTGGTTTTACTCGAGCGGACAACTCGAGCCGAGGAGCGTCAGTGCACCGGTAGCATGGCTTTCCGGCTTAATTGATAATACTCCCCGCCTAAACATGTGTGACTACAAATCCTTCACCGGGTGCCAAGCACCACAGCTATCTTGAGAAAAACGGGCTATGTCCAGCAAATGCCCGATATTATATTTCAACGAGACTCAGAAGAGGAAAATGGGCATCAACACAATTTATATACAGTTTACAAAATTTCAAAGCGGTAAAAACAACATTTAGCACATTAATACAAACATATAATAAAATCAGATAATAAATAAGCCAAATACAACAATTATTCAAAGCTCGAATTCTTAAACCCTCAACCAGTGGTTCTGGGTTTGTGTCCCCAGCAGAGTCGCCAGAGCTGTCACACCTCCTTTTGGCGCGCCCCTACCCCGAAGGGTAGAAGCACAAGGGAGTTTTTCCAATTTAAGTGACAATATTCGAAACGGGATTATTTTATTTATTTCAGAGTCGCCACTTGAAATAAATTATGGTGTTCCAAGTCACCGATTTATTCAAATCCCAAATCGAGGAAATTTTGACTTTCCAAATGAAGTCTGCAAACTAGAAATTCTAAGTAAGGAATTCTGTTGACCCGAGTGAAGGTGTTAGGCACCCTCGAATCCCGTGGTTCTAGCACGGTCGCTTTAATTATCATAAATGGCTAAAAATACCTGATTTTAATACATGAATACATTATATGCTTTAATTAAACGTTAAATCGCTCTATTAATTTGAAATTGTACCAAAAGAAAAACTAATTAATTACAACATAGACTCGGACTTTTGACAAGTAGGAAAACGTATCGGGATTACTTACTTTGAACGATGCCGATTAAAGCCGTTGTAAGACTAAGCCAAAAATCAATTTTTAACAGTATTTTCCTTAAGATTATTTCCAATTAAAGACCCGCTCCAAATGATGCCTTATTTCATAGCTTTTTGCCTTAAGGCCGGAGATTGAATGAAAATGTATAAACTAACGGAAAATTGATCAAAATATGCGAAATAGAAATGATTCACCTTGATCCATTATTAAAAGTAAGATTGTTTACTTTGGATTTTACTACCCTTAATCCGATGTTAATTAGCGAAATCAAAACTATGCGATTAAAATAGATCTAACATTGGCATCTAAAGCACGGGCTAACTTATCTTGTTTGCTTAAATACAAATAGATTTCAAAGAAGAAACAAGTGAAGAAAACTCTGAAATGATCCCAAATATCTTATGTTAATAGCTAAATTTAATCAAGACAACACTTTAAATGTGCTTGAACCACTTGACTTTAAACCCATTACCTACAAAATATTTAAAGGAATCCTAATCCGAATTGGCTAGTTTTGACTTACACGAGTCCCAAACATATACTAACAATAATAGAAGCTAATTGAGCATAAATGAAAAAACTAATGTCTATTTTAATCAATAATCCCAGAGTAACCAAATTTCAATGATAAACAACACGAGCCCAGCAGATTTGTTTCAATTCATACATGTTGAAGATAAGAACATAAATAGACATACAAGACTACGTGCACCCTAAATCCTTTAATGACTAGATGTATAGTTCTATTATAACAAAACAATCCAATGTTTAATAACTAAGCTAACATAATCATTCATGAAGTAGCCTCACAGTAGTATTCAAAACATGCTTTCATTTTATTTCAAGTAAGACAACTCAAAGATTGTACCTGGAATTCAAAAGCAAAAGAAGAAATCAGTGATTTGTTCGGCAGTGAACAGAAACAGCAAGGCAGCCGCTAACAACGAGAACAGGAAGGTTTAGAAAGCTCGGAAACAGCTTCAAAACCAGTATAAACCCCAAATAACAGCCCAGAAACAAGGAAACAAAACCAAAAGGATTTGAAGCCAAACAAAACCAGAACAAACCAAGACCAACACAACACCTTTGAACAGCTTGAACCAACCAGATTCTCGATAGGAAAACAAAGAAGACACTCGACTATCCTGTTTTTTTTAATGTAACATTGCCCTCCCCCTTCAGAATTTCAGTAAGAAGCTTCAAAATGACAGTAGTTGTTGCTCCAGTTTTTTGAGTTATGTTGTGTTTTCTGAATTCTCTCCCTCTTTTTTAAAACTTCTCTGAATTTCTACTTCTCTGGAAATCCAGTCTCAAAAGTTCTCTCCTCAGTTTTCTCTATCTTCTTTAGCTCTCCCCCACTGTTACTGAAATTCTCCTTACTTCTCTATTTTTCATAAAATGTATTTCTCTCTATCTGTTTCTCTCCTCTCCAAATCAGTGTGTGTATCTAAAAATCTATTTCAGAATGTGTATATGAAAAAGAAAGTTGTTCTCTCAAGGGTGGTCAATGTCTGTCCTCTTAAATCTGTTTTTCTGTCCCATTTTATAGCCTTAAAGACTCAAAACAACAAACTATTTTTAATTGTTTCAGATCTGTCCAGTCCATATTATTTTCCTTTTTCCACTTTTCAGTTGTCTAAGCATGGCTTTATTGATTTAAAAATTCCTAAATGCAGAATGTATGTGGGATACCTGCTGTCCAGCAGGTTCCACTGAACTAAACATGTGCACAACATATTTTCTTTTGAATTCTAGGTGTTAATTTTCTAAAAACTCTTATCAGCTATATCTAAACTAAGTTTTCCTAACTTAAAACTCAATATAACTTAAAGTTCAATCCAATCAGGGAATCCTAACAGTTTAGCTAAAATCATGGTCCAGTTATTCCAACGAACAGAAATACAGAATCGATTTGACGATATTCGATTAAAGATTACGACATGTATAATCGATAAAGAACAAATCGCTAAGTCAGTGATTCCAACAATCTCGGCCAATGCCGAAAAAATACGAAGCTAACTATTCGACGACGCTAATCGACTCAAATACGTATGCTACAACATACGTAATCAAATAACAAAACAGAAATAGAATTGACCAAATAAAGGATTTTTTTTTAGAAGAAAAACTGAAAGCAGAACCGGCCAAGAATAAGTTGAGGAGAATTCAACAAAGCTAGACTAAGCAAAGACACAAAACAAATTAAAATAAACAAGAAAAAGAAAATTACCTCAAAAGAAATCGAAAATCGGCACCCTTGGAATGAAATATCGGCTTTGACTTAAAAATGGACTTTGGGAATCAAATGGACCTTAATTGGAATGTTTTCAAATGAAAACATCTCAATTAAAGTCTATTCTAATCCCAGTTCCCTTCAAATCGAACCCGGCGGCCCAAATTTGGATTTTAGGGTTCTTGAAGTCTCGATTTTGGGTTCGATAATTTCCGATGGGATTCGAACAAAAAGGGGCATGGATTCATGGAGGGGATAGTCTGGTGGTGGTGTGGTGTCAATTTGGAATGGTTTGGGGTGAAACTCGATTTTCCGGCAAACTTCGATCTATTATTCGAAGAGTTTAAAAACGAATCGAGAAAAATGGGTTAGGGGTTCGGAATGGGGAGGTCTTGGGAAGTTTGGGGTGTAAATATGGAGTGGTTTGGACCACTGCCGCCGGCGGAGGCGATTTCCGGCCGCCGGAGTGGGGCGGCGGGTGGTGGCCGGATTTCGTCTCTGTAGAGACAGGTAATGGAAGGGCCTGTTTGGTCTAGGGTGTAAACGGTTTAGGGGTTTTGGTTGGATTAAATCAAAGATTTAATTCTAATCGTTGGATCACAATGATCTAACGGCTGTGATTAAACCTGGGCAAAAACGGGGCGGGTAAAGGGTTAATTGAAGTGGGTTGTTTGGCCGGGTAAGGGACTGGGTTTGGGCTTGATTTGATATTGGGCTTGGTCTTTGGTTGGCCTTAAGTAGCCAAAAATCCGGTTTTGCTTCATTTTCTTTTATTTTCTTCATTTAAAATCCTAAATAATTAAAACAAGAAAGATTTAAACTAATTAATTCCTAATTGTAAAATTGAGTCCTAATATTTTTGTGTTTTTAATTAATTCAACAATGACATGCATAGACAAAGGATGCAAATAAGTAATTAAAACATGGCACAAAATTTACAGAAAATCCCACGCAACGCAAAAACTATTTTATTTTGAATTTTTGGGAGTAATTCACATATAGGGCAAAAATCACGTGCTCACACTCACAGTATGTGGTGAAGAAAACCAAGACGAGCAACTGTGGCATTTCTATGGAGAATATGAAGACAATCTGTGAACTTTTTGAATAGAGAATAACTTGTAAACAATGAACTACGTTTTTTCCTTTTTCCCAAGGATGTAAATGAAAAGAAAATTGTATATTGTGAATATACATTATTTTTCTGTGGATTATGTGACTTTGATTGATTCAAATATGTTTATGTCTTTTTTGATGAATTTCAAGTATTTTTTTGTTGAAACTTGACCATGAAGTAAATAACTTTTATTTTTTAAGCTGAAGTTTTGGTTAAAAGCCATAACTAAAGTGTCAAATATAGGACACAAACATCAGCTCATTACTAAATACACTAAATAACTTAAGCAGTATCTGCGTAAGTTATTTGAAATTTTTTTACGATAAAAACTATTTAATCCGACAAAAAACTTCGGCTTTATTAAGTGCTGAAGTTTATCGAAATATACTAAAGAACTTCAGGAATTTTGCAGAAGTTGTTTGAAAAAGCATAAGACAAAAACTAATGAATCGGACAAAAAACTTCGCCTGATAATTTGCTGAAGCTTTGAAATATACTAAGAAACTTTAGCAAATTACGCCAAAGTTTTCTTGAAAAAGATTTAGGACAAAAATTACTGAATACAATAGAAAAACTTCAGCTGACAAATTACTGATTTTTGTAGAAATATACTAAAAAACTTCAGTAAATTGGCCAAAATTTCTTGAAAAAACTTAAGAAAAAACTATTGTATCCAATAAAAAAACTCCAGCTTATATAGTACTGAAGTTTTTAACATATACTAAAAAACTTCAGCACATTAGGCCGAAGTTGTTCAAAAAATCTTTAGGACAAAAATTATTAAATACATCAAACAACTTGAGGTGACAAGGTGCTGAAGTTGTTGAAATATACTAAAATACTTCAGCACATTCGGCTGGAGTTTTTCAAAAAAATTAAGGAAAAACTATTGTATCAAATAGAACAATTTCAGCTTATACAGTGCTGAAGTGTTTAACATATACTAATAAACTTCAGTACATTAGGGCGAAGTTGTTCGAAAATCTTTAGGACAAAAAGTATTGAATCCATCAAACAACTTCAGCTGACCAGGTGCTGAAGATTTTGAAATATACTAAAAAACTTCAGCACATTGTGCCGAAAAAGCTCAAGACAAAAACTATTGAATCCAATAAAAAACTTCAGCTGACAAGGTGATGAAGTTGTTGAAATATACTAAAAAACTTCAGCACATTGGGCCGATGTTTTTCGAAAAAGCTTAAGGAAAAATACTTTAGCATACTTTGGTGTTTTTAAGTCGATACTTATCTTTTTTGCATTTACTGTCTACTTTTTGTCTTTCGTCAACTACTTAATCTTTCATTTTAAATTTTCAGGCTGAAGTTATTTTTTTACTATATAAAAACTGTGGGTTTTACTAGGGCTAAAGTTACATTTCTGTTTGTATTTACTACATACTTCTTTTTACCACCTACTTATCTTATCTCGTTCAATTTTTCTGAACATAAAATAGTAAAAACAGCTGAAAAGTTACTTTTACATTTATAGATATTAAATTGATTAGGTGAACTCTTTGTCTATATTAACAATCTCTTCACTTGAAAATTTCATATGATTCATAGACTTCTATCATATTCCTTAGTCTTTAAGAATTTGTTAAAGAATAAATGTCTAGTGCAAGCGAAAGTGGTAAGCCTAATATGGATGAAATTATAAAGAATTGGGAGATTTTGAAGTGTGAATGGTACAATAACAAGTCTATGACTAATCTTATGCTTTTTTGGAACCAAATAAAGACTGATTGAGAGAGAACATACCAAAGCTCTGTGCAAATGAATCATTCCAGAATAGGATTAACTTGGAACGTAGTTGTGGATATTATTCAACCTCGTTCGACAAATTTGTGCAGCAGTTTGATAGTGTTAAGTTTCCTAGCTTGACAGACTATTCCAAGCTGCAAAACAAGCTGAAGATTCTTCTTTCTCTTATGGATAGAGTAAGCATCGAACAAAGTCAGCTACGTGATGTGTTCGACAAGTTGAAGACTAATCTTCTTGGATTGAGTGGTCTTTTGCTCGACTGCCCTATATTTATCTCCGATAGTGATTGTGAGCACGTAATTTTTGCCCTAAGCAAATTATTCCAAAAGTTTCAAATAAAATAATTTTACAATTTTTTGTGAATTTTGTTAAATTTTTGTGTTAATTGGTTGCATGATAGTTCATACGAAAATACAAAAAAAAAAATACATTTGCATTTAGGGATTTAATTTCACAATTTTAGTATTAATTATTATTAATTTAAATTAGAATAAAATAGGAGGAACAACGGCGCATCTGAGGGGGTTTTCTTCAATTTTTCTTCTACTTCTCCATTTTCATTTCCAAAAATAGCACACACCCTTCCGACAGATCCCTTCCCCTAAACAAATGCATCGTTGTTTCCTTCCAAAGTAGATATAGAGAAATTTTAAACAACAAACAAAAAAAGTGAAGGAAAAGAAGATTTCAAAGACCCTTTTGGATTTTTGTTTCACTACTATGCAACTTCTGGGTGTTCAATTTTCATTACGAATTCGATATTTGATGTTGTTTTGCTGATTCAATTTTTGCTGAGTTCCAAGCCACTGATCTCCGGCATGTATTTGGCCTCCTTATCTTATAAATATGGTCCTTGAGCAGATAGGTATGTATTCATAAAATTATTCCAAAAATCTATTTTAATTAGTAAAGCATGATGTTATTTAGGTTATCTAATGCTACTGCTAGTTTCTATCATTTAGATATTGTTCCAATCAGTAATTTTCAAAATTATGTTTGATGGTGAATTCATGTGATGCTACTGCTTACACATGTTTGTATATATTTAATTCCAAAGTAATGAATAGAATTTGGTCGATATGAGTTGGAGCCTCTCGAATTGAGGAGTTCCATTTTTATATTTTATACTTCATGTGAGTAGAATGCATGTTTCCTCTTTCTTATGTTCAGTGAAGGGATGATAGGTCCAATGATGCGTATTTCTCTAGTTTCTCAATTTTGGTTTATTAAAATTTTAATACGAGGAAAAGCTTATTGCTTTGATGTCAAACATTGAAGATTTTTGTTGCAAGTTTAGCTAGTTGTATTGACTTTAATGTGACGTTGGAAGATTTTCATTTTTGGGTAAATTGTGACCAAACAATTGAAGATTTGCACTTTGTATTTTTTTTTTTTTTTTTTTGGAAAAGATTGAAGTATGTTTACTGTGAAATTGCATTTTCGTTTATAATAAAATGGGCCACATGGAATGGTTTTAGAATTGGGCCCATGGTTGGTTTTGAAATATAGTATTTGGACTTGCTCTTAAATTGGAAGATTCGAATCCAATAATGCCTGGGCCTCAATTGTTAGGCTTTAGAGTTTGGTATTTTGCTAAACATAAGTGGAATACTAAATTGGGCTGCTGAATTGAGCCAATTTATGAACATAAAAATTGCTTAAAGTTATATTAGGAATAGAGGAAATTAATTCATAAATATAAATTAGATTTCTAAGTAGGTAGCGGGTTCAAGCTAAAAGGGTCTTCCCTTTTGTTTAAATTCGGACTTGAATTCGAGGCCTGAACTTATATTCGTGAAATAATTGGCCTTATAGAGACAAATAAATAGAAAAATTTAGTTTATTTTAGGTTGTCCTTTTAATAATAAAAATGAGACGAGCCTCGCCAAATCTAATACAGAATGGCGGGACCCTTCTTAATTACTTAATTCAAAAATACTTAGAATTCAGGACGGGCCGTTTAGCGACTTTCACGGCCTTCCCAAAAGATAACAACACATTAGTCTCTTTAGACGCGATTTTAATAAAATTAAATTTATAAATTCGGGTGTGCATTTCATGCGACCCAAATCCCAATTCTAAAACGTTGAATAAGAATGTGTTGAGGATGCAGGTACATTTCATGTGAAGTGATCCAAAAACACGTTCTTAAATGACGTTCACTTTCTTAAATAAAATAATAATTGACAGAAAGCGGTAAATAACTTTAAAAATTGCATTGAAGGTTTAACATGTATTAAAGTCAGATATTATAGCCAAGTAAAGCAGTTGAGCGACCGTTCTAGGACCACGGAACTCGGGAATGCCTAACAACTTCTCCCAGGTTAATAAAATGCCTTACCCGAATTTCTAATTCGCGACTGTTAAATAGAGTCAAACCTTTTCCTCAATTCGGTATTCTAACCGGTGACTTGGGACACCATAAATCTTCCAAGTGGCAACTCTAAATCTCTTAATAAATGAATCATGTTTCGATTGTCCTTTAAGTGGAAAAACTCCTTTTATTACACCCTTCACGGGGTGTAATAAGCGGAAAAAGGAAGGTGTGATAGCTATGGTGACTCTGTTGGGGAAAAGAACCAGAATTTCGATTCAGGGTTCAAGAATTCGAGCTCAGTTAAATTGTAGTATTTGGCTTATTTTGATTTGATACATGTTCCATGCGTTATGTGTTAAATATTTTACTGCTTTAATATTTGTTGAATTATATATAAATTGTCGCGAATTCCTCCCACTTTCTGAGTCTTCTATATCATGGAGAAGGGTGCACTTCGTGTAGCTTCTGTTCTGTTAGAGTCTTTTTCCCAATTTAGAACGAGGTTTGGATAAGTTGCAAAGCCGACGGAACTTCTGTATCCCCGGTACGCTGCCTCCCCAGCGGCCCGAGTTGTCCGCTCAGGTAAGCTAGGTCTAAACCAATAAACCTAGGGTTTTAACCTGGAAGAACAATAAACTCATGCCGAATCCCTAGTAGGAAGCTTATTTGCATCACGTGCATTTTTACTTAGGGGGCTCAACATAGGGGTTGGATACGTCTAGGACAGGTGACCCAAATTTAAATGACCATCTTGATGCATATTATGTGCTACTTGCATTTATTTGCTCAGCTTCGCATGTTGACCGGTTGAGTAAAATTTGTGAAAAATAGCAGTGTTAAGACTAAGGGAGGATAATCATTTATTGTGGAAAACCCAATGCCCAAATAATATCGAAATGCTGCCGGATTTTTTTAAAAAATGAAAAAGAAAATAGAAAAAGAAAAAATATTTGAAAAAAAAATATAAAGAAAATTGTTGGTAAAAAATAGCTTTGATTTTGGCCAATCGGCCAGAACTACGCTTGTTTGATTCTCGCCATGTGTGATATACGTAGGCAACCCTTGACGGGTCCAACCATCACTTTGTAAAAATAGCCAAAAATGTCAAATTGTAATTTTTGTTATAAATAAGTCGGGTGATGACATTCTTGTTTAAATAAGCTGAATGTCCCTCAAAAGGACGCCGGAAGGCCGTTTTTGCAAGAACAACCACCATGAGTCATTTTTAAATGATTTGCAGGCACAACCTTCATATCTCCCTTTCGGAAGTGCTGAAAGGCCGTATCTGAAAAATCGAGCTTTGTCTTCTCAACCAAAATTTTACAAAAAAATAGTCAATTTGTCAAATAAGCCATTACATGGCCAATTTTTTAAAATAGTCGCAATTAACATTGAAACCTTCTCTGTCTTGTGTAGTTACGTGGCGATGCTGAGTGATGCCCCACAGGTGGAGCCCCAGGATGTGAAGTTTTGATGTATTATTAATCATCGAGTGTGTAGCTTCTTAAACAAAAAGTTTGCAAAAAATAGCCATTTTTCCCTTTAATCATTAAATCCCTTTAAATAAAATATGCAGGATGAATTCAAACGACATCGAAACCTTCTCAGTCCTGAGCGAGATACCCCTTAAGCTCCATATGTGGTGGGACGACCTAGGAGATGGAAATAAAGAATCAATGGTAAACATTCTGGGCGGCCTTGTGGGACTTATGAACATAAAGATGAGAAAGGATATTGTTGAAGCATTGATACCGTTCTGGGATCCAACTCGAAATGTCTTCAGATTCTTTGATTGTGAACTCACATCGACATTGGAAGAGATAGCAGGGTATGCAGGTCTTAATGGAAACATGCGAAATAGATATCCCTTATCACCGAGACCGGTCACACTCCATAGATTCTTAGATTTTCTGAATATCAGTCGGGATGTCCAAGACCCGTGTCTAGCGGAAGGGTATTGTACTTTGCATTTTCTCTATCATCGATATGGCAACCCAAGGGGCTTCGAAGAACCTAACACCGGCCTGACACACACTAGGAACAAAGACAAATGTGAGGCCCGTCAAGAGTTAGCATTTATGGTGGCTTTTCTAGGAATTGTGATTTGCCCAAGGAAAGATGGTAATATAGACTTCGAGCTAGTAGGAATGGTGGATCTGGGTGTGAAGAAACCTACTAGTCCGGTTGATTCCTTGATCGTAGCAAAGATATATCGGGCTCTAACTAACTGTCGGGAGAGTGAGAAATTCTTTCAGGGGTGTAATCTCTTACTACAATTTTGGATCTAGGAGCATCTATGTCACCGCACAGGGTACATGAATTTTGGGTTAACCGGGCTTAGTTGCATCAATGAATTTGAAATACGGGTCACTAGCATTAACTTTCCCGAAGGTGTTGAGGCTTGGTCATCATGTTTGAGATTGTTGAATGCGGATAAGGTTCAGTGGGCTTATGGGTGGCTTCCCGCTACTGAAGTTGTCTATACATCAGCAGTCCTCTATATTTTTCTAATGGGTATCCGGAGCATACAACCTTACGCTTTCTTACTGGGTCCTGCAATAATTCTGGAGGTTCCAAATAATGCATAACGATGACGACCTAAGTGAACATATTATTGAATTGAGTCCTAAAACTGCTTTCCCAGAAGCAAGAATTAGAAAGATATGGAATGAGAGTCGATTTCTGCAACCTGACACCGTGATAGAGGATCGTGCAAGGGGTGAAATGGACCCTAAAAATTTGACATGGTTCGGTAAAAGGTTTCAGATCCCCGAGAGACCCACTAAGAGACCCCATGTACAACAGTTTACTGACGGAGCTCAAGTCCAATGGGATTGGTTGGCAAAAGAGAAAGGATATCGAGCCAAAATTGGGGTGTTTGAGCAGCAGGTACTTGACTTTCAATTTGAGAAAGTGTACAAATTGCGGCTGATGAAGGGGAGAAAAAGAAATTGGCCCAGGAAAATTGAGCTCTTAAGGCACAGATTCAACAAATGAAAATCGATGCTAGAAATCGGGAAAGAAGCGTGTCTGATGAAAGATTGATAAAGGGATTGAAAAAGCAAGTCTCGAATTTCCAGGAAGAATTAGAGAAATCCGAAAGGAACATGGCGAGACTTCGAGCACACTGGTCCAAGAAAATCGAGGAAAGAGCCTAGTATGTACAATAACTGAAAAGAGATTACAAAGGAACCATTGCCAACATGAGAAGAAAAGGGAATGCTCAGGAAGAAAAGGCGGCCCGATTAGACAAAGACTTTTAGGCTGAAAGGGATCGTTGTTATGAGATGATTGCTGAAATACAAAAGGAAATATAATTGCTACAAGATCTTCACCTCCAGGATTCTCAAGTACTTGAAGCCCGTACCTGACAGATAAGCCGACTTCTTCAGGATAAGGGCCTAATTAGGGAAAGGATCCGGGGCATTGCACGCTGTATCGATAAAAGGTGCCAGGACGGTGAAAAGATGTGTTATACTACTTTCCTTGTAGAGGTAATGATATTTGTCTGACAAGTCATGAGTGATTTGGAGCAATTACAAAGGGGTCTTGCGAGGAGGCCCACAGGGATGCCGAATGTTGCCCCGTGGGCCCCAGGGTTTGAAGCTTTGATGTACTCCTAAAAAATAGTCAAGTATTGAGTATGTATCTTTCGATATTGAAAATAAAAAATAATAGTCTAGTAGTGATGTAATCGGTTGTCATTAGTGATAATTTGAAAATTCCCAAAAAATTGTGTTTTTATTTTCTTGCTTTTAATTTTATACTAATTGGCAAAACTCCACTTGATCTGATCCAGGAATGGTTGCGATATATAGGCAATTTCCATAGGACCCGACCATAGCCATATGAAAAATATGAAAATGCGGTGGGAATAAAAATCCAAAAGAAGAGTGGAAAAATAAAAGAGCATCGGAAAAGAAAAAGAAAGAAAGAAAGATAAAAATAAAAGAGAGGGAAAAGTCGCAACAAAAGAAAAATGGTAAAGCAAAGAAAAAGGCAAGAATAAAATAAAGAAGCCATAGTTAAGAATAAATAAAGCTGGGATGACCCATGTGGTCGAGCAAATGCATATTAGAAACTGATAATTGCCTGGGTGCATCCATGCTCCAAATATGTGGTTATTTGTTTGTTAATGCCTTAACCACTAATAACGTTGTTGTTGATGATGAGTACAGAAAGGTGGTTTAGCTGACTGGCATTCTGGCAACTCACCCATGTAACACCGCTCCAAGGACATGTCAAAAATGGTCAATCAAGAGATAGAAACAACTATTGTTGACCAATCTATGGAAGAAGAGGTGGTTGATGTTAATGCCATGAAAGAGGAGATGTACATGTTGAAACAACAGATGGCTGAAATGTACCAGGCCTGAGTAAAAGGACATCCCCTGCCAACTTATCCTGCCAATCCTACCTATATCCCGCCAATCACTCAATCACAAGATCCTCCCACAGTGAATTCATCTCCGGCTTACCCGACCTACCAACAATACTCCGCAACTACTTCCCAAACACCACTACCTCCAACACCCAAGCAAATTCCATGTCCTCCTCCACCAGTTGCTCCTGTGTTCGTTGCTCCTCCACCCTCCGCGTTACTCAAATCTTTGAGCGAACCATTGTTCCGAATTCAGGACAACCACTATTACCCACCCGAGCCAACTTTCAAACCTCCTGAACCATACTCTTAAACACCCCTTATTGATATTTCAGCTGAAGAAGAAAAGCCTCCTAAGAATCCCGAGCAGGAGGAGATGATACGTAATGTGAAAAGCTTGGAACAATCATTTCGAAATATGCAAGGTCTAGGAGGACAGGTGAGTGTCACTTATAAAGACTTGTGCTTCTTTCCTGACGTCCAACTGCCTACGGGTTTCAATTTACCAAAGTTTGATCTGTGTGATGGACATGGCGATGTCGTAGCCCATCTGAGGGGGTTTTGTAGCAAGATGAGGGGTGCTGGAGGAAGAGATGAATTGTTAATGGCATACTTTATCCAATGTCTTAGTGGAGCAGCTTTACAATAGTACACAAGGCAAGATCATGCCCGATGGTACACATGGGACGACTTGTCCCAAACATTTGTAAACCACTTTTAATACAACCTTGAGATTGTCCCTGACCGTTTCTCATTGACCAAAATTGAGAAGAAACCTGGAGAATGTTTTAGAGAGTGCAGATTTCGGTAGAGGGTGCAGGCTGCGAGGGTTGATCCTCCGATGAAAGAGGGAGAAATGGTGGATTATTTTTCTGTAGGCTTTGGAGCCTACTTATTATGGTCATCTTGTGTCAGTAGTTGGGAAATTTTTTGATGAAGTAGTGAAGATGGGAAGCATGGTGGAAGAAGGCTTAAATTCCAACAAAATTATGAGTTATTCTGTAATAAAAGCAACTACCTAGGCCATCCAGACTTGCATTGAAGGAGTATTGGGAAATAAGAAAAAGGAAGAAGTTACAGTGGTGGAGTCGAGAGCATGGTCCAGGGGTCCTTCACCATATTATCACCAACCTCGCCCACACCCCAAACCTACCCATACACCCCATATGGCCCACCACCACATTACTATCCACCTCCCGCTCTCATTTTTCAGTTCACCACACCCAAACTTATCCTCAACCTCAGGAACCCTAGCGTGCACCCACCCCATAAAATACCTACCATACTCAAAACACATACCCACATCTGAGAACCTACAAAAATCCCAGTGGAGCCGGTTTTTGACCCAACCCTACTGCTAAGAATGATAGATTGCAAAAGCAGAAGACTTCCACTCTGTTAGGAGAATCTTATTCCAGCTTGTTCCACAAATTAAGACAACTGGGCATATTGAACCCAATTGAACCAAAAATAACAAATCCTCCCCCAAGGAACCTGGACCATTTAGTGAATTGTGAGTATTGCTCAGGAGCGCCAGGACATGACATAGAGAAGTGTTGGCATTTAGAAACTACCATTCAGGAGCCTATTGTTACTCGGAGAATTGAAGTGTAGGCTCCAAAGACTCCCAATATCACTCAGAATCCACTACCAACCCATCATGAGACTCACATGATAGAGTTGGTGCAAAAAGGAGAATACAAGAAGCTGTAGCAAACTGTGATGATGACTAAGGCCAGCGAGAACAAAGTAAATAAGAAATTGATTGGTGAGAAGGCATTGGTAGCAGTAGAACAGATAATCAATGAACCAGTGATAACAGTGAAACTAGAACCAGTTAAAGTGACAATACCAGGAGCACTTTTTAAGCTTGTGGTGGTTGTAAAAGGCGCCCGCACAGAACCGATTATCATTAAACTGGTGACTCAGTTGCCTGTGGTTAGTGAAAAGGCTGTCCCGTGTAATTATGAATGGGTGACTGTGATTTACAGAGGAAAAAAAGTTAAAGAGAAAGTGTGCGAAACTCATGGGTTGACTAGATCAGGGAGATGCTTTGCCCCTGAAGAATTGAGAAAGGTTAAAGCAGCTAAAGAAAATCCGGCACCGATAAAGAGAGTTGTTACTGAAGAAGAAGCTGAAGAATTTTTGAAAAAGATAGAGGCACAAGACTATTCAGTCGTAGAACAATTAAGGAAAATCCTGGTGCAGATCTTATTACTGTCTTTATTGAACCATTCAGATAAACACTATTGGGCGTTGATGAAGATTCTAAATGAAGCCCATGTGCCGGATAAGATTTCTATAAACCATCTTGAGAAGATAGCAAACAAGGTCTTCGAGGTTAACATGGTTACATTCTCTGATGATGAGTTACCTTTGGAAGGAACTGAGCATAATAGAGCCCTTTACCTCATAGTGAAGTGTGAAGATTCTATAGTTACTTGGGTGTTAATTGATAACGAGTCTAGCGCAAACATTTGCCCTTCCTCCACTCTAGAAAAATTGAAAGTTGACAATGAAAGAATTCATAAAAATAGCATCTGTGTATGGGGATTTGATGGCGGGGGGAAGGAAACAGTGGGAGATATTGGGTTGGAGCTAACAATAGGACCAGTGGAATTCACTATGGATTTCAAATGCTCGACGTTGCTGTTTCCTACAATCTTTTAATGGGACGACCCTGGATTCATGCCGCCGCAAAGGCAGTGCCATCTACCTTGCATCAGATGATCAAATTTGAATGGGATTGGCAGGAGATTGTGGTCCATGGGGAGGACAATTTTTTTAATGCCATTACTCCTTTCAAGGAAGTTGAAAATGACACAGGTCCGTGGGTATACCAAGTCTTGGACACAGTGTCAGTTGCTCCCGAAAGGGGAGTGTGTTCCTAGGCCAAAGGTAGTCGCTGCAACTGTCATGGTGGCATAAGAGAAGATAAGGAATGGATTCTTGCCCGGAAAAGGCTTGGGTGCTTCATTGCAGGGCGTCATACAGTCGGTGTCTCTCCCGGGAAATCTGGATACTTTCAGGTTTGGTTGGGTTTGGTTTCAAACCCACTGTTGCTGACATAAGGAGAGTCAAAAAGATGAAGAAGAGAGTGTGAACCCTTCTAAAACCTATTCCTCGCCTTTCTCGTTATTTTGTGTGGCATGGTACTAAAAGATACCCTGCAATAGCAATGCCCAATTCTGTGTTTATCGAGAGGTTCGAAAGGTTGTTCGATGAAGTGAATATGGTGGAGGCTGACAAAGGTCCGAGCAAAATTGATGTGCAGTTCGTGGGAATTTAGGTCAAGCTAAATAATTGGGAAGCTACTCATCTTCCTACTAGGAAGGATTCGTGGTAGTTAGTTTGTGATTTTACTTTGAGTATTAAATCTGGATTATTTCCAAAGTTGTAATACGAATTGCTATGTTTCGTCCATTTGGATGAGTTAAACCTTGTTATATTATAATTTTAATGAAATGCAATTTCCTTCTCTCTTCATTCCTGATAGCCTTTATTTTATTTTTCTTTTCTCTCTGGTACTATCCCATTTATGCTGGTTTCAATGATGTGTCATGCATGAGGAGTTTCCGGCCTAGTCTTGATAATCAATGTGAGATAGTAATACAAGAAATTAAGTGTGATAATAAGGTAGAATATGATGACGAGGAAGCCTTGGAAGAAATAAGTAAAGCATTAAGTCAATTTGAGGAAAAACCCAAACCTATTTTGAATGACACAGAGGCAATCAATCTAGGGTATCATGAGAATGTTCGGGAAACAAAAATAAGTGTCCATTTGGAAGCCCCGATCAAGGAGGAAATATTCAAAGTGTTGCTTGAATATAAAGATGTTTTTGCATGGTCATATGACGATATGCTGGGTTTAAGTACCGATCTTGTGGTTCACAAATTTTCCACTTACCCGACATGCCCTCCAGTCAAGCAGAAGTTGAGAAAATTTAAAATAGATATCAGTGTGAAAATCAAAGAAGAGGTCACCAAGCAGTTTGATGCGAAGGTCATTTGGGTTATTTGATATCCCACTTGGTTAGCTAATGTTGTGCTTGTACCAAAGAAGGATGGAAAGACCAGAGTATGTGTTGATTACCGTGATCTCAATAAGGAGAGTCCAAAAGACAACTTCCCACTGCCAAACATCCATATATTGATTGAAAATTGTGCCAAACATAAGATTGGTTCCTTCGTGGATTGTTATGCGGGCTGTAACCAGATTTTGATGGATGAGGAAGATACATAAAAGATAGCATTTATCATGCCTTGGGGACGTATTGTTATAGGGTTATGCCATTTGGGTTGAAGAACGCATGAGCAACATATAAGAGGGTGATTACCACCATCTTCCATGATATGATACATCGGGAAATTGAGGTCTATGTTGACGATGTGATTATAAAGTCGAGAAAGTAGTGTGATTGTGTTAGAGACTTGAGGAAGTTCTTTTAGAGGCTCCGCAGGTACAATCTCAAACTTAATCCAGCGAAATGTGTATTTGGAGTCCGTCAGGGAAGTTGTTGGGGTTTGTGGTAAGTCGGCGCGATATTGATTTAGACCCATCCAAAATTAAAGCCATCCAGGAGTTATCACCGCCAAAGAGCAAGAAAGAAGTGATGAGTTTGCTCAGCAGGTTGAATTATATCAGCATGTTCATTGCCCAGCTTGCGACGACTTGTGAGCCTATCTTTAAGCTGCTAAAGAAAGATGCTTCAGTCAGATGGACGGATGAATGTCAGGAAGCATTTGACAAAATTAAAGAGTATTTGGCCAGTCCACCTGTGTTGGTTCTACCAGAGCAAAGAATACCCTTGATCCTTTATATGACAATTTTGGATTACTCTTTTGGCTGTGTACTAGGGCAGCATTATGTCACGAGAAAGAAAGAACAAGTAGTTTACTACCTCAGCAAGAAGTTCACATCTTATGAGGTAAAATACACTCAGCTTGAAAGAACGTGTTGTGCTTTAACCTGGGTAGCATAGAAATTGAAACATTACTTGTCATCATATACTACCTATCTCATCTCGCGGTTGGATCCATTGAAGTACATTTTTCAGAAGCCCATGCACACAGGGAGGCTCGCAAAGTGGCAAATCTTGCTCACAGAGTTTGATATTGTCTACGTGACCCGTACTGCGATGAAAGCACAAGCAGTGGATGATCATCTAGCCGAGAATTCAGTTGATAAAGAATATGAACCTTTAAAAATATACTTTCTTGATGAGGATACAATGCAAATCGAGGAATCAGAACAAGATGAAAAACCTGGAAGTTGTACTTTAATGGGGCTGCCAATGCCAAAGGCATTGGGATAGGAGCGGTACTTATTTTTGAAACGGGGTAGCACTACCCTGTTACAGCTCAGCTTCACTTTTACTGCCATAATAACATGGCTCAATACGAGGCATGTATTTTGGGTTTGAGGTTGGCTATAGACATGGGTGTCTAGGAGATCTTGGTCATAGGTGATTCAGATCTTTTGGTACACCAAATTTTGGGAGAATGGGAGATACGAGACTTAAAGCTCATACCGTACCGGCAATGTTTGCATGAACTTTGTCAATGATTTTACTCAATAGATTTCAGGCACAGTCCAAGGATTCATAATAAAGTTGTTGACGTTTTGGCCACTTTGGCGTCAATGTTGCATCATCCAGATAAGGCTTATGTGGACCCATTACAGATTTAGGTCCGAGATCAGCATACCTATTGTAATATGATAGAAGAGGATCTCGATCGTGAACCATAGTTTCATGATATCAAAGAATACCTTAGAATGAGAGTGTATCCGGTACAGGCCACAGAGGATCAAAAGAGAGCCATTAGACGCTTGGCAAGTGGAGTTTTCTTCAGTGGAGAGGTCTTGTACAAAAGAACTCCAGATCTTGGTTTATTGAGGTGCATGGATGCCAAATAGGCTACAAATATCATGACCAAGGTACACGTGGGAGTTTGTGGACCTCATATGAGTGGATATGTATTGGCAATTATTGGCTTACTATGGAACGGGATAGTATCAGCTTCGTGTGCAAGTGTCATCAATGCCAGGTACACGCAAATTAGATCCATTCTCCACCATCTGAATTGCATACAATGTCGGTGATTCACGTCCAAGCAACGGTCGCAGTCAATATAACCTGGTCTAATAAGTCCAAGATCGATCCCACAGAGAATTAACCTATCAATCACAACTTTCACAACCCAAGAATACTTCCGAATCAAGTTCCCAAAATTTAGAATATATTTTTGTATGGATTTCGACTAACTACTACCTTTGCAAGAATTAAAAAGGCTTAAAAGAAAGAATTGTATGTTGAGTAAAAATAATATGGAGAAGGACTAAGGTATTGATTTCCCCTATTGATGGAATCCCTTATCGTTATGATCATACAAATTGTTAATATATTCTATTAATCATGAACGCTATGTGTATCGTAACCCTCTCCCGAGCAATTACAATAATTTACTAGTGCACTCTCCCGAGCTACCCTAGCTAGCTTTAATTTGAATAGTTCACTTAAGATTGCACCCAAGACTTCGTTATTCCTAACCCCGTCTTTACGCCTAAAGTTATAGATTCCTCCAATAACCTAGGTATGGTGTTGTTCAATAATATACCTAAATATGCACTATTTTCCAAGTTATGCACACTAAATAGGCACCGCTAATTGGGAGCTCTACCAATTAACTACAACAAGAATGAAGTTGAACAAATAGAAATCGAAATCACAATTTGTAATCACATAAACGATAAGTTCATCACTCAATAGGTTCCATCAAAACCTTAGAAAAGGATTTAGCTACTCATGCTTGAAGAAACAAGAATAATAATTGAAATCATAAAGAAATAATTGATATAAAATAAAAGAAGGAGTTGAGAGGATTCTCTCTTACTAAATATCTTGCAAAAGTATTGAAATAAAGACAACATGCCTCTATGGGGCAAACTAGGAGTTTATATAGAGATTTTAGGGCTTAAAAAACTAAATTCTAATCCAATTAGGAGAACTGGGCGCCGGCTTCCGCGGTTGGGTCACGGCCGCGAGCCAACCGCGAACAATCAAACTTCAGAATGCCTCTTTTTTCGCGGTTCATCCGCGGTCGCGGGTGAACCGCGGAGGAACAGTGCTGTGGATTCTTGACTGCTTCTTCCAGCTCTTTTCCCTTTTGCTCTTCTCTTGGCCTTTTCATCAACATATGGCTTCAAAATAACTCTTCTTAGCATCCATTACATCACATGTACCTATAACACACAAACAAACACTAATCAAAGCATTTTGTCCTCATAAACAACAATAATATCATAACAAAGTGTGATTATTTAGGGCATAATTATAGTCAAATTCACCTATTATCAATATCCCACACTTAAACCTTTGCTCGTCCTCGAGCAACCTTAATCACACTTTAGGCCAATTAAAAAAAAATATTTGTCTCCTCCAAAATATGTCACAAAAGCTATTATACATGAACAACCTAAGATATGCACAATCCTTACTTAACCGCAAACTCTCATGCCCGCACACTAGTACTTACTCTACTTATTACCAAAAACTTGCAAATTTACCTTCTTCCTCTTGAATTACATGCCCTCACAAAATTTATTGAGAGAAGTTCCCACACATTAACAATTCAAAGATATGGAACTTATAGATATCGGAAAAATTCACTCACTCTCAACAAAGAACATTTATATGAATACAGACACACCATAGGCTTGCCCCTAGTGTAATACTCCACTAATCGAGTTATTCAATCATAGATCAAGAGATCTTTAAGGGTTGTAATGTAGGCTATGAGACGGGTATGATACTTTTGGTTATAGTGACTAGCCTCCCTAAGCACTTTTCTTTTCTTTTTCACAACTTCCCTTTTTGTTTTCTTCCTTATGTCTCCCACAAACATTCCTTCACCTTTCTTTGCTTTTAACCCCCACTTTTCTTTTATTGATGTAACTGGCCTTTCTTATTTTTACATATTCATTGATATAGCTCTTTGTCTCATTGTTTTGCAATATTTTTTTTTGACCAGTCCACTATTTTCTATCATTAATTCTTGATTTTCCCTTTTTCAATTTCTCTTCACCCCACACTTAAACTTTTGCATATTCATTACAATACAAGTGCTTCTAGGAGGTAAAGTAGAACATTATACAAATTTGACGAACATTCAAGGGTTATCAAAGAATAGGCTTAAGCTCAAAGAGGTTAACTAAGATATAATGTACGGGTGATTCATGTCTATTGGTCTATGGGGTTACACAAAGAAATGCATCTATCCTTTCTACAACCAAACAACTTCTATTTCGCTTTGCAAACACACAGGGCAAGTTCTAGGCATCATGTAAAGCATACAATGTAAGTAAAACCTCACACACACATGGCATGCAACTCATTTGGAATCCAGTTTATCTACAAAGTCCTATCGATGTTCAAGCAAGCATTATTGTGCAATTTAAGGCATATTGAGATTCTACAGTCAAGCTTAGAAGATACATTCTCAAGTTCAATTTATGCTTTTGCTAATGTGCATACTTGGGGTTACATGTTGCCCATTTTACCTCTAATCCTAAGAAAAGAAAAATCTACCTAACTCGGTTCAAATAAAAACCCTTGGAAAAGAACCGTGGTTAAAAGAAAAACCAAGGGGGAGATGATACACTACCTAGAAAAAGAAAATAAAAGAAAGAAAAATTCCTACGTGGACTACTTCCCTCAAGAGTACTTGTCCTAAATAGTCCGTCATAAGAAAGAGTCCTCTACTCATATTTTTGTATTTTTTCAAATTTTCAAATTTTTTTGTGTTTTTATTTCGACTTAGACCTTTAAGAAACCCGCCGCCAAGTGTCCATCATCGGGCCAAGCTAGCTAATATAATTTACAGCTACATCTACTATATACAATATACAATACAAGATAAGTCTCCCACCCCACACTTAAAATCATGCCATTTCCTCATGGCATAATAATACATGTATAGCACAGAAGGGTGAGAAAACTTACCTGGGATCTACCCCGTGTCTAGCCACTTTATCACTTTCTTTTTCACCCTATCCTTCATATTCGGGTTCAGCCTTCTTTTGCGTTTCCTGGAAGGTTTGTATCCCTCTTCCAAAAGAATTTTATGCATGTAATATGCGGGGCTGATCCCCTTTATGTCTGCCATGGTCCACCCAATGGCAGTCTTGCATTCTTTGAGTACCTGTATAAGCTTTTGGGCCTGCACATCTAACAAACTAGATGAGATAATAACATGTAAATTGGAGTTAGGACCTAGAAATTCATACCTGAGATGTGATGGTAGTGTTTTAAGCTCAAGCTTTGGTGGCTCTTCTATGGATGGGTTTGCAGGCGGGATCTCTCTTTTCTCTAAGTGTAGAGGCTCGAACTCAAGCTCTCTCTCCCAAAATCCCTTGCCTTCCAGAGATTGTACCCATTCAGCTAAACTTTCACCATTTACCTCAGGCATGCTTGACGTGGATCTTCAATGGTCAACTCTGCATCATCCGTCTCCACTATCACATCAACCGCATCGATAAGAGAGTAATTCGCAAACTCACTAGGGCGCCTCATGGATTTTTGCACATTGAAGATGATCTCCTCATCATTCAACCTCATCTTGAGTTTCCCAGTTTCACAATCAATTAGAGCTCTCCCGATGGCTAGGAATGGTCTTCCTAGGATTATAGGAATTTCCTCGTCCACCTTGCAATCAAGAATAACAAAATCGGCAGGAAATACGAACTTCCCTACCTGGATAAGCACATCATCTAAAATGGACGCTTAACCGTCCTGTCAGCAAGCTGTAATAACATAGATGTAGGCCTGACTCTCCCAATGCCTAGCCTCTTATAAATAACTAAGGGCATGAGATTAATGCTCGCCCCCAAATCACACAATGCCTTTGTAAAGGCATACTTTCCTATAGTGCATGGAATGGGGAAGCTACCTGGATCAGATAGCTTCTCAGCAATGGGTCTGGAGACCACTGCACTACAAGTCTGGGTAAGGGTCACGGTGGCCAAGTCTTGGAAATCAAATTTCCGCGACATCAAGTCTTTCATCATCTTAGCATACCCAGGCATTTCTTTTAAAGCTTCAATTAAGGGAATGTTTACCTGGATTTTCTTGAGCATATCAAAGAACTTTTTGTATTTCTCTTCTTTCTGGTGCTTGGCCAAACTTTGGGGGAATGGTGGTGGAGGCCTCTTCTTCCCAATGACTTGGGACTTTTCTTTTTCTATCACTTTCTCATCAATCTGTTGCTCTACCTGTTCAGCTACTTTCTCAGTTCCCTGTTTTGCTTCTTTATTTTCAGCAACTGGCTGGACTGTGACTTCTGTCAACCCTGTGGACTCGTCCAGTTCAATGGGCAATGGAGTGGATGTCTCAGCCTGTCTGTCGATTTTCTCACTTTCATTCTCGGCATCAAGATCTCTACCGCTTCTCGGAGTCACTGCCATCATCTGCTTTGGGATTTGGTCATTTGGGTTTGTTTGTGTATCTGCAGGCAATGTCCCTTGAGGACGATTGTTGAGAGACATAGCAATCTGATCCACCTGTACTTCAATATTCTTGATGGCGGCATCATGTGCATCTATCCTCTCATTTGTTTTGGCATTTGACCCAATTACCTGCTGCATCATAGCTTCCAATCTTGCAAACCCATCGTCATGTTTACCCCCATGTGGTGGTGGAGGTGGATGATATCCCTGCTGTTGATTTCCGAAATTCTGAGGTCTAGGATATGGAGTCATGTTGTGTGGTGGCCTCATACCTGCTGCATTAAATTGTGGCCGGGGAGGTCTGTACTGCATTGGAGCCTGTTGGCCCCAGTTTTGATTACCTTGTCGCTGCCCTCCATAGTTAGCCACATAGTTCATATCCTCTTGTTGATGATGATGTTCTTGGTCTGCAACCCATGGATTACCTATGGGTTGGCTAATGCAAGATGTGCATAAACCACCATTGGTAGTATCTACAATGTGAACCTGTTGCTTAACCCCCTGATTCTTCCACCTTCTTTGCCAGGATGCTCATTTGTGTCAATAAAGTTGCTATGTTCTCCTCCATAGTGTTGGATGGATCCAGAGGTACAAAGTGTACCACTGGAGTGATAAGAGCATTCCTGTTTGTCCACCCGGAATTTTGAGCCATCTTGTCTAGCAAATTTTGGCCCTCTCTCCAAGTCTTGCTCGGAAAAGCCCCACCTGCTGAAGCATCTACAATATTCTTCATACTATCTGAAAGCCCCATGTAGAACCTTTGACCCAACATCTGCTCAGGAATCCCATGGTGAGGACACATAACAAGCATGCCCTTGAATCTGCCCCAAGTTTCATGTAATGTTTCCATTGGTTTCTGCTTGAAGCTCACAATCTCATCAATTTGTTGATCTGTCTTGTTAGGTGGATGAAACTTGTTGTGGAATTGTTTGACTAACTCATCCCAAGTTGCAATGGAGTTTATTGGGAGTGAGTTTGGCCATATATGTGCTGCTCCTGTAACTGAGAACGGAAAGAGTAATAATATGATAGCTTCCGGAGTTACATTTGGTTGCCTTTGTGTCTTGCATATTGAGAGAAAGTTCTTTAGGTGCTGCTGTGGATCTTCAACCTGAGACCCAGAGAATAATCCCTTATTTTGCAACAAGTGTAGCATGTTGTTGGTAATCTAGAAAGACTCAGCTTGAATTGCCGGCACAACAATGGCAGTTGCCAAATTATCTGATGTGGGTTGTGCCCAGTCATACAGTGCACCTTCCTGCGCCTCTTGCATATTTAGCCCGGCTTGCTAGTTTTGTTCGTTTACGTCACCCATGTCGAAGTCTAGTTTGATTGGTTGTTGAGATTGTTGAATTTGTTTGATGGCCTTGTTACGTGCCCGAAAAGTTTTCTCGGGGTCTGAGAGTCCTTCAATTAGTTCTCCAGTCCTTGCAGATTTTCTAGGCATGCACCGAGTACCCAAATCAACAACCGTCAAAATATTCAATGTAAAGTGTAGAAAGAACCTTGACTACACAAGAATCTTGAAGTTCTGTCAATGGCAATTGATAATTCCGTTAATTCCCCGCAACGACGCCAAAATTGATTCACGTCCAAGCAACGGTCGTAGTCAATATAACCTGGTCTAATAAGTCCAAGATCGATCCCACAGGAGAATTAACCTATCAATCACAACTTTCATAACCCAAGAATACTTCCGAATCAAGTTCCCAAAATTTAGAATGTATTTTTGTATGGATTTCGACTAACTACTACCTTTGCAAGAATTAAAAAGGCTTAAAAGAAAGAATTGTATGTTGAGTAAAAATAATATGGAGAAGGACTAAGGTATTGATTTCCCCTATTGATGGAATCCCTTATCGTTAGGATCATACAAATTGTTAATATATTCTATCAATCATGAACGCTATGTGTATCGTAACCCTCTCCCGAGCAATTACAATAATTTACTAGTGCACTCTCCCGAGCTACCCTAAGCTTATTTTTGAATAGTTCACTTAAGATTGCACTCAAGACTTCGTTATTCCCAACCCCGTCTTTACGCCTAAAGTTATAGATTCCTCTAATAACCTAGGTGTGGTGTTGTTCAACAATATACCTAAATATGCACTCTTTTCCAAGTTATGCACACTAAATAGGCACCGCTAATTGGGAGCTCTACCAATTAACTACAACAAGAATGAAGTTGAACAAATAGAAATCTAAATCACAATTTGTAATCACATAAACGATAAGTTCATCACTCAATAGGTTCCATCAAAACCTTAGAAAAGGATTTAGCTACTCATGCTTGAAGAAACAAGAATAATAATTGAAATCATAAAGAAATAATTGATATAAAATAAAAGAAGGAGTTGAGAGGATTCTCTCTTACTAAATATCTTGCAAAAGTATTGAAATAAAGACAACATGCCTCTATGGGGCAAACTAGGAGTTCATATAGAGATTTTAGGGCTTAAAAAACTAAATTCGAATCCAATTAGGAGAACTGGGCGCCGGCTTCCGCGGTTGGTTGCGACCGCGAGCCAACCGCGAACAGTCAAACTTCAGAATGCATCTTTTTTCGCGGTTCATCCGCGGTCGCGGATGAACCGCGGAGGAACAATACTATGGATTCTTGACTGCTTCTTCCAGCTCTTTTCCCTTTTGCTCTTCTCTTGGCCTTTTCATCAACATATGGCTTCAAAATAACTCTTCTTAGCATCCATTACATCACATGTACCTATAACACACAAACAAACACTAATCAAAGTATTTTGTCCTCATAAACAACAATAATACCATAACAAAGTGTGATTATTTTGGGCATAATTATAGTCAAATTCACCTATTATCAGTCGGCACCATGGTTCTTCGTTGCTTGGGGGATGGATGTCATTAGGCCGATTGAGCTAGCAGCATCTAATGGGCACAAGTTTATTCTAGTAGACATTGATTACTTACTAATTGGGTTGAAACGAAAACCATCAAATCAGTGACCAAGAATGCAGTGGTTGATTTTGTGCATTCAAATATCATATGTCGATTCGGAGTTCCGAAGGTGATTATCATAGATAATGGTGCCAATCTCAACAGCCATTTGATGGTAGAAACATGTCAACAGTTTAAGATCACGCATCGCAATTCCACCCCATATCGTCCTAAGGCGAATCGAGAGGTCGAGGAAGCTAACAAGAACATCAAGAAGATACTTCAGAAAATGGTGGAAGGATCTAGGCAATGGCATGAGAAGTTACCTTTTGCTCTGTTAGGCTATCGCACTACCGTTCGCACTTCAGTAAGGGCGACTCCGTATTCATTGGTATACGGTACGGAGGTAGTGATACATGCAGAGGTTGAAATACCATCCCTTCGAATTATTGCTGAGCCAGAAATTGATGATGATGAGTGGGTCAGAGCCCGTTTGGAACAATTGAATCTGACTGATGAAAAGAGATTAGCATATAACAAGAAAGTGCGTCCGCAAAAGTTTGAAGTAGGGTAATTGGTGTTGAGGTGTATCCTACCTCACTGGGCTGAAGCAAAAGGAAAATTTGCCCCCTACTGCTAGGGACCGTTTGTTGTAACTCGAGTGTTTTCCAATAGTGCATTGTATCTAATAGATGTGGAATGGAAATGTGTAGAAATGGCTATCAACTCTGATGCATTCAAGAGATATTATGTATGATTTCTTTATTTTTATGAACCTAATTGTATTTGGCATGTTTTGAGATTGAAATGACGAATGCATTTTGTTCTGCTATCCAAACACTTTATTCTTTGTTATCCCTTTGAGCCTTATTATATTTCTTTCATATCCCTCTTTCGGAATCAATAACAAAACTCGAAAATCTGAGCGGGGGAAATTAAGTGAAGAAACTGGAGAAAAATAGTGGAAAAAAAGAAGGAAAAAAAAAGAAGAAAAAAAAGAGAAATAAAAGGAAAGAAAAGAAAAAAAAAGAAAGGAAAGAAAAGAAAAAGAAAGGAAAAGAAATGAAAAGAAAGAAAAGAAGAATGGAAGAAAGGAAACATCGCAACAACGAAGCGATTTTATGACCTGAACTACGTTTGACTTGATCCTGAAAGGGTACGTAGGCAACCTCTCTAAGATTCAGTCATTACCAAATACAAGTCCAAAAATCTACAAGAAGGAAACTGGGGCAGAAGTTGTGGTTGTTGCGAGAAATATGATTCTGAAAGTTGTAATTTTAAGCCCACGATTGGATTATTTTGAGCCTCTATACCTTTCATTCTAAAATCCATCCATTATTTTGAGCCTCTATACCTTTTATTCTAAAATCTATCCAAAAGTCACATTACGGTCCAAAGAAAGACTTTCTGATCAATTTTAAGAAATGCCAATACAAGCAGGTAAAGTGATTCATGTTAGGGACAACACTCTGGTGCTAGAAGGAAAATGATGAAAATGAGAGTCTTATTGGTGAAAACCCTCACAGGCACCGCAAGGCGAGGTGAGTTTGAGATATATCAAAAACGAGAGAGTCTTATTGGTGAAAAACCTCATAGGCACCATAAGGCGAATGTGTTTTTTCATACGGGCAAATAAAAGAAGTATGTGGTTGCAAGGTGCTCGAAACAAGACAAAACAAGCGAAGTTTAGGTTTTGGTGAAAGTCAGGTTATGAAAGTATGGAACAACAAATAAAGCAAGTGAAAGTTGATTGGTTGGATAGACTAGGCTGGGTAATCTAAAATGCATGGCACGATCAATGGCACCAGCAGTTCCACTCAGATAAGTCCTATCATTTTCTTTTCATCACAGATTATCCGTTTTCAGAGTCTTTTTATCCTCAACCTTCGAGGTCATTGCATTTCATGCTCTTGAAGTCTGTCTATAAGATATTTCAGTGTCAGTTCTACTCAAAAAACAAAAGAAGAATATCAAGGCTAACTACCAGCTCCCCAGTTGTATGGCACAACAAGGTTGGAACATATCAAAATAAAGTAAAACATGAAGGACCAATGGAAATCCCATCAGTGGTATAATCAGATAATTGTGAGGGAAAAGCAAAGTCTCACAAGAGGAGATAGAAACACAAAACAACAATAAGGGGTGAAACATTTGGGTCGTCAAATCAGAGGGTTGAAAGTCATCCGAGAAGTCGAGACATTTCAAAGCAAATCAAAGGATGCAAGTCGGAGCAAAGTCAGAAGCAAGAACAAAGCCAACAAGAATGCCAACAGCTAACCACCATTTTATGTTAACAAATATATTTTTGATTAAGACAGGGGCAGAAAAATTTTCTTTTCAAGTAGGAGCCCACCTGGATAATAAATGAATACTTTTCAAAGTCATCAAGCAGGAGCCCACCTGGAGAACAAGGGAATATTTTTCAAAATCAGCAATCAGGAGCCCACCTGGAGAACATTGGAATACTTTTAAAAGTCAGCAAGTAGGAGCCCACATGGAGAACAAGGGAATATCTTTCAAAGTTAGCAAGCAGAAGCCCACCTGGAGAACAAGGGAATACTTTTCAAATTCAGCAAGCAGGAGCCCACCTGGAGAACAAGGGAGTATCTTCCAAATGCAGCAAGCAGGAGCCCACCTGGAGAACAAAGGAATATCTTTTCAAATGCAGCAAGCAGGAGCCCACATGAAGAACAAGGGAATATTTTTTCAAATGCAGTAAGCAGGAGCCCACATGGAGAATAAAGGAATATGTTTCAAATTCAGCAGTCAGGCACCCACCTGGAGAACAAGGGAAGTACAATTCAACTTTGACTGTCAGTTTCAATATTTGAAAACATGTTGTACCCAGTTACCAAACTAGGGCAGAAAATTTTCTTCATTTTTGTCTGTTTTATTGCAATAAGGAGTCCACTTGGAAAATAAAGGAATCCATTTCAAAAGTTCAACAATTAGGAGCCCACTTGAAAAACATGGAAACCCATTTCAAGTTTCAGCAGTCAGGCACCCACCTAGAAAATAAGGGAAGTACGATCCAAATTGTAGCCTTTAATTTTAATATATTATGTGCCCAATCACCAAACTGGGGCAGAACATTTTCTTTGTTTGTCTATTTTGTTGTAATTAGGAGCCCACCTAGAGAACAAGGGAATACTTTTCTAGCATCGCAATTAGGAGCCCACCTGGAGAAAAAGGAAATATTTTTCAAGCATCGCAGACATGAGCCTACCTGGAGAACAAGGGAATACCTTTTCAAGCATCGCAGTCAGGGGCTCACCTGGAGAACAGGAAAATACTTCTCAAGCGTCAGCAACCAGTAGCCCACCTGAAGAATGGAGGCACGTATTTAAAATTGTAAGCAGTCAAGCATCATCAAGAGGAATGGCAAAACATCGCCAAGGAAACAACAAGAATACCATGGGAAGAATACAAGATACAAGTTCAAGGCAACACAAAAACAAGTTTGAAGACATAGATAGGATCTTCTGTAACTCATAGATCATAGCTTAGGCTAGCTTCTTTTATTTTACCACGGTGTAATAAGGAGGTCAGCGAGCAGTAGCAGCAGCAACAACAGTCAAATCACAGCTCCTGTTAGTCCCAGCTACCACACATTTTTGAACTACACTAACCTGATTCCTGTTTAGCCCGGGATATGTAAGTAGCCTCTGAAGCAGGGTGCGATTAGCTCTTTCAAAAATGCTTCATACGGAATATGCGAACAAGCAAAAATTGCTCGTTTCCGCTCACATGTCTTTGCACAACAACTCTTCATGTTTCCGAGCAAAGAGGGGCAGTTGTGAGCACGTAAAATTTGCCTTAAGCAAATTATTCCAAAAGTTTCAAATAAAATAATTTTACAATTTTTTTTTAATTTTGTTAAATTTTTGTGATAATTGGTTGAATGATAGTTCATACGAATATACAAAAAAAAAAATATTTGCATTTAGGATTTAATTTCATATTTTTAGTATTAATTTGTTTTAGAATAAAATAGGAGGAACAGCGGCACATCTGAGGGGGTTTTCTTCTCCACTTTTTCCTTCTACTTCTCCATCTTCATTTCCAAAAATAGCACACACCCTTCCGATGGATCCCTTCCCCTAAACAAATGCATCGTTGTTTCCTTCCAAAGTAGATATAAAGAAGTTTTAAAAAAACAAAAAAAAATAAAGTGAAGGAAAATAAGATTTCAAAGACCCTTTTGGATTTCTGTTTCATTACTTTGCAACTCCTGGGTGTTCAATTTTCACTGCGGGTTCGAGCTTTGCTGATTCCTTTTTTGCTGAGTTCTAAGCCACTGATCTCCAGCATGTATTTGGCCTCCTTTATCTTATAAATATGGTCCTTGAGCAGATAGGTATGTATTCATAAAATTATTCCAAAAATCAGTTTTAATTAGTAAATCATGATGTTGTTTGGGTTATCTAATGGTACTGCTCGTTTCTATCTGTTAGATTTTGTTCCAAACAGTGATTTTCAAAATAATGTTTGATGCTGAATTCATCTGATGCTACTGCTTACACTTATTTGTATAGATTTAATTCCAAAATAATGAATAGAATTCGATCGATATGAGTTGGAGCCTCTCGCATTGAGGAGTTCCATTTTTATATTTTATACTTCATGTTAGTAGAATACATGATTCCTCATTCTTATGTTTAGTGAAGGGATGATAGGTCCAATGATGCCTATTTCTCTCGTTTCTCAATTTTTGTTTATTAAAATTTTAATTCGAGGAAAAGCAGATTGCTTTGACGTCAAACATTGAAGATTTTTGTTGCAAGTTTAGCTAGTTGTCTTGACTTTAATGTGATGTTGGAAGATTTTCATTTTTGGGTAAATTGTGACCAAACAATTGAATATTTGCACTTTGTATATTTTTTTTTTTTTTTTGGAAAAGATTGAAGTATGTTTACTGTGAAATTGCATTTTCATTGATAATAAAATGGGCCACATGTAATGGTTTTAGAATTAGGCCCATGGTTGGTTTTGAAATATAGTATTTGGACTTGCTCTAAAATTGGAAGATTCGAATCCAATAATGTTTGAGCCTCAATTGTTAGGCTGTAGAGTTTGGTATTTTGCTGAGCATAAGTGGAATGCTAAATTGGGCTGCCCAGTTCAATTTACTAAATCGGGCCAATTTATGGACATAAAATTGGGAGTTTGACACACTTACCCACAAAAATAAAATTATTTACCCTTGCCTACCCATTTGTTTTTCTACCCATAGACTAATTACATTTCCTACCCATATTAGTTTTTGTGGGAAATTTTTTCTTTATTCTCCAATTCTTTTTTATTTCTATGATTCTTTTCTTCTTCTTTTTTTCCTTTTTTTTTTCTTTCTTTTCTCCTTTTCGTTTTTCTCTTTTTCTTCATATTTTTTTCTTTTTTCTCTTTTATTCATTTAGTTTTGCCTAAATCGTATTATTGTTATTTTTACCATAACTTATTTTACACTTAAATTTGACTTCTTCTTTACTTTTTTTTATTTTTATTTTTTTCTTTATTTCTTGTTCCTTTTTAAATTTCACGAGATTGCCATGCAAACCATGATCTCCTTCCCTATAAATATCAGTACATACTCTACCATTAGTAGTAATAGTAACACCAACTATTGATGGAGCAAGAAAACATAATCTACGGCCACTAAATCTCCATATATACTAGTTAGAATAGAAATAATAATAAAATATTAAAAAATGTAAGTAGCAAAAATGACTTCTAGTACTATATGATACCAATGTGGTATACATGTATACCAACATAGTATATGATTGTTCTAGAATATTGCTAAAATAATCTTTGGCTATACTACTATACCAAAACATTAAAGGATACAATAATAGTATGAGAAAATTACATGCTCTAATTGCAAGCTAAATATTCGCAAAGCAACTTGCTCATTCCATATACGAATATGGTATATAGTTGTATGGATCGTTCTAATAATTGCCTACAATTATAAAAACTATTACATAATCTATATCTATCAGTACAAGAAAATTTCAGTACTGCAAATCACGTTCATATAAATAATTTCAGGATAGAAATCACTTAAAAATGCAGCCAAGACAACAAAAAAATGTTCAAACTACCATATGATACCAATATGGTATATAACTATACCTACATGGTATACAATTTTACTGGTTAATTTCCGGCAACTATATAACTATACTACTATTACATAAACACATGCATAAAGAGAAAAATAAAAAAAAATAGTGTACCGCATATTAATATAATAAAGTATTTTAATATATTGTACTATCTTAATATTATTAGAAGAAAATCAAATATTATACTAATAAATGCAGGTAATACAAGTAAAAAATGATTCAACTAGCATAAGATACCAATATAGTATATAGATATACTAATAGGGTATATAGTTAGAATGAATTTTATACCAAAATGGTATATTTGTATGCTATTTGAGTATACAATACAAATTCGTCTTCTTCAGTTGTTCAACTATATTTCAACCCAAACTTCTAAAATCTACTATAAAATATCCATCAGATTGAATAAAACTTTATCTACAACCTCCAATCAACTTTACAAACAAACCCATATAGGATCGGATCAAAACAATTAAAAACTCAAACAAATCAAGTTATGAGTTTCAAGCTTCAACCTCCTTTAGTGGTAGATTTGAATTTTTGTACAACAACATATTTAAAAAGTAGCACTAATATCATAATCAAAGAACAATACCCAATAAACTCCAGCAGCAAATATTTCAACACACATGAAAATTCAAACTTTAGGAATATAGTACAGATTTTTTTTTGTTTTACTTGTAGAAGGTAAAATAAATTATGGAGTACAAATCAAAAACAATACTACCCACTGTTGAAAAAAACTAATTATTCTTTGGCTTCCTTTTAGGATTAATCTTTTTGCTGCTTAAATTAAATATGTATATTGCAAGGGAGAATTGAATGGACGGGTAATTAATTACAATAGAATAGGTATTTATTGCAATTACTTTTAAAATAGGTAATTACGGGTGAATATTATTGATTAGGTAGGTATATAAGGTAATTTTCCCTATAAAATTGCTTAAAGTTATATTAGGAATAGAGGAAACTAATTCATAAATATAAAATTGAAGTTCGAATTAGGTAGCAGGTTCAAGCTAAAAGGGTCTTCTCTTTTGTTTAAATTCGGACTTGAATTCAAGGTCTGAATTTATATTCGTGAATTAATTGACCTTATAGAGACAAATAAATAGAAAATTTTAGTTTACTACCTTTTAATAATAAAAATGAGACCAGTCTCACCAAATCAAATACATAATTGTGGGGCCGTCATTAATTACTTAATTCAAAAATACTTAACATTTGGGACGAGCCGTTTAGCGAATTTCACGGCCTTCCCAAAAGATACCAACACGTTAGTCTCTTTAGACACGATTTTAATAAAATTACATTCCTAAATTCGGGTGTGCATTTCATGCGAACCAAATCCAAATCCGAAAACGTTGGATAAGAATGTGTCAAGGATCCGGCTGCATTTCATGTGATTGATCCAAAAACACGTTCTTAAACAATGTTCACTTTCCTAAATAAAATAATAATTGACAAAAATCGGTAAATAACTTTAAAAATTACGTTGAAGGTTTAACATGTATTAAAATAAGATATTTTAGCCAAGTATATCAGTTGAGCGACCGTGCTATAACCACGGAACTCGGGAATGCCTAACACCTTCTCCTGGGTTAACAAAATTCCTTACCCAAATTTCTGGTTCGCGACTGTTAAACAGAGTCAAACCTTTTCCTCGATTCGAGATTCTAACCGGTGACCTGGGACACCATAAATCTCCCAAGTGACGACTCTGAATCTCTTAATAAACGAATCCCATTTCGATTGTCCTAAGTGGAAAAACTCCTTTTATTACACCTTTCACGGGGTATAGTAAGCGGAAAAAGGAGGTGTGACAGTGATGATGATGAGATATTTAGAGAAATTGAGGAGTACTATGATAATGATGATGATGATGATGATGATATTGATGATGACGACGATGATGTCGGTAATGATGATAATGGTGGTGATTGTCAATGTGTTTTTTGTTAATTCTGCCTATAGAGCATAAGTTTTTTTATGTTCATTTTGTATAACTTCAGCCGAGAGAGCTGAAGGTTTTTTTGTTCATTTTGCATAACTTCAGCCGACAAAGCTGAAGTTTTGAAATATGTGTGTTGTTTTCACTTGTTTTTATGTCAATATAATTGTGGCCCTCTTTGTACTTAGCTTTCTATTGCATTATACTTGTTATTTGTCGGTATTTGATTTATACTTCTTAGTTGGTTAGAGATGCTACAACTTTTATTTGTACACGCGTTTCTCTTTTTTGTGTTGTATGCATATGTGTGTGAGAGTTTTTGTAGGTGTTTTGTGAGTGTGTTTTTGTTTAAGGATATGTATTTAACATACTGTAACCTGAAGTTTTTTCTTGCAGAAGTTATAGCGTACGTTTTTAAAATGCAACAAAACGTGTAAGCCTGCGCAACAAAAATGAGTGATTTGTAATTTAGCAGTATATAAAATTGTCCAAGAGCTTATTTTTTTTATTCCTATGAGAAAATCACATTTGAATTATGTCATATAGTAAAGAAAGTCCAAATTCAGACCAAAGATTATTGAAGCTTGGAATATTTTTCAGTGTGTTTCTTGGAATATGGATGAGGTGTTGGAGATGACAAGAAAGTTATTCTATTATGCTCCATTTGTTTACATCGACTGCATTTGGTATTCTTGAATGGTATTGATGATTCAGTCGTAGGTATATGCCTCTTTTTTTGTCTTCTTCCTTGTAAAATCTCTACATCGGGAGGTTTTATGATCTCAGATTGTACATTTTTTGGTATTTCCCATGATTGCTTATCTCCCACGGTATTCACATGTCCTTCATATGTTTTCAATCAGGTTTCCCTTGAATACCAATTTGAGCAGTAATCAGATTTCTACAAATATCTCTTATTAATAGCAGCAATTGCATGTGGACAGGGCAATTCATCAAGTTGGAATTCCATGCAGTCACAAGTTCTCTTCTTTAAGTCCACAATGAATTCTATTCCTTCACTATTTATTCTAAACAACATTCAGTCAAGGTTGTACACCTAACAAGGAATAAAAATTAAAAAAAATTATATTAGTGCATATTTCCTTCAAAACGAAAAAGTATGAATTTTTTTAAATGTAAGCAGTAAATCACTGCAACATATCTAAAAAGCTGAAGTTAACAAATATACTCACAAATATTTTGCAAGCCAAGTCCATCTTCTTAGTCATCCCTTCTTCTGCCCATATTGATACTCTATAAAAAGTTTCATTTGCCTTTTTTCTCCGTTCATAAAACCACTATCCCACCTTTTCTTGGATGAAATCTAACATTCTTAAAATAGGCATTTCTCTCCCTTTTAGTAAAATGGAATTCATTGATTCTACCATGTTTGTTGTTAGCATATCATAACGTCACCGTGGGAACCACGGTCGAGTCCATCTCTTAGGAGGCTCTTCCATTATTTAATTATATGTTTTCTTGTCAATACTTTTGAGTTGGGACATTAACTGGTTAAAATCTTCACGTTGGTATGACCTTGCAGCACTTTGAAAAAGATTTATTACCATGGCCTTTGCATGTCTTTGCTTTAAATTTTTCTCAAAGTGATATAGGCAGATACCATGGTGAGCTTCAGGAAAACTCTTCTAATACCATTTGCGATCGATTGGTTTCTATCTGACAAGAAAACCAGTTCACAACTGACTTGAATTGCTTTTCTCATTTCCCCAAAGAACCAAATGTATGCCTCAGTGTTTTCTGACTCTGCCACACCAAAAACATAGAGGAAAGATTTAATTGTTGGCATCCTTTGATACAACAACAAATAGAACACCGTGATATTTTGACTTCAAAAATGTTGCATCTACTGCAATAACGAGTCTACAGCAAGACCAACCAGCTAGTGATGCCGCATGAGCAAAGAACAAGTAAGCAAATCTGTACATTGAAACACAAAAAAAAGAACAAATAATAAGGTTTGAATTTTTTCAAATAGTAACATTTGAAACTTCAAGCTGATGGTTAGTATTGTTTTCCTTACCTATTCTGTGCATCTCTTTTTATGCTTGTGTACGCTCCTGGGTTTTTGGCCACCATCATGTGTAGGTATGAAGGAAGAATCCGGTAGTTCTCTTCAGGTGTTCCCCTTATGCAAGCAACAACTTTTTATAATAGCACGCCATGCCTTGTAATAACCAATGTCAATTCCAAATTTCATTTTTATTTCATATATTACAAAGGCTGGGGTAGCCTCTATTTTTTGTCTCGAACATGTTCTATAATTTGTTCGCTTATAAAATTTGATGTAGCATGCTTCTGATATGATTTTCTTCATCAATCGAGCACGCATTGATGTTATGATATTTTGTCACTGTAACGACCCGGCCGGTCATTTTTGAAATTTATGCCCTGATCCCCAATTTACTACTCTTCCTAAGTTCATTTCTGCTATTGTGGTTTGCCGGGATATTCGGTTCTAGAATTTGGAGCGTTTTGGGACACTTAGTCCCTAAATGAGAGCTTTATAGTTGAAAACTGGCCCATTTTTGGAATAGTGTTAAGGCGACCTCAGAACATAAATCTGATGGTTCCGTTAGCTGCGTTAGGTAATTTCGGGGTTGGGAGCGTGTTCAGAATGTATTTTGGAGGTCCGTAGCTCATTTAGGTTTGAAATGCCGAAGTTTGAAATTTTTAGAAATCCGATCGATAGGTGAGATTTTGATTCGGGGGTCGAAATGGAATTCCGACAATTGTAGTAGCTTTGTTAGGTAATTTTGGATATGTGTGCAAATTTTCAAGTCATTCGGACATCGTTTGGTCGGGTTTTTGATAGTATGTAGGTTTCAGAAGTTTTGGGTGAAACTTAGGCTTGAATCCGCCATATTTTGATGATTTTTGTGTTTAATGATATGTTTTTATGATTGGAACAAGTTCGTATCATGGATTGGAGTAAGTTGGTGCTTTTGGTTGAGGTCCCGGGGACCTCGAGATGAGTTTGGGTGATTAAACATGAGAAAATGGAAGTTGCAGCAGCTCTGGTGTTCTGTCACCTGTTGTTTCCGCTTCTGCGGAGCTTGGACCACAGAAGCGAGTCCGCAGAAGCGGAGGAGGAAGCGCAGGTGCGAAATTTGAAAGGGGAAGATGAGTTCGCAGAAGCGAACATGTGATCGCTTAGGCGGGCCCGCAGAAGCAGGCGCCCGTAGAAGCGATTGTGGTCGGCTGGTAATTTTCCGCAGAAGCGGACAAATTCCGCATAAGCGATCATCGCAGAAGCGATGGTGGACCGCAGAACCGGTCCTGGGCAAGTAAAGGAAAAGCCGTAGAAGCGGGATCGCGGAAGCGACCCCAGTGCCGCAGAAGCGGAATTCCACTGTAGGTTAAAGCTTCAGCTCTAGGAGATGATTTTAGCGATTTTGAGGAAGAAATCAAGGGGTATCATCAGGTAAGCACTTATGGACTCAATTTATGTTAATATATTGGTAAAATCATGGAATTAATCTATGAAAAAGGAGAAATTAAGGTGTAACAATGGGGGATTTTGCTCCAAGCCTAAGAAAATGAAAATTGACGTTTTGAATGAGCAAACGAACTTCGATTTCCATAAATTTTATATGGTTAGACTCGTGAAAGTACGAGGGTTCTGAAAACATAAAATTATTTCGATTCCAAGTCGATGGCTGGAGGGGTATTTTGGTCATTTCACCCATTTTCGCGCTGTAGCTTTAATATTATCAGCGTAATTAGTTACTTGCGATTTTATTTACACTATGTAATTGGTTTGAATAGATTTGGGCCACTTAGAGTCGGATACTCGTGGCAAGGGAGTTATTTCTTAGAGGTTTTGTACCGGGATTGAGGTAAGTGACTTGTCTAACCTTGCATGGGGAAATTTCTCCTCTAGGATATATATATGTGTTGATTTGAATGCCTTGTACGCGAGGTGACGGGCGTGTACTTGCGCAAATTGTTGAAAACCACTTTGCTTAAACTTCTCAATCAGTGTTATCTCTGTTATTTAATTGGTTTAATTGCAAGATTTATCCTGCGTTAGCTAGAGAAGCATGATTAGATAAGATTAACTGTCTAAATGCCTACTTGTCTTAATTGAACTCCCTGGAACCTGTTGAGACTGGATTTAGTTGTTAATTGTAGCAGAGTACTTCATATTTCTCTGTGTTTTCTCTTATTTGATTGTGTTTATGTCCTGTGGACTACGGGTTCAGTTCCCGTAGATCCTGTGATTTTGATATACGGACTGCAGGTTCAATTCTCAGAGATCCTGTGATTCTGATATACGGACTGCGGGTTCAATTCCCGGAGATCCTGTGATACTGATATAAAGGACTGTGGGTTCAATTCCCAGAGATCCTGTAATACTGATATAAAGGATTGCGAGTTCAATTCCCAGAGATTTTGTGATACTTATATATGGACTGCGGGTTCGATTCCCAGAGATCCTGAGTTGCTGAGTATAAAAGGACTACGGGTCAATTCCCGGAGATCCTGAATTGTTAATTTGTACTTGTTGTGTTGATTTCTCTTTGTTAGCTTAACTGTAGATGGCTTGTAGTATTTATCTCATTTGCTGTTATTTCAGACTTATTCTTATTTTGTACTATACGGTGTTATTATCATTGTTTTATTACTCTCGGTAGGGCCCTGACCTTCCTCGTCACTACTCCATCGAGGTTAGGCTTGGCACTTACTAAGTACCACCGTGGTGTACTCATGCTACTCTTCTATACACTTTTGTTGTGCAGATCCAAGTCCATCTGATCAGACGCACTACAAGTGATTCAGGTGCATTTTTCAGGAGACTCGAGGTATGAATCTGCTACGTCCGCAGATCCGGAGGGTCTTCTTCTATTCTTCCTGAGTGATGTCAGGTTTTTTCCCTCTATTTCGGTTGTATAGATACTCTTGGTGTATAGAGCTACAGTATACTTTCTTAGTCTGTGTTGCCCGTGAGTTTCCAGGTCTTGGTGGTTGTATTTCCTTCTGGTATTTGGTAATGCGTATGTGCCGAGCGGCACTTATTACATTTCTTTTATATCATTCCGCTGTTATCATAATTATTGTTCATAAGAGTTGTACATTCCGCATGGTGTTAGGATTACCTAGTCGCGATGACTAGGTGCCGTATCGGTTCACGATTGGTGAACTAGTATCATGACAAGTTTGTATCAGAGGTCTAGGTTCATAGGAGTCACGGGACACATGCCGGTTATTTAGAGTCTCACTGATCGGTACAGAGACATCCGTATTTATTTATGATGGGATATGTATTTGTTTAGGAAACTCTTCGTTTCTTTTGAATTCCTTGTTGTGCGATATTTTGACACCAAATCTAAACTTCTGTCTTCTATTCTCTCACAGATGGGGAGGACACGTGCTACAGAGAAGACCAGCCACCCGCACCCCCTACTACCATTGTTAGAGGCCGGGGCCGGGTAGAGGTCGAGGACGCGCCCGAGGTGCAGCCACATCACCTGCGTACTCTATCGTTGAGGTACCACCAACAGATCTGGTTGGAGCACAGGCACCTGGTACACCTACTACAGCTACTACTCCTCCAACGCTCTAGGAGGCCCTGGCTCAGTTCATGAGCATGTACACTACTTTGGCTCAGGCGGGGTTGCTTCCTCTCGCTGCAGCCACATCTCAGGCCGGGGGAGGGGCTCAGACTCCCGCAGCCCGCACTCCTGAGCAGCGAGTGTCCATGGAGCAGGTTCAAGAGGTTATTCCTATACCCCATGCCACACCAGTACAGCCCGGAGGTGGATCAGCTGCCTCTGGGGACGAGTAGCGCAGGTTGGAGAGGTTCAAGAAGTATGATCCCCCAGTGTTCAGTGGTTTAGCTTCAGATGATGCCTTGGGTTTTATGGAGGAGTGTCATCGCATCCTCCATACTATGGGTATAGTGGAGACCGGTGGGGTTTCTTTTACTGCTTTTCAGCTTCGAGGGGACGCTTATAATTATGGCGCACATATGAGTTGGATAGACCATTCGAGTCTGCCTGGTTGACCTGGACACAGTTTTCTGATATATTTTTGAGGGAGTTTGTTCCCAGAGCCTTAGGGATGCTTGGCGAGTGGAGTTTGTGCGGTTGTGACAGGGCTCTATGGCAGTATCTGAGTATGCCATCAGTTTCACCCGGTTTGCTAGCTATGCACCAGCCTTGGTCGCCACGGTCCAGGAGAGAGTGTGGAGGTTTATTGAGGGTCTTATTCTGCCTATCCGGTCTACCATGGCTAGAGAGCTGGATACGGATGTACCGTATCAGCAGGCGGTGAGTATTGCCGGACGGATCGAGGGTATGCTCACTAGAGAGCGAGGAGAGGGAGGCCAAGAGGTCTCGTGAGTCGGGTCATTTTTCTGGTGCTCGTACTACATGAACCAGTCGATTTGGCAGGGGTTATTTCGGTCATCCAGTTCATTCAGCATTGCCAGCAACTGGTAGTACTCCAGCTCCTCCAGCACCTCAGGAGCCTTACTATGCTCCCCCAGTTTCAATGCGCCTCATGCGCGGGGTACCTCCAAGGGTCAGTCCAGTGGGAGCGGGGCCGGTCAGTCACAGCCACCGCATCCTCCCATGGCTTGTTTTGAGTGCGGGGATACTCGCCATCTGGTTAGGAAGTTCCCTAGGCATAGGAAAGGAGTTCCTCCACAGACTTTGCAGCCTCAATGTGGTGCACAGGGGCAATAGGCCATCATTCCAGCCCTAGGTGCCACCCCATCTTCCCAGCCAGCCAGAGGCGGGGATCAGGGTGACAGAGGCTGCCCTCGAGAGAGGGGTCAGGCCAGGTTTTATGTTATTACTGATCGTACCACAATTGTCGCCTCTGATTCTGTTATCACATGTATTATCTTGGTTAGTCACAGAGAGGCATCGGTTCTATTCGATCCTGGTTCTACTTTTTCATACGTGTGCTCTTATTTTGCTTCACATCTGGGTATGCCTCATGATTCTTTGAGTGCCCCCGTTTATGTTTCTACTTCGGTGGGAGATTCTTTAGTTGTGGACCGTGTGTATCGGTCGTGTTTGGTAACTATTTATGGTTTTAAGACCAAAGCTGATCTTTTATTGCTTGGTATGGTTGATTTTGATATTATTCTGGGCATGGACTGGTTGTCGCCCCACTATGCTATTCTTGATTGTCACGCCAAGACCGTGATGCTGGCTATGCCAGGTATTCCACGTATTGAGTGGAGTGGTACTCTAGATCACACCCCCAGTCGTGTAATTTCCTTTCTCGAAGCTCAGCGTATGGTTGAGAAGGGGTGTGCTGCTTATCTAGCTTGTGTGAGGGATGTTAGTGTTGACACTCCTTCTATTGATTCCGTCCCAGTGGTACGTGATTTCTTTGATGTATTTCCAGCTGATTTCCCGGGCATGCATTGACTTATTGCCAAGCACTCAGCCCATTTCTATTCCTCTGTACCGCATGACTCCTCCTAAGTTGAAGGAGTTGAAGGATCAGTTACAGGAGTTGTTGGGTAAGGGTTTTATTTGACCAAGTGTTTCGCCTTGGGGTGCTCCTGTGTTGTTTGTGAAGAAGAATGGTGGTTCTATGTGTATGTCCATTGACTATCACCAGTTGAACAAAGTTACAGTGAAGAACAAGTATCCTTTGCCGCGTATTGATGACTTATTTGACCAGCTACAGGGCGCACAAGTGTTCTCCAAGATTGATTTGCGCTCTAGTTATCATCAGTTGAAGATTCGGGAGCCAGATATCCTGAAGACTACCTTCAGGACTCGGTATGGTCACTACGAGTTCCTCGTTATGTCTTTCGGGCTGACTAATGCCCCAGCAGCTTTCATGCATTTGATGCACAGTGTATTCATGCCATATCTTGACTCATTCGTGATTGTTTTCATTGATGATATTTTGGTATATTCCCAGAGTCGGGAAGAGCATGAGCAGTACCTAAGGATAGTGCTTCAGACTCTGAGGAAGAAGAAATTATATGCAAAGTTCTCTAAATGTGAGTTTTGGCTGAGTTCGGTGGCATTTCTAGGTCACGTGGTGTCGAGCGAGGGTATTCGAGTGGATCCGAGGAAGGTGGAGGCCGTGCAGGGTTGGCCCAGGCCCTCCTCAGCTATTGATATTCATAACTTCCTTGGTTTGGCGGGTTATTACCGTCGCTTTGTGGAGGGTTTCTCTTCGATCGAGGCACCTATGACCAGAATGACCCAAAAGGGTGCCCCTTTTCAGTGGATAGAGGAGTGTGTGGCGAGTTTCCAAAACCTCAAGATAGCTTTGACTTCGACCCCTATCTTGATGTTGCCTACCGGTTCGGGGTCCTACAGAGTATATTGTGATGCCTCATGGGTTGGACTCAGTGCAGTATTAATGCAGGACAGTAGGGTGATTGCCTACGCATCCCGACAGCTGAAGGTGCATGAAAAGAACTATCATGTTCATGATTTTCAGCTAGCTTCCATTGTTCACGCCTTGAAGATTTGGTGTCATTACTTGTATAGGGCCCTTTGTGAGATTTACACTGATCATCGGAGATTGCAGCACTTGCTTAAGCAGAAGGACCTGAACATGCGTCAGAGGAGATGGTTGTAGCTGTTAAAGGACTATGATATTACTATTCTTTATAACCCGGGCAAGGCCAATATGGTTGCTAACGCCTTGAGTCGCCGGGCGGAGAGTTTGGGGAGTTTGGCATATCTACCAGCTTCGGAGAGACCTATGGCGATGGATTTTCAGGCTTTGGCCAGGCAATTTGTTAGATTGGATCTTTCGGAGCCCAACCGGGTTCTGGCCTGTGTGATTTCCCGGTCTTCTCTATTTGATCGCATCAGAGAGCAACAGTTTGATGATCCTTATTTACTTGATCTTCAGGACAAGGTTCGGCGTCGTGATGCTCGAGATGTTACCATCGGGGACGACGGAGTGATGAGGATGCAGTGGCGTATTTGTGTGCCCAATGTAGATGATCTTCGAGAGTTGATTCTAGCTGAGGCCCATAGCTCGCGGTATTCCATCCATCCTAGTCCCGCGAAGATGTATCAGGACTTGAGGCAGCACTATTGGTGGAGGCGGATAAAGAAGGATATAGTTCACTATGTTTCTAGATGCCTCAACTGCCAGCAGGTGAAGTATGAGCATCAGCGTCTGGGTGGGTTATTGCAGCAGATTGAGATCCCAGAGTGGAAGTGGGAGCGCATCACCATGGAATTTGTATCTGGACTTCCACGGACTGTGAGGAAGTTTGATTCTATTTGGGTCATTGTGGATCGGCTGACCAAGTCCGCCTATTTTATACCTGTGTGCACTACTTACTCATCGGAGCGGTTGGCGGAGATCTACATTAGGGAGATAGTTCGGTTGCATGGTATTCCAGTTTCCATCATTTTAGACAGAGGCACCCAGTTTACTTCACGATTCTAGAGGGCCGTGCAGTAGGAGTTAGGTACACGGGTGGAGCTAAGCACAACGTTTCACTCCCAGACGGATGGCCAGTCTGAGCGCACTATTCAGATTTTGGAGGATATGCTCTGTGCATGCGTGCTTGAGTTTGGAGGTTCATGGGATCACTTCTTGCCACTGGCGGAGTTTGCTTATAACAACAACTATCAGTCCAGCATTCAGATGGCGCCGTATGAGGCCCTATATGGTAGGAGGTGCAGGTCCCCGGTGGGTTGGTTCAAGCCGGGTGGGGCTAGGTTGCTAGGTACTGAGATGGTCCAGGATACAATGGACAAGGTCAAGGTTATTCAGGATAGACTCCGTGTAGCCCAGTCCAGATAGAAGAGTTATGCGGCCAAGAAAGTTCGCGATGTGGCATTTATGGTTGGCGAGCGGGTTCTACTTCGGGTCTCGCCCATGAAGGGCGTCATGAGGTTTGGGAAGAAAGGGAAGCTGAGTTCGAGATTCATTAGCCCTTTTGAGATTTTGAGGTGTGTTGGGGAGGTTGCTTATGAGCTGGCCTTACCTCCCAGCCTAGCCGGAGTCCATCCAGTATTTCATTTCTTTATGCTCCGGAGATACCATGGTGACCCGTCGCACGTGTTGGATTTCAGTTCTATTCAGCTAGACAAGGATCTATCTTATGTTGAGGAGCCAATGGCCATCTTAGACAGGAGATGAGAAAGTCGAGGTCAAAGAACATCGCTTCGGTGAAGGTCCAATGGCGGGGTCAGCCGACCTAGGAGGCGACTTGGGAGACCAAGCAGGATATACGGAGCCAGTACCCTCATATTTTTGCTACTTCAGGTATGTTTTCTATGCTCGTTCGAGGATGAATGAATGTTTAAGTGTGGGAGGATGTAACGACCTGGCCGGTCGTTTTTGAAATTTATGCCCCGATCCCCAATTTACTGCTTCCCCTAAGTTCATTTCTGCTATTGTGATTTGCCGGGATGTTCGGTTATAGAATTTGGAGTGTTTTGGGATACTTAGTCCCTAAATGAGAGCTTTATAGTTGAAAAATTGTCCATTTTCGGAACAGTGTTAAGACAACCTCGAAACGAAAATCCGATGGTTCCGTTAGCTCCGGTGATTTCGGGGTTGGGAGCGTGTTTGGAATGTATTTTAGAGGTCCGTAGCTCATTTAGGCTTGAAATGCCGATGTTTGGAGTTTTTGGAAATCCGGTCGATAGGTGAGATTTTGATCCGGGATTCAAAATAGAATTCCGACAGTTGCATTAGCTTTGTTAGGTGATTTTGGATATGTCTGCAAATTTTTAGGTCATTCGGACATCGTTTGGTCGGGTTTTTGATAGTATCTAGGTTTCGGAAGTTTTGGGTGAAACTTAGGCTTGAATCCGCCATATTTTGATGATTTTTGCGTTTAATGATATGTTTTTATGATTGCAACAAGTTTGTATCGTGGATCGGAGTAGGTTGGTGCTTTTAGTTGAGGTCCCGGGGACCTCGGGATGAGTTCGGGTGATTAAACGGGAGAAAATGGAAGTTGCAGCAGGTCTGGTGTTCTGTCACCTGTTATTTCTGCTTTTGCGGAGCTTGAACCGCAGAAGCGGAGGAGGAAGCACAGGTGCGAAATTTGAAAGGGGCAGCTGAGTTCGCAAAAGCGAACATGTGATCGCTTAGGCGGGCCCGCAGAAGCGGGCTGGCGCCCGTAGAAGCCATTGTGGTCTGCTGGTAATTTTTCGCAGAAGCGGACAAATTCCGCATAAGCGGTTATTGCAGAAGCGACGATGGACCGCAGAAGCGGTCCTGGGCAAGTAAAGGAAAAGCCGCAGAAACGACAGCTTCTCCGCAGAAGCGGGATCGTGGAAGCGACCCCAGTGCCGCAGAGGCGGTTCAACTCTTTTCGAAATTTCAGAACATTAAAAATATTGGAGGCTTCGAACTAAGAGAGGATTTTAGCGATTTTGAGGAGGAAATCAAGGGTTATCATCAGGTAAGCACTCATGGACTCAATTTATGTTAATATATTGATAAAATCATGGAATTAATCTGTGAAAAAAGAGAAATTAAGGTGCAACAATGGGGGATTTTGCTCCAAGCCTAAGAGAATAAAAATTAACGTTTTGAATGAGCAAACGAACTCCGATTTCGATAAATTTTATATGGTTAGACTCGTGAGAGTACGAGGGTTCTGAAAACATAAAAATATTTCGATTCCGAACCGATGGCTGGAGGGGTATTTTGGTCATTTCACCCATTTTTGTGTCGTAGCTTTAATTTTATCAGTGTAATTAGTTACTTGCGATGTTAGTTACACTATGTAATTGGCTTGCATAGATTTGGGCCACTCGGAGTCGGATACTCATGGCAAGTGAGTCATTTCTTAGCGGTTTTGTACCGAGATTGAGGTAAGTGACTTGTCTAAACCTTGCGTGGGGGAATTTCTCCCCTAGGATATATATGTGTTGATTTGAATGCCTTGTACGCGAGGTGACGGGCGTGTACTTGCACAAATTATTGAAAAACCACTTTGCTTAAACTGCTCAATCAGTGTTATCTCTGTTATTTAATTGGTTTAATTGCAAGATTTATCGTGTGTTAGCTAAAGAAGCATGATTAGATAGGATTAACTATCTAAATGCCTACTTGTCTTAATTGAACTCCCTGGAACCTGTTGAGGCTAGATTTAGTTGTTAATTGTAGCAGACTACTTCATATTTCTCTGTGTTTTCTCTTATTTGATTGTTTTTGTGTTCTGTGAACTGCGGGTTTAATTCCCGGAGATCCGGTGCTACTGAGGTAAAGGACTGCGGGTTCAATTCCCGGAGATCCTGTGATTCTGATATACGGACTGCGAGTTCAATTCCCAAAGATCCTATGATTATGATATACGGATTGTGGATTCAATTCCCGGAGATCCTGTGAATTTGATATACGGATTGCGGGTTCAATTCCCGGAGATCTTGTGATACTGATATAAAGGACTGCGGGTTCAATTCCTGGAGATCCTGTGATACTGATATAAAGGACTGCGATTTCAATTCCCAGAGATCCTGTGATACTGATATATGGACTGCGGGTTAGATTCCTGGAGATCATGTGTTGCTGAGTATAAAAGGACTGCGGGTTTAATTCCCGGAGATCCTGGATTATTAATTTGTACTTGTTGTGTTGATTTCTCTTTGTTAGCTTAATTGTAGGCGGCTTATAGTATTTATCTCAGTTGCTGTTATTTCAAACTTATTCCTATTTTGTACTGTACGGTATTATTATCATTATTTTATTACTCTCGGTAGGGCCCGGACCTTCCTTGTCACTACTTCATCGAGGTTAGGCTTGGCACTTACTAAGTACCGCCGTGATGTACTCATGCTACTCTTCTGCACACTTTTGTTGTGTAGATCTAGGTCCTCTAATCAGATGCACTACCGGTGACCTAGGTGCATTTTTAGGAGACTCGAGGTATGAATCTGCTACGTCCTCTGATCCGGGGGGTCTTCTTCTATTCTTCCTGAGTGATGTCAGTTTTTTTTCCTCTATTTTGGTTGTATAGATACTCTGGGTGTATAGAGCTACAATATACTCTCTTAGTCTGTGTTGCCCGTGAATTTCCGAGTCTTGGTGGTAGTGTTTCCTTCTGGTATTTGGTAAAGTGTATGTGCCGAGCGGCACTTATTACATTTCTTTTATATCATTCTACTGTTATCATAACTATTGTTCATAAGAGTTGTACATTCCGCATGGTGTTAGGCTTACCTAGTCGCGAAGACTAGGTGCCGTCATGACAGGTTCACGATTGGTGAACTAGGGTCGTGACAATCACCTTGAACAGTATGGAATTTTTTATCCTAGTAGCACGTACATTCCAACCACATTTTTCTTCAATGCATTTTAGCTCGTATCCCTTGGAACATAATCTAACAGCAGTGAATTCAACTTTTTGATTTATCTCCAAGCTGCAGAAAATTTTAGTCATGTTTTCTTTGTTCTCAAAGATTGATCCAACTCTTACTTCCTCAGGCAACGCATCGTGCCTTAGTATTTTACATGGTGGAGATTCTTTCACCTTTCTCCTTACTCTTTTTCTTGATTTCTGAGAAGCACAAGAACTTTCAGTAATTTCTTCAATTCTATGTGATGTTATCGGTATAAGCTCCATGTTTACTTCATCTTCATTGTTATTTATCATTGTAGAAGGTGATGAAAAGCTTTGTTGGATTTTGTGGTGGTTGTCAATTTGCATTATTAGTCGTCCTTCTTCTTCTTGGTCATCGAGAAATTGGTATGAATTTATTGGCGGAGGGGCTAATTGTTGCAGCACTATATATTCTGAAGGAGCTGTAATGTTAAAAGGTTGTTTCCCTTTGTCTACTTCCATTATTGGTTGTCGTACTTCATATTCATACTAAGTAAAAGGCTCCGAATCTATTGCATATGCAAGAAATTGGTTGAATGCTACTGATTGTGAAAGTTGTAGTTTTTCAATGACAAAATGGTAATTCTTGTAGGCTGAATCAATTATAAGCAAATGTATACAGGTAGTGAGTTCTTCATCTGAAGTAAAAAAGCATTCCTTTGCTTGTATTTAGTTTGATATCAAACCACACTTTTAATGGATATCTAGTTGAATCAATATTTGTAACTTCACTAATTTTCTTCAAGAAAGTATTGAATGATATGTCCTTAGTAAGTAAAATAAGTTTTGTATCATGATCCAAGTATTTGAAATCGGGAGTCCATCTCCCATTGAATGTTATAACAACGCAAATCGAACTCATCTTGCAGATTCATATTTAGTGGCAACTATTAGGAAAGTGTACAGAAGAATTTTTATGTTGTATGTGCTGAAGTTTTTACAAAAAAAAATCTAAATCACTTAGGCATCTTCTGCTGAAGTTTTTTTGGAAAAAGATGTATCACGTAATTAATCAATTCTGCAAAGAAAACTTCAGCTTATAACTGCTAAAGTTTTTAGAGATAACCTTAATAACTTCGGCCAATCAGCTGAAGTTTTTTTATCATGGTGATTCATAATTGCATGGGAAAATTACTTCAGTAGGTAAGTGCCGAAGATTTTACAAATGAACTAAAAAACTTCAGGACATTAATCTGAAGTTTTTTACCGAAAACGATAGCATGTTTCAGCATTAATTGAATAGTATACAGCATTAACCTACACAATCTGAAGTAGTAATTATATTGAGATTTGGGGCATGTGTTAGTGTAATAAATACATTCCTATCATATTCATGCACGCTTTTCATTAGACAACCTTTAAAATTTCTTTTTGCCTTTACATATACCATGCAAAAGTTTTTTCCCTCCTATATAAGGACGCTATTCCTTCTGAGTTTATTCACTCAAACAAATACATTTTAGCAAATATAAAATACAGAAAGTAGAAAAATGGATGATGTCATTAGACAAATAGTGGACGAGATCAATGAAGACATAATTGAGGCACTTGAGTTGAAGCTTGATCAAATCATAGAAAAGTACGACAGGGAGCTCGAAGAAAATAACGACAAGCTTGATACACTTGTGATGTATGCAATATTTGACAATCTTGCTGATGAAGATGCTCGTCCATCTGGAAGCGACGATGACGACGATGATGATGATGATGATGATGGAATGGACGATTAAATTTTTTATTTTTTTATTTATGTAATTTGTTTTTATGTTTTATTATGTTTTAATGAAATTTTAAGTGTTTGTTATAAGTATTTTTTGCGTTTTTTAAATATTTATTCTATTTAAATTTAAAAAATAGCATAGGAAATGAACTATATAACTGCATCAGGAATTAACAAATACTAATCCGAATATTAGGCAGTACAGGAAATGAACTAAATAACTTCAGTAGGATAAAGTATATAACTCAGCTGGTTGGTCGAAGTTTTTTTAGTGCATTTTGATTTTTAATTTACCAGTGTAGGCGGGAAACTTCAGGCTCCGTCTGAAGTTTTTAAATAATCACACAAAAATTTCAGCTGGTTGGCAAAGAATTATCTCCGGATCTTCCTTGTTACCATTTTAACGGGAGACAACACAAGGACCAGATACAGTACAAGAACATTCCCATCTTTGCATACTGTCGATGAAAGTTGCTGGAAAATAGGAGGTTATTTTGACGTTTTGGTGAAGGAACTACTATTCTCATTCAAAAGTACTGCTCGAGTTGCAAAGTTGCCAGATTGTAAAAGCATCTCTCTTGACATACTACAGTTCTACAAAAGCCACTTCCAGTTGGTAGCAAAACTTTACCAAAAAGACAATTTCGAAAAAGTTGGATGTAGATGCAGCCAACCAAATTATGGGAGGTGATAAAGTCACTTCTAATTTGGCGCAAGCACACTTGCGTGACAAATTAACTGCAGCACGAATTAACAAAAACTAATTCGAATATTAGGCAGTGCAAGAAATAAACTAAATAACTTCAGTTGGATTAAGTATATTACTCAGCTGGTTGGCCGAAGTTTTTTTTAGTGCATTATGATTTTTTAATTTAATCAGTGTGGGCGAAAAACTTCAGGTTCCTTATGAAGTTTTTAAGTACTAACAAAAAATTTCAGCTGGTTGGCCGAAGTTTTTTTAGTGCAATATAATTTTTTTAATTTAGCCATTGTATGTGGAAAACTTTGGCCGCCTGCTGAAGTTTTTGAGTAATAACAAAAAAAATTCAGCTGGTTGGCCGAAGTTTTTTTAGTGCATTATAATTTTTTTAATTTAGCCAGTGTAGGTGCAAAACTTCAGCCTCCAGCTGAAATTTTTGAGTAATAACAAAAAAACTTCAGCTGGTTGGCCGAAGTTTTTTTAGTGCATTATGATATTTTTAATTTAGTCATTGTAGGTGCAAAACTTCAGCCTCCTGCTGAACTTTTTGAGTAATAACAAAAAAACTTCAGCTGGTTGGCTGATGTTTTTTTAGTGCATTATGATTTTTTTAATTTAGCCAGTGTAGATGCAAAACTTCAACCTCCTGCTGAAGTTTTTAAGTAATAACAAAAAAAACTTCAGCTGGTTGGCCGAAATATTTTTAGTGCAATATAATTTTTTTAATTTAGCCATTGTATGTGAAAAACTTCAGCAAGCGGCTGAAGTTTTTGAGTAATAACAAAAAAATTTCAGTTGGTTGGCCGAAGTTTTTTTAGTGCATTATGATTTTTTTAATTTAACCAGTGTAGGAGCAAAACTCCAGTCTCCTGCTAAAATTTTTAAGTAATAACAAAAAAAACTTCAGCTGGTTGGCCGAATTTTTTTTAGTGCAATATGATTTTTTAATTTAGCCAGTGTAGGTGCAAAACTTTAGTCTCCTGCTGAAATTTTTAAGTAATAACAAAAAAAACTTTAGCTGGTTGGCCGAAATTTTTTTAGTGCAATATGATTTTTTTAATTTAGTCATTGTATGTGAAAAAATTCAGTCGTCTGCTGAAGTTTTTAAGTTATTAGTTAAAAACTTCAACTCCTAGGGCTAAGTTCTACTAACATATCACACATTAAAGTACAATTCGGTGAATTAATCAGAAAATATTTTGAATTCTGGAGATGAATTTGAATTTGAATTTGAATAAGGAATTTATATTCCTTCAGTGAAATTCGTGAAACAACTCCAATCAATCAGAAAACATAAAATTCAAAATCTATTTTGAATACTAGAGATGAATTTGAATACTTATAATGTATTTGAATTTGAATTTGGAATTTGAATACTTAAAAGATGCGTTCTCTGGAGGAACTAACTAATGGAGGAGATACGGAAGAGATCTGTAATTTGAATATGTGAATACGAAGGAGAGACGCATTTTTATATATTTTGAAAGGGATATAATGGTTATATTAACACGAATTTTCTATTAATTGGTTACGAAATTAATAATTTTTAAAAATAAAATATAGGTAAAAAGGTGGCATGAAAATAAAATATTGCTACAATTCGCACAAAGATTGCTAATGCAATTTGCTTGTAGTGTATACTATCTAACCTAAAAAGTGGGGCAAAGGATAACTTTGTTTTTAGACCATACCAACCTAAAAATGGTTGGTCTGGTCCTTAGCAAATCATGAGGTAACCTTTTACACTATATCCGTGAATAGTTTACGTACATCTTGTAATATCGATTATTCACTACTAGTAATATACACTTTTTATGACGGTTATGTTTGAACCAATTTGCCCGAAACCCAATTATTTATACCGAATACCTCCAATTATGTATAATTCTCTTTCAACCTAACAACAACAACAACAACAACAACCCAGTATAATCCCACTTAGTGGGGTCTGGGGAGGGTAGTGTGTACGTAGACCTTACCTCTACCCTAAGGTAGAGAGGTTGTTTCCAAATAGACCCCCGGCATCCTTCCCTCCAAGAACTACCCACCTTGCTCTTGGGGAGACTCAAACTCACAACCTCTCGGTTGGAAGTGAGGGTTGCTTACCATCAGAGCAACCCCTCTTGTCTATTCTCTTTCAACCTACAACATGATAATTCTCTTTTTAACCACTAGGTCACACCCTTAGGTACCTTACAGACACCTTATAATCAGATAACCACCGGTTCCAAAATTACTACTCCTTCCGCTACAATTTGTACCTTACAGACACCTTATAATCAGATAACCACCGGTTCCAAAATTACTACTCCTTCCGCTACAATTTAAGTGACACACTCCTCTTATTAGTCTGTTCCAAACAGAATGATAAATTCTTATATATGAAAACAATTTCTTTAAACTCTTCATTTTACCCACTTTATCCTTAATTAAAAAAAATTATAATCAAACGTAAATATCATGATACCACAAAAATTTTGCTCCTTGAACTTTCAGGACCGCATGTTTCAAAAGTTTCCTTAAACTTTATTCCAAGTCAAACTATATCGTGGGAGTAAAGAATAAGGTGGTGACCTGAGATTCTCAGCAATGGGAGGGGCCAACAAGATTTCAGGCTCACAGGATTGGTGTTTCGACTGAAAAAGTTGATATCCTCCCTGATAATAATCTAGGCTGGTCTACAATAACCAGATACAAGAGTTTATCAACGGCAGACAGACGCGAACAAGTCAGTCAACATTAAGGTACAGCTTGGTGAAAATGTCAAAATTTTGCTTCCTCAGAGGAAGAAATGAGAAATTTGAATGAATCACGATACAAATTAGAAAGAACAAAAAATTGTATTAACATTCACAGGAGTCAGAACAAAGGTCAAGAACCATTTTTGGTTCAATAAAATCACGAGCTCTCCACTCGACTTCGTTTTGCAGAAATATGACCATTTTCTTTTCAAGTGCAGTCCAGCACTGCAGTATTATCCTCATCCTTTAATATGAAAGTCCCAACCCGGAAAATCTGACTCTGAAAATAAGTTAGTTGGAGTTGCTGTGTAGAATGCAAGGGGAACCTGTTTAACTCGTCTCCTAATCTGCAACAAAGTATTAATGTTAGAATGCCATTACATGGAACATTAACGGATACAATAAAAGGCAGCGGATGACCAGCATACAATGAGGCAGGGAGCTAAAAATGCTCAAACCAGTAAAAAGAGTGTCAAAAACATAAAATACTAGAAGAGATTGAATCCACTATGAACCCAAAAGAGAAATGGAAAAGCAACTAAGGCCAAGCGAGAATAGAGAAGCAAACATAATAGAGAAGACTACAGTCAAGCAATTGCAGCAAATTTTTTAAAAAAAAAAGTGCTATCAATCAATGAGTGGATGATTAAAACCAAAACAAATATAGTTACATAATGAGCATTACGCCATTACCTCATCACCAAAAATCGTCGCATATGAACCAGAACTGAAATCTTTGACTGCTACTTCAGTAGTTTTAGCTCTGATCGTCAAATCATTCTCAAGGGATAAAACAAATCTAACAACACATGAAAGAAAAAAGGAAGACTTACTTGAAAAGCACAATTGAACTAACCAGAAATGCACATTAACACAGTGAACTATAATTATCATACCTTGAAACCGGTGGGCAGTAGTGATGACGGAGAGTGTCAACCTCCCATAGAGAGCTTCCTGTGGAATGAGAATTTAACACATCACCTTTGCCAAGAAAGTGTTTTAAACAAGGAAATCAAACCTTTACACTGAGGATGCGCCCACTTTTATACCATACAAATGTCCCAACAACCGAAACATTTCAAATGAATAAAGCAAAAACACTGGGATTGAAGGTCCAGAAAACTTAACATCCACCTAAAGTTACAGCTAATAAACAAAAGCTGAAATGCCAAAAGAAAACATTTACATTTATTCTCAACAACAATTGCAAAGGTCATGTATCTAAGAAAGGCCAAGTAATTCCTCGGCCACCTCTTTCCACCCAAAGAAGATAGAAAAGTATTCTCAGCCGGAAAAAAAAAATTAAAAATAATAATAATAACAAATGAACAAATAGACAAGTACCAATTTGAGTTGACTTGGGACTTTGAAAAGCCCTTTAACTGATTAGAAAGAAAAAAAGGAGATGGCAAAATGCTTGACACTACAGTGGTTGAATGACTGGAGCTTACAGTTGTAAAGTCTTGCCAATGCCTTTTCAACTCAATTATAAAGAAAAAAGAAGAGATATAGGAGAAATGCATGAGACTGTGACAGCTGAATGATTGAACTTTATAAATACGCCAACTCGTTAAACAAGAAAATTACTCATTGCGTTAGCCTTCAACAGATCAGTCTGCTTGTCATCAAAAAGATCAATGCCAGGCTTGATGTTTGATATTTCTCTGCTGGCACTGGAGTCCTTGATGCTGTCATCAGTCTCCCTCTCTGCTTCTGTAATGTCTTTCGTAGTCTCATTACCATCCTCCTACAAATTTTTTTATCTCAAATAAGCTTTTGATCCTCTACAGGCATGGATGAAACACTTGTACAACTTTAACAGTGGTAAGGAAGCAGGCAGAAAACATTACTATGACATTTCCCCTCCAGAAATGATTTGCACTTTTGAGTGTCATCCAACAAAAATAACTACTACTCAATCCCAAACTAGTTGGGGTCAACTATATGAATGTTGTACATCCATCCCGCTCTATTTAGATCTGTTTCACTCCACTACTAAATAGTTTGTCGTTCACACGAACTAGCAGGCTCTAAGTTTCACCTTATCTCCTCACTGGTTCACATAGACAAGACATCTCAAAGAATTGACTTCAGCAGAAAAAAGGTCAAGACCCCATAGCGTTACCTGGTGCACCAAGCAATTTATTGAAGGATGTCTCCTTAAGAGATTATGAATTAGAGCAACAATGACTAATGCTCCTGAAGGAGGGACAGAGAGCGAAAGACGACTGAGTTTTTTACAAAAAGCAGCCGCCAAATATGCAGGAAGAAGTGGTGATTTCAGGCACGAATCAAGAAGCTGCAAGTAACATTTTGCAGTTAGTGTCCATAAACATAATAACTAGATCTACCATATTACAGCATATTGAAAAAGATATTTCCATCAAGATCAATAAAGTAAACTATTTGACAAGTAAATGATGTTGTACTGACAGCTTCTGAACATTTTATTGCTCGGGAATCAGCTGAATTTACAATGAGCAATACACGAAAAATCACATAGTTCAGATATCCTTTTTTTCTGCTTGATGACATCAGTTCAGTATGTATACTTTGATAGAAGCAATGACAAAACTACAATGAACATTATGAACCTGAAAAAGCAGACTTCAACTTCCCAAACTACAGAAATGACAGTTATCCAATTAAAACCATATGCAGAACATTTCCAAGAGAGATTGTGGTTGCTTGCATGTTAATTGTACTCTTCAGGAAAACATCACATACAAGTAGACAGTAATTAACACTTCCATGGAAGTGTACGACAAAAGATACATTTTATTTTGGCAGAAAACACTTGCCCTCAGGGGGAAATTCATGTTACATATGGGAGATATAAAGCAGCTTAAGTCAATCAGCACTTAAATCAAAACCTACTAAGCATAAAATATAATCCCCTAAAACAGATTCGATAGTCTGAAAGTCCGAATAGTTACAAAGAGGGGAAAGCAAAGTTTTTTATATTACCTGAAAGAACTTAGCCCTATGCTTTGCCATAAAAATGGAGGGTTCCAATAGAACATAAAGCTTTTCATAGAAGTTGGGGTATTCAAGACCATGTTGTGTCATGAGAACAAACAAGCTGCTAAGAGCCATCACACTGACCACCCCACCAATATCATATGACCGTGTTAAAAAATCACTGCATATGAAAAGGTACTGCAGTCACTCAACAAGGATTATCAAGTCTGAAAGAATAGAATTTGTACAAGAACAAGAAAAAAGTACAACGTATTACCACAACATGAGAGGATTAGACAGATACGGAACAACTAGTTGGTGAAGGTTCACCAGAACCTGATATCAGAAAGCAAAAGAGAATGTTATAGAAGCGATATCGTCATAACAATCGTGTTTCAGGAGCAAAAAAAGCAGAATTTAATCACAAAAGCTTGCTTTGGAGTAATCAAGAATTCATTACCTTACAAACAAAAGAATAGGCAGATGGTACCAGCAAAGGAGTTACAGATGCAAAAATGAAAACTTCATGACCACTTCAACCAAATCTTTTAGAGGATCTAAAGCAGAATTAAATGTGAAATAGATTTACTCCACTGTCCCATAATTTTTCCCCATCAAAAGGCTGGTTGAGGTTGTTCAAAGCCATATTTACATAAAATTTCACAACTTTGCACAGTTTCCTGATAAAATACATTCATGAAATATGCAACTACCATATAGAGGAACTATTAGCCATAAGACGAATATCTATGTCTTTACCTAAACATGCTCTGCACTGTAAAACTTTAAAGGTCAAATCAAAATCAAGTGTAATATGACAACATCACTTACCACAACTTGAATCAAGATACTGGATAAGAAGAGAAAGAGCAGAGATCATAAGAAGTACAAAAGACAATACAAGTACAAGACCTTGCTCCAGCGGATAAAATGGATATCCAGTCAATGGAACTGTTTCTTTACCTCTTTGTAAACATCAATTGGAAGTGGTAATCTAAGGAATGATATCCAGGCTTTAGTAAATTTCAGTTTCATCTTTTTTGCAATATTGGCTGGAGATACCTGAAGATTACAAAGTACTTAAGACATTAGCTAGCATGAAAACGCAAAGAATCAGCAGATGTCCTTACAGAACAATCCAACAATGTGAGGTACACAGAGGAAAATGTCCTTTTTTCTTCTTCAGTTTTTTTCAAATATCACAAGGTGTTTCACTAGATACCTTGATATTAGAGGATTCATCCTTGCATTGCTTTCCGCTGTGTCCTTTGTCATTCTCTTTCCCAGCAAATATACCTAAATCCACGTAAATATAAGATCACAGCAAAGAGAGACAATAAGACACAAACATTTAGTATAGGACATATTGCAAGCATTGCAAAGAAAATGATAGGAACAGCTTGCTTTAGGTCTGAAATGGTAAAAACTAAAAACTGCTAAAACTGAAATTGGACAATCCTGCTTAAGTATTTCAAAAATCAAAGTCAAATAGAGTGATATATGTATCTTATACGTACTGCAGCTATGTATTCGGGTATTATTAAAAATATAACGTGATGCCATTTGTTCAGGTTCTCTGCCTTCCAGAATACAGCTTGTATATGGGATTTCCCCATCATTAGTATATTTATTTACCTTATTCCAAAGAAAACAATGTGAGGCATTTAATCTAGAAAGATTTGATCTTTCATCAAACTACGAGCTTTGGATTTTAGTAGCTAGGTTAACAAGAGAGGATTCTAATTAGGAGGCTCATCAAACTTCCTAGTTCCCAAAGTTCTGCTTCCAACTATCGATGAGAAAGCTTGGAAGTTTAGCAATTATCCTAGACGACAACAACGACGACAACCCAGTAAAATCCCACCAGTGGGATCTGGGAAGGTTAAGGGTAGTGTGCACACATACCTTACCCCTACCCCGAGGGAGTAGAGAGGTTGTTTTCGAGACACTCAGCACAAGAAGAAGAAAAGAGGCAGTATATCAGTACCATCAACAGAAACCATAGAAAAAATAACATTATCACAAGAACCAGAAAATAGATGAAAAGCAAAACAATAACCAATAAATACCCGGCAATATGAAAAACGGAAGAATAGTGTGAACACAACATTTACCACTAGCAGTCTAAACAAAATCCTATTAGACTAGCCTCACCCTGGTACGAAGTAGAAATATGCTCAACTACCTCCAAACCTACAACTTTAATGCTCGATCTCCACAACTTCCTATCGAGAGTCATGTCCTCAGTAATCTGAAGCCACGCCATATCCTACCTGATCACCTCTCCCCAATACTTCTTAGGCTGCCCTCTACCTCTTAACATACCTACCAAAGCCAGCCACTCGCACCTCCTACACAACAAACGAAATTAAACCCAAAAAGAATTTAAGTACCACAAAGACCAAGCTGAAATGGTTGTTTGTTCTTTTCCTTCAACTACTTCTTGTAACAAAATTCTTTTGGACAATCAAGACTCATTTTATCCTTTTCAATCTATTGGGAGCTCAAATACAATATTTTAGGAGGATTGCAACTACCTTTTTCAATGAAACCCTACTGAGACTGCTATTTCCCATGAAGCCAATAGAACAGATGCATTATGTAGGCACATGATAAAAGAAACACCTTTTATAAAACAGGGGGCTAAAAGCACATACACTCAAAATGCAATCAAACAAAAATACCTCAAACTAAAACAAGTTGGGGTCTACCATATAAATCCGCTATTGTCCATTTTGGTTTATTAGACCCATATTGTATTCTATTAAGAGGATTCGTCATAATTAGATTGTTTTGCCCTAATCGTCAACCCATCACAACTCCCACCCTTATACAGTCTTCAGACCGACTTACTTTGGAAACTATATAAGCAAAAACAAAAATTGCAAATACCCGAATTCGGTTCCGATGTAGGATTACCTATCCAGAAGTTTTCGCAACTCAATCATAGATGGCGGAATCATCAAAGATTTGAACTTCTCGAATCTTTTCAATCCAAAATAACAGTTGACATACATGGGTAAAAACTTACAAAAAATTATCTATTTGCAAGAAGTGATTGAACAACAATAATTAGCAAAAACAACATTTGCGAAGATGAGTTGTGAAATTTGCTAGGATAAACATTCTTCCATATATCAGAAGCAGATGTCAAATACAGATGAAGCTCTAAGTCAGGATTCAACAATTGGTTAAGTTACTAACCTGCACCATTCCACATATCATATTCTGATTTGCCATCTGAACCTTCTAGGGGAGGGATACGAGAGAGTAGATGATATAACTTGTGAGTTGAGAGGGCCAAGCTTTAAATTAAATCAAGAAAAGCAAAGTTAAAAGGGAGAATGTTGAGTACAACATTTGGACACTAACAAACTACAACTTCCTGGGTATTGACTAAAAGGAAGAATTTCTTCTATAACTATAAGTTGAAAGGAGATGTGGCACACTGAACCAAAAGAAAAAACCATCATATAGACTACGAGAAAAATTGACTAGCAAAGTATCTAATATGCAGTAAATTTTAGAAACATTTCGGGATAAGGATTAAAAAGAAAAGACTTCTACAGTAAACTAAATAGTTAGAAAAATATCCTGAATCTAAAAAGGTGATAAAACAGTGTACAAAGCCAAAAATAATAAAAATAATTGAACAGCTTGCCAAAGCAACCATTTCCAAATCTCCAAGTTCTGCAAAATACTGTGCCATGAAGATAAACTTGGCAAATACTTCGTATAATTTAGCTAATCCTTTGTCAGACCTACGTTTCCCTACCATACTAGCATCTGTATATTCAGTTTAGGGGTGTCTCTTTAAAATTTAAGAAAAATGAAAAGTAATTCTAAACTTCTCTTTTTAAGCAAGTAAAAGGATCAACGAACAAAGAGTTTCTAGTTGCCTTTACCTTCTGTAGCCCAATTATCTACAATACATAATGAAATGTTGTTGAAACAATCAGCATCCAATATAAAAAGAAAAACAGTTAACACATCATTTGTGTAGGAAAAAATGTGGCATTGTCCAAGTGATAAAAGAGTGTTGTCCATTAAGTAATTCCTCATTGAAGGCAATCAGCATCACTCAGATAACTAAAACCAACCTTGATTTTGGTTTGTCCACGTTGGTGTCTGGGCTCTCAGTTTTATTGTCTGATGGTGGAAACACCAAAACAGGCATGAAAACAAGTTCAAGAAAAATAAAGGAGGTAAAGACAGGATATCAATATGGAATAAATAATGTAGTGATACCAGAGATATCTATGGCTTCTATAGTTCGTGAAAGCTTCTCCATGCTGATATAAGTAAAATATCTGATGAAAGAAGCTAACAAATCAGAATAACGTGTAAAAATGTATCTGCTGATCATATATTTGAAATACTAAGCTGATTATAACAGGAACGCAACCTACAGGATCAAGGGAGCAAACAGACAGAACTATATGAATTTTTATTGAAGTCTCAGCATAAGGGAGTGTATCTTAGCCATGCTAAAAGTAGAATTAAGAATTCCCCGTTTGTCCACGAGTTTTGCCAAAATAAATTTGGGATTTATTTTCAAAAATCATGTTTGGCAATAAATTTTGCCCATATTTTGGCCAAATTTCAAAATCAGCTATTGAGCTGATTTTGGGCCAAAATTACAAAACTTGGGAATTATATATATGTTTTTCCAAAATAAAGTTGAATCCAAACACACTTTCATCTTCAAACCAAGTTTCACGCAAATCAAATTTTTCAAAATAAATTTGGGATCTATAGCCAAAACCTAGCTTAAAATCTTTTTACTCAACTCCACAACCCCCCCCCCCCCGAAAACACACACCCACACGCAAGTAAACATAATCATTTGAGGACATAGTCATCATACCGGATATCAATGTACTTAAAATACTTTGATGCCAGCAATTCAGGCAAAATATCATCGACCCCGAGAGAGGAATGAACCTGCAACATTTTAAGACAAACAAGCTATCTTCAATCAATTTCCTTGCAGGAAAAAATAACAGTACCAGTGCAAGAACAAAGAATGCTGTATTCACTAATTTACAGTGCAAAACTATACATTATGAAATGATGGGTAACCACCATCCAAATAAGCTGTAACTTACAAAGATATGAAGAAGCCTGTGGTAAATAGCAGAGTGAAACTTCCCATCATTTCCAACTTTCACAAACTCCATCAACGTGTCCAACACAACTTCCTAATCATCCAATATACAATTAACACACATATAATACCCTTGAAATTAGACAATTTAAAACAAAAAATTAACAGTCGAACTTGTATTTACTCTAAGTGCTTCATCGGATTGCGAACAGGTAGCAATATACAGTAGGGATTGAACGAAGTCGTCAAACTTGGAACGAACCCATATTCGATAAATGAACTCTGGATCATTTTGGGAGTCTGAGGAGGAGACGGAAGAAGAAGGGAGTTGCGGAAGCAGTGGAGTGAAGAATGATTGAAGAGAAAGGAGAGATTCGAGGGCGTATTGGGGTCGAGTGGTGGGTGTGATAAACGAGAGTAGCAGAGGAAGGTTGTTAACGTGAGTTCTTGAAGAAAGAAGCTGATGACCTAGGGTTTTGAGTTCTGATAATGAGTATTTGTCACTCTTTTTCTGCTTCTTTGATAATGTAGAAGAAGCCATGGATGAGTTTTTCGTTCTAACGTCTTAAATGCAAGTTAGTATAGCCAATATAGGTTGATAAGTTTGAATTGAAATCATTCAGAGCTAAAGGAAAAACGCACAGTTCGATTCTGCAGAAATAGAGGGGAAGAGAAAGTTTGTAGGGAGGGTTTTAGGTAGAAGGGCTGTTCCAATTTGGGCTCCACTTGTTACACAGATAGCCATTTCACCCGCTAATAGGATAATTTATACATTAACCTTACCTATACTCAAACGAATACAGAGACCGTTCCTAAAGATTCTCGGTTCAAGAAGACAAAAAAAAATAAAGGAATATAATGTTAGTATTAATATAGAAATAATAAATAGTAAATATAAATAAGTATATATATAGTGGCTATTTATAATTTAAGAAATTAATTAGACAGCTAGTTGGGTTAATTCTTAAGAAATTTCAGATTTCAGCTGTTATTAACTTCCTATAGCTACCATATATACATAATTACTTCATATAGCTATCATTCAGTTGTTATTCGTGCTACTGTATTTATGAATACAGCAGCAAAAATCGCCTAGAACAGACAGTCCTGCTGTACACTATTATATTCACATGTATTCGTGTCATGATTCATGAATACAGTAAAGGTAATCACCTTAAAAATAGGTCCATCCAGCTATTTGAATTTGGGCTCCAGTTGTTGCACGAATAGCCAGCCAGATTCAATATTTTTTTTTGGCTGGTATATATAAATTATATACAATTATACATCGAGTATACATGAATTATACATCTGGGACTATTTATACTTAAGAGATTATTTAGGTGGCTATTTGGGCTAATTCTTCTTATTTTTCATATCCAACCTGCTATATGTTAGGCTTTGGGCCAAGTCTGTTCAAATATAGAACAATTAACTCAAATAGCCGTCCGCGTAATCTCTTAAACTAAAAATAATCGTTGAATTACTATGCATAATTTATATATACCAGCTAGAAAAAGCAAACATTAATCTGGCTGGCTATTTGTGTAATAATTCCTCAAATATATGTTACTCCATATTTAATAGATCTTTACACAAATAGCCGATAAAACTATTTACTTTTCTAGCCGATATATTTATATTATATTAAAAATACGAATGCCCTTAGCGAAATGTCGTTCGCCATTTTTATCCTTTAAAAATAGATTTCATACTAGACAAAATCGTCGTTCAATTATTTCTTCTATATTTAGAATTTTAAAGTTAACTTGCTTATTAAATGTCTCCATATTTGAATTGTGTAGAATATTCTCAAAATTTAGGATATTAATATTTTACCTTATTTAAATTATTAACTTATGTGAACTAGGTAAAGTAACTATTATAATACCTTCTCTACTATTTTTTTTAATGTTTAGAAACCTAGGCACGAAGAGGAATCGGCGATATATCTACTGTTCTCTAAGTTATAGAATATTAGTGAAAATTTGTCGTATGATGAACTGTATATTGCTTTTTGTAAGGAGTAATTAAAATTAGAAGTTATCTTAATTCACTTTCTGATTATTGGTCTTTAAAGCGAATGAGCTCCTTCATTTTTTTTCTTTTTTCTTTAAATGTGCATATTATGTTGGATGAATTTATATTATGATATAATTTATTTTTTATTTTTTTTTTGCGTGCATGAAATAAATTATGAAATCTTGCATCATATACAGTAACAAGAAAAATTGTGGTATGCAGAGTTATTTTAGGCCTGATCAAGATTAATATTATTGCAACACTATGAAATACTACATAAACTCCGATATCTTTAACAAGTCTTTAGTCAATTAAGAAATTATAGTTTTACTCTTTTTTATTCGTGAATATAATATCACTATTTATCATATAAATGTGATTGATAAGATAATTGAATGAATCAACTAAATCAACTTATTCTGCAATGGTATATGTTTTAATTTGGTTATTCGGTAGCGTTTGACTCATTGACATTTCCTTGTTTGAAATTTTGAGTCAAATAAATTATGTAAAAGTTTGATATTAAGGTCTCTTATTATAAATTGTTACATTAGTCAAAAGCGTAATTTAATTATTTTTTACTATTTAAGACATGAAATCAACTAAAATTTTGCTTTTTAAAACTTTTATTATTTGAATTATGTAATAAGTTCGAATATTAAGAACTTTAAAGCAGAAGTTATATAGGAGAAATAGACATAATATTAGTTTTCTTTTCCTTGTAAATCCTCGTGACAATTTTAATGGAAATATGTTTCACATCCATTCTTCTTATTAGGGAACTTATAATTTTTACTAGACTTACTATTAAGAGTAAGAGGTTTTGTACCTAATTAAAATATATTATATAATTAATAAATGTTGTTTGTAAACATTATACGCATTAATGAAGAGAATAACATATTGTTCGAGTAAGAAAAGTTCGAAAATAACTCGGATCTTCTAAATTAGCATAAAAGCATGAAATCTCAACAAATAATTAAGTGTTTTAATTAATAAACTAGCAAAAAGAATATCAAAATCATTATGTAAGTAAAATTATTTGTCAAGTTGATAAAACTTTTGCAGTAAATAAATTTATTTTCATTAGAAAAGCATCACATTAAAGAATAAGAAAATAGAGCAAGATCCATTATAATATAATATTAATAGTTATGTTAAACATGCTAAGTTGAAGCATTAAGGATATAATATAAGACAAAAGATATTCAAAAGAAGTGTCGTTATCATTTTTCTTTCCTTTTATATTCATTCCAATAGATGATAGCTCCCTATATTTTTTAATATAACATTAATTTTTTAATTCAATATTAGTTACTTAAAATTTTATATTTGTTTGACCTAAAAGTCAGTTACTTTATAAGCTATGAACAATCGAAAATATAGAAGAAGGGTAAATCGTAATCAATTATAATAAACCCCCAAAGTGGAATTAATATTGTTATGATGCTGTGAAGGTTGATAAGAATGAAGAAGATATAAAGATAATCAGTGATCACAATTGAGAGAATGGTAGAGAGAGAATGATAACAGTTGTATTATTAGAGAATAACACTTGATGCCTTACAACAGGGAAAACCCCCTTTATATAGAGGTGGGGTTTTATCGCTAAAATTACAATTCGCCGAGGGGCCGCTGACAACCTCAAAAAGGGGGGGGGGGTGTCTACGTATACATGTCGACGCCACGCCTTTGCTGTCAAAAATGTGAGTGAGGGTCGTACCTCGATGTTACATGGGGGGGGGGGGGGACGGACTCGACCCTTGTCAGTTAAACTCGATTGGACCCCATACAGTTAGTCTCTCCGTCTATTGGAGACGTACTCGGCGTACGTCTACAGTGGGTGGAAAAGTCGATTCGTCATGGCGTCGTTCATGTATTGACACGTGGCCCGATTTTTGAATTGACGTCATTGACGGCATGCGTCATAATTACAACTGCTCCCAAGACAGATCAGGGGACGATTTGACGTTTCGATTTCCCGCCCTTTTATGATGTTCACCTCTTCGATTCCCGTGTATTGGGATACTATAAATAGGAAGAGGGTTTGATTTTTACTATCTTTTGGACTTCTCAAAAAAGTTCTTCATATCTTCGTCTCTCGCTAGGGTTTTTAATAACTCTTGTGTTTGACCCCTTCAAGTTTTCTTTATAGTTTCCCCAGCCATTGATGTATCTATTCACTGGTCAAATACTGACTATGGCAAGGCGGGGTGAACAACGTGAAGAAATGAAGACAAGTCTACTTTTGGGGTTCCCCATCTTCGAAGGGTAGGAAAAAGGCCCGAAGGCCTCTTGTTCCTCTTTCCATCGATAATGTGCTTCCCCGAGAGATGTATGCTCGAAGGAATTTTTCCTCACGATGCATAGCTGTCACGACCCGGATTTCCCACCATCGGGATCATGATGGCGCCTACTCGTGGTAGCTAGACAAGCCAATTTACTTACAATCTTTCCATTAATAAAAACCATTCAACTGTCAATTTAATAATAATAACGTTAACTGTGAAAATCTACTTCATAAATCTGAATATAAATGTGAAATACTCAATAAAAATCCTCTACCCAAGATGTGGAGTCACAAACTCACGGACTACTAAGAATAACTACACATAATGGTCTGAAAGAAATATAACAACCAACTGTCTCGAAATAATGAGACTACAACAATAATGAAAAAATATAAGAAGAGACGCCAGGCCTGCGGACGCCTACAAACTACCTCAGTCTCGTGGGTATGACAATCATGCTAGTGAACTACTGCTACTGCTGCTCAAAACCTGGACCTGTGCAAAAAATGCACAGAAGTGTAGTATGAGCACAACCGACCCCATGTGTTGGTAAGTGTCCGGCCTATCCCGGCAAAGTAGTGACAAGGCTAGGACCAGACACTCACATAAACCTGTGCAATTTTATATACATATATACCAATTTAAGCAGTAAAAGGGGAAGGGACATGCTGGGGGATACACCACAGTCAAATATAGAAATTATCCGTAAGGAAGTATAACTGAACAATAATAACGAAAGTTTCTACATACAAACACAATACACTAGTCTATACTCTGTTGCGGCGCGCAACCCGATCCTCAATATATTACGTGGTAGGCGAACCACACGATCCCATTTCGTAATATGTATATAGGTGGACAGCGTGCCACACGATCCTGTTTCACATTATAGAAGTGGTCGGCGTGCCACACTATCCCAATTCATAATATGTAAGTGGTTGTCATGCACACAATCCCAACTCATAATATGTAAGTGGTCGACGTGCCACACGATCCCAATTCATAATATATATATATATATATATATATATATATATATAGGTGGACGGCGTACCACATGATCCCTTTTATTTCAACACAATACACAACCAATCCCGGCAAGGGAATATCCCAAATAATACTAAGTCCCGGCAAGGGAGCAATAACAATAACTTTCAACAAGGTCCCGGCAAAGGAGCAATAACAATAGCTTTCAACAAGGTCCCGACAAGGGAGCAATAACAATAACTTTCAACAATAAGGTCCCGACAAGGAATTAAACATAATTCCGTACAATACTTTAATCTTCTACTCAACAGTAATTATCATTCGAGCCAACGCTCCAAAACATTTATTTTTCATAGCTCATTCCCAGACTCTTCACATTTGTAGCAATTTATAATTTAGCTTGGAAGAGTTCCAAACTATCTCACAAACATAAACAAACAAAGACTCACGGTTATACTAGACTCCAGTGTATAGATGCTCGTCACCATGCCTATACACTACACTCGATCATTTAGCAATTAGCAAGTTATTATACTCTAATCCTATTCCCTCAAGAAAGGATAGATCAAACACTTACCTTAAAGCCTTGAAGTCCGCTTAACCTTCAACAATTGCTTTACCTCGAAATTCAACCTCCAACTCGCTCGAATCTAATCACAATTGGTTCAATTACTTTAGTAAACACTATATGAATTGGTTTGAATGCATAAAAATAGTTTTCCCAAAGTTTTACTCAAATATTCCCAAAATGCCCCTGGGCCCACGTGGTCGAAACTTGGGATTCGAACCAAAATCTGGTTACCCATTTCGTCACAAGTTCAAATATATAATTTATTTTGAAATTGGACCTCAAATCGAGGTCCAACTCCCCAATTTAAGAAAAACCTAGGTTCTACCCAAAATACTAATTTTATCCATAAAAATCTTTGATTTCAAATGGAAAACATGTTTAATGAAGTTAAGAGTTAAAAGAATTGAGTGGAAATCAACTTACAAGTGATTTGGAATGATGTTGCTCTTGAAAAATTTTGTATGGGGTTTTGGATTTTGAAAGAATGGTGAAAAGTGGGTTTAAATTCGTTTAAGTATAAAATTGCACAGGTGCATATATGGTAATTGTGAACCCAGGTCTGCTGTCATGGGAAATGCGAAGAAGTGTTCGCATTTGCGAACTCAGTACAGCCTAGGGACCTTCGCATTTGCGATGCAAAAGTTCACATTTGCGATAGGGTCTTGCCGCATTTGCGAGGCCAGAGATCGCATTTGCGATCCTCGCCACCCAGGCTTCGCATTTGCGATCAAAATTTCGCATTTGCGAGCCTCCTCTTCAAAATTGCAAAAATTACAGAAGCTTTACACCAGATCTTTTCAATTGATCAAAATGCAACCCGACGTCTATCCTAAATTCACCCGAGCCCTCAGGGATCTAAACTAAACATACACATAACCTCAAAAACATACCACAAACTTGCTCGCGCGATAAAATTGCTAATATAACATTGTTTACATAGAATCAACCCTCAATTCATGATTTCATCTTTTAAACTTCATAAACTCTCAAACTTGGAACTCATAGTTCAAAACACGTCAAACAACGTCCGATTTCCATCAAACTTTGCAGGAAACGCTTAAACAATATATAAGACTTGTATCAGGCGTCGAAATCAAAATACGAGCCCGATGGTCATACATAATATCTCTTTATTGCATTAGAGTTAATGGCAGTCGCTACACATTTCCTTCTACATCTGTCAGATATAAAGCTCCGTTGGGCAACACCTGGGATACCATAAATGGTCCCTGCCAATTAGGCGCGAACTTTCCTTTTGCTTCTGCCCAATGTGGTAAAATACGTCTCAACACCAATTGTCCAACCTCGAATTTTCGTGGACGTGCTTTCTTATTATACGCTCTGGCCATCCTTTGTTGATACAGCTGTCCATGACATACTGCTACCAATCTTTTCTCGTCAATCAAGCTCAATTGCTCTAACCGGGCTTTTACCCATTCATCATCATCAATTTCAGCCTCATCTATAATTCGAAGGGAGGGTATTTCAATTTCTGCAGGTATCACTACTTCCGTGCCATACACCAATGAGTAAGGGGTTGCACCAATTGAAGTACGCACAGTAGTGCGATAACCCATTAGAGCAAAGGGTAATTTTTTATGCCATTGCCTCGACTCCTCTACCATTTTTCGAAGGATTTTCTTAATATTCTTATTTGTAGCTTCAACTGCTCTATTTTCTTTAGGTCGATAAGGTGTACAATTGCGATGCACAATTTTAAATTTCTGATATGTCTCCGCCATGAGATGACTGTTAAGATTGGCTCCATTATCTGTAATAATCACCTTGGGAATTCCGAAGCGGCAAATGATGTTTGTATGTACGAAATCCACCACTGCCTTCTTTGTTATTGCTTTGAATGTCTTCGCCTCCACCCATTTAGTGAAACAATTAATGACTACCAAAATAAACCTGTGCCCATTATATGCTGCGGGTTCTATTGGACTGATGACATCCATGCCCCAGGCGACAAAAGGCCATGGTGCTGACATTGTATGTAATTCATATGGTGGCGAATGAATCAAGTCCCCGTGTATCTGGCATTGATGGCATTTTCGTACATATCTGATACAATCTCGCTCCATAGTGAGCTAATAATATCCAGCCCTTAGTATTTTCTTCGCTAAAATATATCCACTCATGTGGGGTCCACAGGTTCCTGCATGTATCTCAGTCATGATTGTAATAGCATGTTGTGCATCTATACATCTTAGTAAACCCAAATCTGGGGTTTTCTTGTATACAATCCCTCCGCTAAAGAAAAATCCACTCGCTAGTCGTCTTATGGCCCTTTTTTGATCTCTCATAGCTTGCACTGGGTACACCCTCATTCTCAAATATTCTTGGATATCATGGAACCATGGTTCACCATCAAGTTCCTCTTCTACCGTAAAACAATAAGCATTCTAATCATGAACTTGGATTTGAAATGGATCTACATAAGCTTTATCCGGATGGTGCAACATGGATGACAATGTGGCCAAAGCATCTGCAACTTCATTGTGCATTCTTGGAATATGCTTGAATTTTATGGATTGAAACCTTTGACATAGTTCGTGTAGACACTGTTGGTACGGTATAAGCCTCAAATCTATTGTCTCCCATTCACCTTGAATTTGATGTATCAAGAGATCCGAGTCACCCATGACCAAAATCTCTTGAACACCCATGTCTATTGCCATTCTTAATCCCAATATACATGCTTCATATTCGGCCATATTATTAGTATAGAAAAAGTGGAGTTGACCAGTAACAGGATAATGCTGGCCCGTTTCTGAAATGAACACTGCTCCAATTCCAATTCCTTTGCTATTGACAGCCCCATCAAAATATAATTTCTAACCCGGCTTTTTGTCTTGATCCAATTCTTCAATATTCATCATCTCCTTATCAGGATTCCTTAATTAGTGGTTTCTTTTCACCCTTATCAGCCGCTGTTTGTAAGCTGCTTTCGAATTTGAGGTCCTGAACTTGCTTTTCTAACATACTGATTTTGGCTCGGTATTCATTCTCCTTGGCCAACAAATCCCATTACTCATTTGACAGCTCGGCAAATTCTTGAATGTGAGGTCTCTTCGTCGGTCTTTCATGCTCAAAATCTTTTCGGTACCATGCGGAATACCCAGGTGACACTTTACCTCTGGTCCGATCCCTTACACAAGTGTCCACTTTCAAACATTGGCACTCATTCCGTATTTGTCGTACTTTTGCCTCAGGAAATTGCCCATCGGGAGTAATCTCTATCGCTTGAAGGCTGAGATCCCGATCTTTTAGCACGATTTGATATCTTCCGAGTTGCCGTAATACTCGATACGACGCATAAGGTTGCATATTTTTGAGTCCCATTAAAAGAAAGTATAATCCTTCTGCTAGCATGTATATGACTTCATTGATGGACAACCATCCGAATGCCCATTCTATCCGACTAGCAGTAAGTGATCGGAAGTATGTGATCCAACATTTAGACCCCTTCAGCAACTTGGCCTCTTTTGTCCTCGTGTAGAATTCTTTGATTCAAGTCTTTTCTAATGATCCATAACTCAAAAACTGAGGGTGATGACATAAATGCTCGATCATCCACATATGTAGTAGCAAATTATACCCCTCGAAGAAATCTTCTCCCACTTTGCAGGCTGTGAAAGCACGAAAGATATCGGCCACTATCATTGGCGCCAAAGTACTGTTGTCCTGTGTAATGAGGGTACTGGCAATCCCAGCAACTCTGATGTCGATGTTCCCGTCTTTCCTTAGAAATATTATTAATCCCAGAAATGCTACCATGAAGGCAAAACACCTATGTTCCTCCCATTTAGCCCGGTTTGCTTTGCTGCAGAGTTTGTTTGTTGGAACATTAAATCCTCCAACGTAGCCATATCTGCGGTATATAAAGTTCATAGTGCAAAACCCGTGGACCAAATCTTCATTGTGAACGTTTCTGGCTATTTTCAAAGAGTCTAGGAATCTATGTACAATGATGGCTCTTAGAGCAACCGGATATTTGTCTTTCAAAGGGACCTCATCCTTTCCGATGTAGTTAGCAATCTCTTCTAGTGTCGGAGTGAGCTCAAAGTCCGAAAAGTGGAGCACATTATGTGAGAGATCCCAGCAAGCGACTAAGGCTCGAATAATGTCTCCTCGAGGTATGATATCAAGCAGCCCGGTAAGGCCTTTCAAATATTTTTTGACCTCATCTTGTCCATCTTGACCCAAGTCATTCCACCACAATCGTAACTCCAAAGGGATCTTATTCATTAGTGAAAAAGGTTTGTTTTGCATTGTGCTCATCCTGCACATTTATTAAAGGTGATTTAAACTCATATTATTTGAATCAAAAACAAAATATTTTTTTTTCAAAGAAATTTTCATCATTTTTCAAAAGAATCCCTATTTGCGAATTCAAGATTTCAAGGCTATATTTATTATTTAAGGGAAATGACTTCAAAAGTGGCCATTTTTGCGCAAATAGCCTTCCGGCGTCCTTTTGGAACATTCGGCTATTTTTAAAAACGGCATCACTTTGATTTATTGAACATTTTTTTATTCTATTTTTTTGAAAAGGGGTGGTTGGACACGTCAAGGTTTGCCTACGTATCTCGCCTAGTGGTGAGAATCAAACCAGCGAAGTTCGGTCAAATTGTTTTTAAACCAACTATATTGACAAAATTGAATTAACCTGACTATTTTCATATTTTTCTCAAAATTTCGGCAGCGTTCCGTCAGTATTTAAACATTGTTTTTCTTAGAAATTGCTATTTTTCTCTCTCTTTTCATTTTCAGGTATTTAGCCGGTTAGCATAATGGCCCAGGATAAATAAATGCAACACATAATCATGCTCAGTCTTTTATATCCGGGTTTCCTGTTCTAGACGGACCCAACCCCTGTGTTGAGTCCCCTAAGTCAAATATGATGCAAATAATCGTCCTAATTCTAGGCTCAATATCCTGATTTTCAATGGTACTAGACTGTGTACCCCAGCGGACAACTCGGATTGAGGAGGGGGCTACGTACCGGGGACCCGCAGGATCGTCCAGCTTTGTAACTTTTCTGGCCTCTGTTTCTTATTTGGGTATTGACACTAACAGAAAGGGGAATCTCAACCATAAGCACATCCCCGGAGGTAAGAAGAGAAGGGTTTTTCGGCACAATTTTATATACAATTCATGTAATAGCAAAGTGATAAACACATAGCACGTTGATCAAAGGATATAATAAAATCAGATATTAACAAAAACAACAATTTAAAAGAGCTCGAATTCTTAAAACCTGAATCGAAGTTCTGGGTTTCTTATCCCCAGTAGAGTCGCCAGAGTTGTCACACCTCCTTTTTACACATCTCATTCATATATGCTTTCGTAGAATGCCCTATTTTGGTTTTACTACACCCCAAGAAAAGGATATAATAACCAAAGGGAATGAGTTTTTCCACTTAAAGGACAGTCGAAGCGGGATTTAGTTATTAAATTTCAGAGTCGCCACTTGGGAAAATAATGGTGTCTCAAGTCACCGGTTTACTCCAAAACCGAGGAAATTATGACTCTGCTACAGTCTGCAAATCAGAAATCTGGATGAGGAATTCTGTTAACCGGGAGAAGGTGTTAGGCACTCTCTAATTCCGTGGTTCTAGCACGGTCGCTCAACTGTTGTCTTTGTTTTTTACCTGATTTCTTCATATGTTTTGCTTTTATGCTTATTAGTGTTCTGCTTTGTCATTTTTAGAAGAATTGCGACGTCGTGAAAATATACTTTGAATCATACCGCACCAGTGCGCCTATGACTTTGGTATATTTCAACTTCGCCGAGATTTGCATTTGGGTCACATAAATATGCAACCGTATTAGGAATGTATAATTATTACAAATCATGCCTAAAGTATCTACATCTTGTTAACTTTTGGATAGACCGTGAAATTTGCTAAACGGCTTTCTGATTTTCTATATCTTTCAATTGGTATTTATGGAGGGCCCCACAATTAAGCATTTATAGTTTGGTGAGGCTCATCTCCGTTTTTATTAAGGTTCACCTTAAGTATACTACATTCTCTATTTTTTGGGTTTTCATCCTAATGTAACTGTTACATTTTATTTTATAGCATTTTGTACAAGAGTCCATGCCATATTTTATCGCTGGGCCTGGACTTTAGACTGGTTCACCAGTCTGCAGCCAAATATAACTGGGTCGCTAAGGCCCAGTATCCATCTCTTTCTCTATTTATAGGCTTAATTGCCATTTTATCCTGATCAAGGCATGAGTCCGTAATTGGGCCCAGATCCTTCACATTCGGGCTAAACAAGAAGTAATTAGTATTTTTAACAATACTTGATAAACGCAGCAATCTACAAACATAATTTGTATTTAATCACTACTTATTTTATGTTTACTAAATGATCCAGAATGATAATTTCACAATTCAATTGGCAGAGTCCAATACATAAATCACCATTACGACATTAATCGTTTCTGTCGTTTTACACAATTAGAGAAGACAATATTTTAGCTTAACTAAGAAGATTCAAATTATTATCAGATTGCAGAATTACAAAACAAATTTATAACTAGATCAACTTAGGCAACAACATACAATTTGGGATTCAAAACTATATATACTTTTAGCATTGATCAATTCGGATTCAAAACTAGATTTATAGAACGTCTAAGCATTTGTACTTCATGTCCAATTTATAATAGTTTCATATTCAAGTGATTTTAACTATGATTGTGTCAGTTTTTACCTTTAGATTTAGGTGATCGTTTTACCCAATCTATTTAGCCTAGCGTTCACATCATTATTGTTATTACTAAGTCTAAGGATAGTGATCTAATGTAATACTTATTACAACCCAGTCCTAATAGAATTACAGAAGTGTAACAGCTTAAGCTGCATAATAAAATGACAAATATACAACTGATTCAGCTAGAATAAGATTATCATTTTTATTTCTTAAATAGCGATTCAAGTACAGCTCCAGGTCATAGTAGTGTACCTGATTCAAATAACAAATTGATGAGTTATAGGTTTAGAGAAGAAGGAAAATCAGCAACAACAATGATGGTATAGCAACAACAAATAGGAATGAATCAACACAGCAAATCCCAAAATCCAGCAGGTAAACCAGCAAATAACTCGAGCAAATTGTAAACCCAGCAAAGTCGAAGTAAACAAGTAGCGAAACGACCAGCCGAGATTCCCAAAAGTAATACTCGAATTATCAGCTAAGTAGAAGACCAGTAGGACTTCAGTATATAAGTTTCAGAACCTTAGTGATTCTGAATTTTCCGAACTTCTCTTATGAATTTTTAATTCTGAACTCTCCAATTCTGAACTCTTAAACTTAGGCCTGAGACAGCCTATTTATAGAGTGAATTGAGAGAGAAATTTGAATTAATTATTCATATTTCTCACCCCTACTCTTTTTCAATTATTTCAGTTAAGTATAGGATATTTTTAATGAAAATGCACTTGAACCCCTGCTAGAAGGGTCCAGGTTATTCTTTACTATTCTATTGGGCGGAAATGACTTAGCTGCCCTCACTTGCTAAGAATTATTACCTATCTACCTTTTAACTATTCCTAATTCACCCCTTATTATTCATATCTTTTCAGTAAAACCAGGCCTCATTGTCATTTATGCCCTTATTACTTCTATATTATTCTCAGAAATACCAATTCCCATTCCCCTTTTACCCCTTATACTTATATATATTCACTCGGCCTGCCTTAGGTCTGTTAAGACCTGGGGTGTTCAGCCTTGTATTAAAAATATAACCACTAACTAAAATTTATTTTTTAGCTAATTTTTAGACTTAAGTGAGATTTACAGAACTAACGACTTTCAGAAATAGCCACAAATGGCTTTAACAGTCAAATTTTATACTATTGCAATAATAGCCCATACCATTTGAACTATTTTAACTAATCAGAATACAGAAAGACAATAGATAATGGTTGAATCCTAATTAATCAAACCCTTAATCGAAACAAGTTCTATTATAGAAAAACAATCAAATAGTTAATTAGCATGTGATTTAACAGGATAGTTTTAACTAAAACAAAGCACTTAATATTCATAGAGATATCAT